>CM061066.1:94768416-95325916 GCA_030762895.1 Sophora flavescens
ATAATGACACCTGGACCCTAGTAGATTTACCACCCCATAGAAAGGCAATTGGGTGCAAATGGGTGTTTCGTGTCAAAGAGAATCCGGATGGGTCGATTAACAAGTACAAGGCCAGGTTGGTGGCAAAAGGGTTCCACCAAAAACATGGATTTGACTACACAGAAACATTCTCACCTGTTGTCAAACCTGTAACAGTAAGGGTGATACTCACTCTGGCAGTCACTCATGGTTGGGAAATCCAGCAACTTGATGTGAATAATGCGTTTCTCAATGGATCGCTCATCAAGAAGTATACATGGAGCAGCCAGCAGGGTTTACAAGCTCTAATCCCAGCCAAGTTTGCAGGCTGAACAAGGCTATCTATGGTCTTAAACAGGCACCTAGGGCCTGGTTTGAGAGGCTTGCCAAAGCTCTCTTGGGGCTTGGCTTCAAATCCAGCAGGTGTGATCCCTCCCTATTCATCCATTCTCGAGATGGTGACTGCACATATATTTTAATCTATGTTGATGACATCATTGTTACTGGTTCTTCATCTAGCCGAATCACACAGCTCATTGCTAAACTCAGTGCTGAGTTTGCACTCAAACAGCTAGGGGAATTGGATTATTTTCTGGGTGTTGAGGTTAAAAGGTTACCTACTGGGAGTCTCTTGTTGTCTCAGACCAAGTATATTAAAGATCTTCTACATAGAGCACACATGGCTGAGGCTAAGCCTCTTCCAACTCCCATGACCAGCAGTTGCAAGTTAACCAAGTATGGTGCAAATTATCTTCCAGATCCATCCCTATACAGATCAATAGTGGGTGCTCTTCAATATGCAACCATTACAAGACCAGAAATCTGCTAGTGTTGGGAAAGTTTGCCAATTTCTTTCACAACCCTTAGAGGAACATTGGAAAGCTGTCAAACGTATCTTAAGATATCTGCAAGGCACTCTCACCTATGGTCTGCTACTCAAGCCAGCCTTCAAACAGTCTCCTCTCAGTCTGCAGGCTTTCAGTGATGCTTGATCGGGCAGCCTGACTCGATGATAGGCGCCGGTTTCAGTGGTCATGTGTGTATCTTGGACCAAACCTAGTATCATGGTGGTCCGGAAAGCAAACTCTTGTGGCTCGGTCAAGCACGTAAGCGGAATACTGAAGCCTGGCAGCAACCACGGCCCAGTGATCTCGGCCGATCACTTCTCAAAGAACTACAAGTGCCTACACTACATCCAAAGGTGCTCTATTGTGACAACCTAAGCACGTTTCTCTTTCCCATAATCCTCGTACTTCACTCCGTGACCAAGCACATGGAGCTAGACCTTTTCTTTGTCAGGGAAAAAGTGCTGGACAAGACTCTAGCTGTCTGTCATATACCTGGAGTAGACCAAGTTGCTGATTTACTGATAAAACCTCTAACACAGAACAGATTTGAAGAATTAAGAAGAAACCTTGGCATTGTTGATAGGTTCACCTATGTAAATACACCCCCATGATTATAAGGGGGTATGTTAGTGAGTGTGATAACGTAGTTAGTGGATTGTTAAGAGTTAGTTAGCTTTCTGTTAGAGTTCTGTTAAGCTCTCAGCTATTATAAATAGGCTAGCTCTCTGTTTTGTAAACTTGAAAAATTCTGAATACAAAATCTCCTTTCTTCTCTCGATTCTCTCTGTTCTTCTTCTCTCTCTCTGCATCAGTTTCTATTACTGTAAAATATGAGTTTCCATTGATGCTGAAACTCCAAAATCCCCAATGCCAGCAACCTCTTTGTACTGCTGTTTCAATCGAGTGGAAGCTACCTCCCCCTCAATGCAGGGCGCCTTTTTAGTTCTCATCTCCACAAGCAATTCTTTTATGTACCATGTCAGTTTTCAACTCCGAAAATCTCACTTCTTGTTCGCTGGCCATCTTCTCCAATGTAGCCACCCGATTCTCCAATGTAGCCATCTTCTCCAACCCGAAAAGGATCCGTCAGGTCGGACCAATTTGTTAGGAACCCAAGAAAAGAAATGGAAAAATAAAGGCAAAGAATAAATCTTTATTGAACTGTAAAACAGAAAAAAGACAAGAATAGGAGAGAAACTCTCCTCCAAGGGTTTCCCCTTTCACACTAAGCCTTTGCTTAGTTTTACAAACTAACAAATCTGAATGACCCTTCCCTTGCTCTCTTCCCTTATTTATACAGTAGAATCCTCTAACTAACTATAATATTTCTTATTATTCCTAATTGGGCTGGGTCCCAACAGTTCCAGAAGTTTGAAGGAAAAGTGGTTTTAGGAGAAAAAGTGAGAAACCGAGAAATAAGACGGCAATGCAGTTTTTTTTTAGAATATTGTTTTTTTTTTAAAAACCCGGTACCTGACTCGAACCAACCCGAATGAGATCAGATCGGTTCGCTCGGGTCACCAAATATTTTTTTCCCCACCCAAACATATTTAATTAGGTCGGGTCCTTATTTTCCTCAAACCCAACCCAACCCAACCCAACCCCTACTAGGCTTATATTTAGTCTGATAAAGTGTTATCTACTTTAAACAATGTTCTCTGAAGCAAACTCAGTTAACTACTCACGAAAGTCTTCTGAACTTTAGAAG
Organism: Sophora flavescens; assembly: GCA_030762895.1. NCBI lineage: Eukaryota > Viridiplantae > Streptophyta > Magnoliopsida > Fabales > Fabaceae > Sophora > Sophora flavescens. The sequence continues at coordinate 94,770,991 of CM061066.1, forward strand.
CATTCTCTTCTATGAGTGTTCTCACGAAGTCTTCTCGTCCAGACTTGAGAAGGCCTTGTTCTTCCATACTTGTTTTCTTGTGAAGGTGAACTCTTTGCCCTAGAGGAAATTTTGAGCATCTATCATCTGTACACTTAGCAAACTTATTAGCGAAGTTCACACATTTTAACTTCCAATGTTTCATTAGCAATGTTTACACATTAGCAAAACTCACCCGCAAGAACTTGGGCTAAGTAGAGCGTCCTAAGAAATAAGTAGCAAATACAGTGAAGGTAACAAATCTACAGCCAATAATTGGAATGAATCATTCCCTTAATCCTTGGGGTTTTGATATGGACCCAACACCTTTTGTCACTATGGTTAGTTAGTTGGTCTCATCCTCTCAAAGCACCCATTGGGAAGTCATTCTCCATATATTGAGACATTTGAATGGGGCTCTTGCTCATGGTGTTTGGTATAGAGCATAGTAGTCAATCCCGAATAGCAGCTTAGCGGTCGACCCCAAAAACTAGGAATAATAGCGCGTAGCAGGATGACCTCTACACTGAGGTGATTCGTGGTCCTGTGGACTGGTCATATGTATAATATTATTATTAAAGAATATATAAAATATGTAAAACTTCATCAGAAGCTGATGATCTGAGAAATAAAGACAAGTTTCTGAACATCATGCAACTGGGAATTGATCAATCATGTTACTCAAACATCAGCACAACACACTCACATATCTTAAAGTTATTCATCATAATCAGATAGCAACCTTTGGCCATTAGAAACTCTATCAGAAAACCTCATCAGAATGGTCAAAAGGACAAGTTGCTGCAATAAAGAAAGAAAATACAACTGACTCACGACAGCTGTATGGAATAAATCAAAACTCTCCAAGCGATCACAAGAGGCTAATTGGAGCTTGGAACTTGCGGAATAAACTGTATTTCGCACTGATTGATTGCATAACAGAGGTATAAATAGGAGACTAGGTCAACTAATCTCGGCCTAGAAATCAGGAGATATGATTTCCTCTTAAAGGCAGCAACTTAAAAGAGAAAAGAAAATAAAGGTGTTTCCTAAAACTAATTAAAAAAATTTATTGGATCTAACTATACAAAAATAAACCACCATAATTAATACAGATAAAAAATAGAAACAAAAGATTCTTTTTATCCCTGAAATTTTGGAATTCATTATGCGCTGATCTCCAAAACCCCCCCTCAATCTGGTTATAGATGTCTATCATGCCTAGATTGGATTTATTGTTTTCATAAGTGTGTCTTGGAAGAGCTTTAGTAAAAAAGAGGGGTGAGTGTTTGAAGACCAAACATATAAGTGGCGTGGGTGTGTCCTTTCACTGACTTGTCATGACAAGATTCAATGGCTTTGGCAGGAATAAGGCCAAAGTTGAGGCAGTGCATGGTTTATGTGGTTCTCTAGTGTATTTGGTTGGGGAAGATTTCACACATTTTCAAGGGGGTTTCTTTGCCCTTAATTTTATGTGATAGGAATGCGCTTATGGCATCTGTCTGGTGCTACGGTTGTTTAAAGGGAACTTCCGTTTCTAATTTGTAGAGATTGAATAGATTTATTGAAGTTCTGAGCCTGCTAGTTTCTTTTGTTTTCCTGATTTGAAGGATAACTCGTCCTTCCTTCTATTATATTACTTTCTTTGTGTGATAAAATTTCTTCTATCTCAACAGTTGGACAGAATAATTGGTTGCATTCACTTGTTATGCTTACATATACAACAATTAGCCACAACCCGAATATAGACTTTGGAAGTTTGACTTCTTCGCAAATATTATTACTTCCTTTCTAATTACACCTCTAGTACTATTTTACAATGCCTTAGCTGATGCAGAGGATAAATTTTCGTTACCTTGTTTCTTTTATCAGTGGAAATATTTGACATTATCTCCAATCTCAATGATACATGTCGTTTAGCAAATATTCAAACCCCTTCACCGTTTCATGATTTTTGCTTCTTTTTTCCGTATCAGATACATGGTTCTTCCAAATCGAAATGACATGAAGTGGAGCAGAATTGGGATGGAAGTTCATCACAGTTTCCAAAAACATATTTTTGAGACAATAGGAGTTATGCTTCATGGGAAGCATAGTTTCTGCACCAAATTGGCAAGTATCATCAAGGTAAGGGTCTTTTTTTTCTTCTTCTCTTGAATTGTCCTTGGCATGTGTTTATGGTGTAAAATTTCACTTTTTACCGCTTTTTTTATTCTGATTTTGCATTGTTATTTATTTTGAAAAGCGATATGAGTTTCTCCTTTGGTTCAGTTTCGAACACGTTACTTTATGTTATGGGTTCCGTTGACTATCATTTTAGTTTCAATGGCCGATTTTCTAAAGATGTATCAACCCTTGATTAGTTAAAGTGCATTCAGATCTCAACTCACTTTAGCTAATCGAAGGTGGATACATCTTTACTTTCTCACTTTACACTCTTGTTCACTTTAGATGAGTCTAATCACCAAGCTAATATCAACACTGCCATCTCCAATCCATCTTCTAGCTAGCTAAATGTAAAACTTGAATCTTGGCATAACAATGCAGTGTAGGTGTAAGTGCCTATTGGTACAGATTATACAGGCACATTGGTACATTGATGCAGTTTATCTTCTCAACTGTTTCATGAACTTACATTTCTCTCTTCTTTTTTGTTGCTCAGCATGGAGGTGGACTGGTGTTCAAAACTCTTCAATGGTTGGTTCGGAGCACTGATGACGGAAGGACTTCAGTGGGAGTTATTGTAGTTGAAGATAAGAGTACAATGTCACGTCACCTGACTTATTGTGCTTTGGAGCGGGATATTCCAATAATGGTGAGCAGCAATTACAAATTTTAGTGTAGTATTCTCAAAATGCAATATCCATAGAAAGAAGAAAGGTCTTTGTTGTAAACTAACATGTTTAATAATTTTGTCATTCCATATATGTGTGCTTTTTTTCTGAAACCTTTATTGATTTTCTTTTTCAGGCTTCTAGCTGGATCATTAAGAGCTTATATTCCGGAAAGCTACTTCCTTTCACGAAAGAAAAGAATGCAACTCCGTCGCCAGTTTTTAAAGTGCCGAGTTCTATGGATATGAGTGAAGAAATATAGAGTCTGCTTTTTCAGCATCTATATATTAGTCAAATCTCCGCATCATTAATTGTGATTATAATGTACCGTAACCATGATTTGCTGCATACTGTGGCGATCCTTGACTTATTTACCCTTTTATTTGTTCGTAATTTCGAGATCCATTTTTTCATCTATTCTTTGTTTCACTTTCCTCAAGTTATTTGCTTAACCTCCTTACGCGAGATCTGTAAACATAACAAGTCGAATAATGCGGAAGCTATAACATTATAACTATTCTAGTCTGGACAATTTATCATACTAGTTGGTGATACATAATTAAACATTCATGCAATTATTGTTTGACTGTATTATAATACTAGTTGGATATAGATGCTCGATCCTTTTAACTTCAAATATACACTTGGTCACATGGCTTGATTAGATGCTTGCAGATCAGACACTTATTCTAGGAGTCAGACACTTGTCTGCTATGTTGTTTAGATGTGCATTCTTTTTAGGAATATTTCATGTCTTAAATAAGGTATTGAGCAACCTGCACAAAGACGAAATCATCAGCCATGTTTAGAGGTCTCAATCATCTTTGATGTTTCAATTAATCAAAATTAGAATTAAAAATCTATCAGATGCTTCGAGACTCAACAATCTTCACATTTTTTATGATGACAAATATTTGTATGATTTAATGAACTTTGTATGATAAGAAAGATATCAAAGTATACATACGGATAATAAGTTCATTTGTGCAGCTTTAACTTGTATTTATATTAAGGAATAAGAGTTATATAGTTAATGTTATATTTAGAAAATATCAGAGTTATGCACATTTTTAGGCAACAACGCTTACTGATTAGAATGTTAAGGTATCAAAACGTAAAGAATTAGAGCCAAAACAAATTTTAAATACGTATATTGACGCTTGTCTTGTTAAGTATGAGATACTTAAAAAGCACTTCATATAGGCATTGTTCAATAGATGCTTGATACTTGGTTATAAACAATTAAAGTCCTCAAACATGTGCTATTAAGTTAACTTTAGCAGATGTTCAGTTAAATCTTTGTGTTAATGTTACTCCCCCTTTTAGCATCAAATGCAAAAGATTAGAGCAAAAACAAATGCAAACAAATCAATATCAGAATTAACTAAAAACAAGTCAAACAGACAATAGCATAAATAACATAGATGATTGAATAACCTTAGTTTATTTCACATATAGACTTTGTACGTGGCTTTGAAGAAGAGATCACAATAGAATAGAAAACAAAAAGAAAAAAAAAAATTATTCTTGAGGTCTTCTGTCAAGAAAAAGATGCAAGAGTCTATAAATCTCGCGAGTCTACCTGATTGGTTTCAACTGTAGTCTGAAGGGAATCCATAGATGCTTCTAGGTTGTCTAGACGTGTGACCAAGTGTAACATACCAAAGATGCACCCCAAATTTGGAGCTCCACCGACTTGATATCCAACTTCAATTAGGTTTTTCACAGTCAAAAGGAGTAATCCTTGATGTCATAATAATTATAGATCTGTCTCTTAGCTTTCCATAGACAACAATATCATCCCAAATGAATTCTTATAGTTCGAGTTATAGTCTAATATGTACAAGTCATTCAGGTTCAAGCGCCACCACCGCTACTTATGACTTCCAGCACAAGTTTGACCTATTAAATGTCTGTCACTACTCTTCAAATCTTCATAATAGTGAAAGATATTTCTTTAAGCTTTCAAATGATATAAAGATCATAATTTTTGGATATTTATAATTCAAGATATGAGCGAAATACAATGCTAGGTGTTGGCTAAGCTCATTATAGTGTTTTGTGAAGGGGCACACATTTATGATTTAGTTTGACATAGTTATGTCTCATTAAAAATTGATAAAATTCATACTTAGACATAATTGAAACCTTTGGGACTCTATAATTAGACATTAAACACCCTTAGGGTGGGTTTTTGAACCCTAGTTTCACCTAGAAACTCATAAGTAACTAGGAATGGGTGATCAAAGGAGTAATCCTAGAAATTCTTGGGGTGCATCTTTGGAGTCCCTCAAGAGGTAAGTAAACACCCTTTCCTTAAACTTCTATTGTATAGATTTTAATGGATTTGGGTATGAAAAGCAAAATGAGACTTTTGGGGGTTTCAACGGGAAATTAGGGTATTTTCTAATAAGGGTACAAGAACATATGAACCATCAGCAGTCATACTCGACTCAATAAGAGGAAGGTCAGGCATGAGAAAAACATGAGCACCACTGTCTTCGACCATTTGAATAGCGTCCATAATTTTGACCTCGTGCTCAAACATCAAAACCTCCGGGGAATCAGTTAGAAGGGTGAAAAGGTAAGCTAGAAGCATCGAGTGAAGTCCTAACATCGATCATCCTTGAGTTTAAATGCTACAACATTCGTAACATGCACAATTGGCTTTACGGGAACATACCTACACTAACTATGAATACAATAACATCTAGTCGAAATTGTCGCTGTATTGCAAGATCACCATGACACAAAAGAAATTACCAATTGGTCACATATGAGTATTACAAGCCCTGACACCTTCAAGGATCATCATTATGAATTCGCACCTACATTATAGTATCAACTTAATCTCCTAGGCTCAAAGACCTTAACGGACATAGTAACAACTATGTTTATGGCAATAATGCCGATGCGATGCAATTATTTGAAATACTTATCCAAATTTATTTATCAATAAAAATATTTCTTCTTTCAAATGTGAACACTGTATTCTTGCAAAACAATCTCACTCTAATTATCCTCCTCATTCCTACAAACCATCACAACCCTACCACCTCATTCTCAGTGTCAGTGGCATATAAGGGTCTTCTTGAGTCTGTAACTTACGTGGAACCTGCTACTTTATCACCTTTATAGATGATCATACTCGTGCTTGTTGGGTATACATCTTAAAAGAAAAATCTGAAACAAGCACAACCTTTAAACAGTTTCGTAAACTGCTTTCCAACATTTTTTCGTCATCAATTCACATCCTTCATTCTGATAATGGACGAGAGTACTTATCTAGTGATCTTAAGGGATACCAATAGGAACATGGCACACTCCATCAAAACAGTATTGCTAAAAGAAAAGATCGGCACATTCTGGAGGTTTCCTGTTCTCTCATGTTCACCACAAATGTTCCCGATAGTTTTTGGAGATAAGTTGTGTTAACTGCTACCTCTCTTATAAATCATCTTCCTTACAAACCCCTTTGTTTTTTAATCCCTCTCAACTGTCTATGAGGTTCTTTCCCTTCAGTCAGAATGTTGGAATCTTGTCAACCAAAAATATTTGCTTGTACAGTCTTTGTTCATAACTCAAGTCCTATAAGAGGAAAACTGAACCCAAAATATCATAAATGCATATTCCTTGGATATTCTCCAACACAAAAAGGAAACAAATGTTATTGCCTAAAATATAAAAGGTCTACATATCATATGATACCCCTTTTCTTGAAAATCAACCTTCTATCACAATGATTCGTTTCAAGGGGAGAATATGATTGAACCTCATCATTGGAATCCTTTCAAGAAAATATTGATTCAGGTCGAGTCACACATTCTTTCTTTCTTTCTTTCTTTCTTTTTTTCTTTCTTTTTCTCATCAAGCTCAAACTCCAAAAAGTTGAATCCCAACAACCAAGTCAGATTCCAATCTCACCAACCATCAAGCACCTTAACATGAAACAACGACCACATGTCCAAACATATGTCAAAAACACTGGAAAAAAAAATTCAAGATGCATGAAATTTATCCGAGAAAAATACATTAAATGGTCCATTAAAGCAAGTGGAAATTTGACAGGGAAGGTCGCAGATCAATTGATAATTACATATATTAGTGTTATCATTAGACTTAGGGTGATAATTGAAATTATATCAACCTCCGAGGGGAGTCTAACTTTTAAATCATATGGGGTGTTGAAATTAATGGAATTTTGTAAATAAGTATTCTTTTTTGTGTATGTTGTTATTAGGTGTATATCTTGTATTTATCAGAGCTCTCGGTCTTGGGGTCTCGCTTCCTCACAAAAACCTTAGTCGCCTTCATTTCGGTTCTCTTTGCCACCTTCATTGCGGCTTTCTTGGTTGTCGTCATAGCAACGTTTGACACGTTCATTGTGCTCAGATTTCTTGTTGGCTGTTACTCACCGTTTTTCACTGTTCACCACCATTGACCATCGTCCCATCCGTCACTGTTCACCACCGTTGACCATCCTATGTTGCCCATATCCCTCCAGTGACCACACCCAGAGCATCGCCTCCTCCAGATCAGCCGAAACCTAGAAGATTGCGACCAAAGGATGCCAGAAGCGCACTCACGTGCCATCACAACGCTGACCACTCCGGGTGCGTCTACCCCATGCACCGCCTTCCAGCCACCATCTCGCCGAGCGAATCTCACCGTAGCATCACCGACCCTTCCTCAATCTGTTTGAGAGTTTCAAGTCATGATCTGAGACACCCCAATATCCCATGAAAGAGTAACCTAATTAAGTAAGCCTTAATCCAGTTATTAACGTCGGCGCGCTTTGTTATAGTCGAAAATATTGTAATATGAAAGTTGTAAATTAAAAACTATTAAAACATGCACGACGATGAACATTAGATACATACATAGTATATACAAACATATCAGAGTACGCCAAGTCCCATTCATGGGACCATCACCCCCTTCACCAAACTATACAGACTCGAAAATAGAAAATATACAGATACTGTTCATAAAGGTATACATACATAGGTCCTAGAACTACCCAGCCCGCATCTCAAAATATAACAAAATATAAAAAAGACTAAGAGAGGCACTTAACCCTACAAACACACCCGACAACTCCACACCCTCAGTGGTGTGGGTGTCTGGAACTACCCTCACCCTCGCCGTATCTACTATACCCACTCTGCTCCGTGCCTTTGAGTGGCCCACCATGTTCCACATGTCATCGGGAAACTCCTGCTGACGTGGTGGATACCACATCTCAGAGAACGATAGGTGTTGGGCTATAGGATACGGATCGGTCACTATGAAGTACAGACTTCCTCCAAGTCATATGTACAGACTAACTGGGCAGATATAAGTAATGAAAAACTGTGACTGGTCGACCTGCCACCCGTCATCATCAGGATATACAATATTTATGTCACCCATAATTGGGATTGAGGGTGGGATCCTCTGCAGATAATGCGGCAGCCTGTAGTCCCGCACGCCACGGTCCTAGTTCGGCTGCTGCAGCACATCTACCGTATATAGACATACAATAAAAAAGAGAAGAGGGAAATAAGCAACTCGAATAACATCATAAAAAGGGGATGGGGACACATAGAATAGCATGTTATACATACAATAAGATTGAATTCCCCTATGAACTCGACTCCAACAGGGGTGTCCTGGTTGCCTCAAAACTTCCACTTGAGACATGGATACTCAGGGTAAAGTCAGGAAAACTGGCCTACATCGGGTAACACGACACAATAGGAGCAACCTATTGGTCATTATGAACATCCTGAGTCCGATTCGAACATCCCCTAAGACTCTTCACTGACCGCATATTATGTAATTCGTACTCGCACCTATTTGTTAATTGGCAATATGAAATGCAACAATCATCACTTAGATAACACCGAAAAGTTATCATATATTCACAATCATCACATACATCCCCAACCTCAAAGCCACATTCACAAGGCATTACCATGGTGTTAACCCTAATCTCATCCACAACATTAGATCATCCAATCAATCATCAATAACATATTATTTTAGTCATGATAGCATAACAATCATATCACACAGCACATCTCAGCTTATCACAATCATACAACATAGTATCTTACATATCAAACAACCCCAATCAGCACAATTCATCTAACCTAGGTTTTTAGTCCTACATCGATAAACCTACAACAACTAAACCCTATACAACATTACAAAATAATTTTATTAGGGTTTAGCCATTGTCGATTATTTGACATACTAGTAGGGTCTGGGGCACCCAACACACACAAATAACAAACTATGTCAATGTTTTCCTCCCGGACGATGTCAGTTACTTTCTCCCCACCTCCGGTGTTCGCGTGAACTTGCTCAAAGCTATACAACCTTCTCTCTCTTATGCCTCTTTGCTGGCAGAGACACCCCGTGTCTCCTCGGACCTTCAAAATTCGCCATAACACAAAAACAACATCCAAAAGTAGGGAGAATGACTAAGAACGCTAATGTCGACAATATCGACGTGTTAGGGATTCAGGCATTACCTCAATCATATCGATAAATTGAAGGTAGATACTTGTAGTACTCGCCGCCCTAATCACATTGATGTATTGGAATTCGTGATCGAACGACCAAATTCCCTCAATTTTTATTTTCTTTCTCTCAAGCTCAATGTCTCTCTCTCATCCACTTTATGGTTCGTGTAGAAAAAAGAAGAAGAAGATTCAACAAATGACTTAAGTGAAAACTTAAGTGGTTGATGTCTACACGGCATGCTCAAGCGTGCTGGGCTCCATGCTAGAGCTTTCCAACGCTCTATCGTTGGGTGTTTTCACGCTAGAGCGTGGCCACTGATTGCCACGTGTTTCATGCAATCAAAGGGTGGAAGCTACGTGTCTGACCCCTTTGAACGTTTGAGTGTCCAAAAACCACATGTTTGAGTGTGCCAATGCCCTAACATTGGGTCTCCAAACGTCCAAACATTGGACCTACTGCCCGTACATGACTTTCATGCGTTTCAATGCGTTTTGAGCTCGTTTCAACTTCGATTGCTCCAAAATTTGAAACATAAGCTCATTAACACCTAATGAATATGATTAAGCTTTCAAACATGCATAATCATTGACCCATACACTACTCATGAAGACGAGGTGTTACATGATCCGAGAACTTTTTTCCGTTGGTATTTTCGAAGCCTCGTTCCTTCTCGTTGCTGCCATCGTTTTTGAGTTCTTTCCATGGTAGAAACTCACTCTCTTAGTAAGCCTTATGGATCTTGTTCTCTGGCAATGACTGGTAAGATTTTTTGCTCCATATCCTTAGTGCCTCTGGTACCATCCTTAAAAACATTTGGATTATTGACTCTAGTGCTACTGATCATATCACCTATACGTATTGAAAGGCTAAATTGATTTCAATATTTTGCAATAAATAGACTTTGCATTTTCAATTCCATGATTGTATTTCACATACAATATATGTAAAAAAACAGTGAAATAAGTGAATTGATGTACTTTTAAAAAAGTCCAGTACGCATGTCCGCTACGAATTCGATGAACGCCCAAAACATATGCTCATATATATATATATATATATATATATATATATATATATATGTATTAACAAATATCAAATAAGAATAAACATGTTTTAAAAAAAACATGTATTCGATTGAATCATATTCAAAAGCAATAAATTATGTTATCAAATAAGGCAAACAAGCACATAGGGATTCAAGGTAACTACGATCATACTCTTTGATACCACTGTTGGGTTTACATGAGATAATCCTGTTTTAAAATCATATCTCAAGGCGGACGAAAACCATCCCCATGGATCACACATTACAAAACATGAATCACATAAGGGCTATTAGTGTTGACCTCTTGAAGCGTGCTTTTCGTTTGGATCACCAGTGAGGCATGGTTAGCAAGACTAGGTTAGAAGAGAGAGCACTAGCCTATTTATAAGCTGGCAGCTCCCTTTGACCTAACTGCTTACCCTATTGGGCTTTGTAAACTGCAAGCCCAATTGTCGTTATATTGATTAAATCATATTTAATTAATATTATTGCTCCGCATTTGCTCTATGCGTGTGACCCTACAGGCTCCCACTAAGTTGGCAATAATATTTAATATTATAATAATATCAAATATTAATTATAATATCAAATATTATAAATAATGAGTGGCATCTAGCAATGCTTCATTACTACCCAATTAGCGAGAGTATTGGTGATCCAATTTTAGCCTTTTCGCGACCAAAATTTACCGTGCAGTATATGTCTCTTCGTCTATATGTCTTAATGGAACACAAGGCATACGAGTGTCATCCTTGTTATGTTCAATTATTTGTTCACTGATCCCCGAGTGGACATGTAATCACAAACATGCCCGATATCAGATATTGGCCTACTTCCGCGAGGCTACACATATTTCATGTCTCTATCAAGGGCCCCAAGACATTTCTCCTATTATGAAGGAGGGACAAATCCTATCTACATCACTCACACCCCTCAACATGATTTATTGCAGACCCAATAACTAACTTTATGATCACCCTGTTACATGTGACATTTGATAGCATTAAAGCCTACAAGTCCTCATGTAGGAACAATAGTGACTTCAAGTCGAAAGACTACTTCACTGTGGTCGCCATGAGAATACTTATGACACTTACATAACTATTTTGATGTATTCTCATAGTGGGTCATCTGGTATAAATAAAACTCCTAATATTTGTGCCTGTGTGTCGACTTGATATCACATATTCATGACCCGTGAGATGTAGCCATCATGCTACTCACACAATAGTCTCTATGTATTATTGTCATCCTTATTAACAATAGTACTCAACTACAAATATTTAATAATAGAATTCTTATTTTAATGAGGTCTCACGATTAAGTCTCATACTTAATGTCTTATTAAATGAACTGTCTATTCTAAGGACTTTATTATGCTATAAACTAATAACATAATAAATGAATGCCTTATTCAGATATCAAATATATGATACAAATGATGATCTATTCAAAATAGATTGACTACCAGGGTTTACACCAATAATCTCAAACTAGCACTAGAGCCAATCAAGCAACAATCTAACACCCATCGATCTAGTGTGAGTGTCATGTTGCCATTTACTGTTGTCATTATACTCATCTTCACATATCTCCTTTATTAATCATCTATTGAATAAGATGGAAGCACCTAATTATATGTTTGGATCGCAGGTGAGATCAAGTTTCCTTAGCTTATGCAATTACTCCATCATCATCATCATAAATAAGATTAACGAAGTTTGAAAAGTTAGGAATTAATCCTAGTTCATAAATGAACTTCCCTATCTAAACGATTTTAAATATGCATTTAAGGCAGTTATATACCTGGCCTCTGTAATGAATTCTGCAACTGTCTCATGTAACACCCTGTTTTCTTGTTTAAGGAATTGGACAAGGATTAAGCGGTTGTGATGGCTTAATCTTGTTTATGAAGTGCTAATGAGTCATTATATCAAGTTAGAAGTTGATCAGACTTAAACTGGACTCAGAATGGAGGACATGTGGAAATCAGGGTACCACGCTCAAGCGTGGCAGGGCCAGTGCTCAAGCGCAGCCATGCTCGAGCTTGGGGGGACTGGCGCTCGAGCGCCCAGCGCATCACCTAACCCCACTATCTTCCTTTTCTCTCTTTGCATGGCTCTTCTTCCTCACTTCTTCAAGCATGACCAAACCTGTTTAGAGAGAAGGGAAAGCTTCCTAGTGAGAGAAATTTGAGGTTCCGGGAGATTCGTTCGATCGTTTTCGATTCTGACTTCGGATATGCTTTCAGGACGACGAGCATGTCACATACATACATTCGATTCGTCAAACAGTGGAGGTAATACTCGAGTCGCTAACTCGTCGATATGCGGGCAATGTCATTTACCTTGTTTTGTGAATCTTGCTTCGATTTTGGCCTTGTCTGTGAAACTGTTGCAAGATTAGGGTTTATGACATTGTCGAGACTCTGTCCATGTGTTCAGGACGAATTTCAGAGCACCGAGACATTACTCGCGAGTGAGGCAGCAGTTGTTCCAGGGAGAGGCCACGAGTTTCGAGGCATGGAAGCGACGTTACGACTGTCTATGGTGGGGAGAAAGTATCTGACACACCAGGGAGGCAAGCGTAGTATTGTGTATTATGCTGTATGCGTAGGGTGCCCCAGACCCTGCAAGTTGTCGAGTAGCTTGAGATAATTAAGACCCTATTAAAATTGATTTTTGAAACTGTATAACGGATATAATTATGGCACACTTATCGATGTATGACTGCTTTATCGTTTTACGTGCATATGCTGAGATTGTCTATTTTAATGCTTATTGCTGTTGATGGTTTTGCTGCTGGTTGACATGTGCTGTTTGCTATATATATATATATACCAAGAAATAATGTTAAGTTATTCTTTGATGTTAAGGTTGATATTCTAGTGATATTGGAGTTGATGCTGTTGAGGTTGTCTATTTGGTTGGTGTGCTGTTGAACACCTTAGTTGACACCCTGAGGGTACTGTGGCTGTGAATGTGATATGAGAGCGGTATATGGGTACCGAGTTATGGTTGTGGATGTCGTCTGCATCATAATGCGTGTAAGTGATAGATGGTACCAGTGTCAACTTAGGTTTGTGTTGCATTGCTTATTGCCAAAGTGGCGAGCCGTGTGACTGGGAGTCATGCGAGGTTGGTGTACCCGGTGCAGGTACTTAATGAGAGCAGGACTGTTCAGGGAACCTTGGGGATGTAGCGGGTTCGGATTGACTGACAGTGGCCAATGGTTTGCACCCATTGTGTCATGGTCTCAACTGGTACTCGACTATCTCGACGTCTGGTCCTGGAGTGTTCCAGTCAATGGTGGACATTCCGAGGAGACCAAGATACCTCTATTGGAGTTGAGCTCATAGGGGGAAGCTCCCTTATTGGTCAGCGAGCGGAACTGTTTCCAAGACAAACCAACTGACATTCTCTGGGCGACCGATAGACCCGAGAGAGATTGAGAATGTCCGGGGGATCTGTATCCCTAGTGTGAGAGATCTGCCGACTATTGTTTGATAGTATGCTTTACTATGTTTTCATGTCGTTGTTTTATGGTAGTGTTGAGATTCTTATCTCCCTTCTTCTTTTCTTCCTCTGTCTATGTATGTATCGGTTCGTCAGATGAGCAGCAATCGTACGTCGATGGCGATAGGTCTGGAGCAGCGTCAGATGCACTACCTACAGATGATTCTGCCGAGGAACTAGAACTCGGGGGACATTCAAATAGTATATCATGACGACCGTGGGTTACAGGTCGACCACTCATAGTTCTTCATGGGTTACGTCGGCCCGGTCAGCATAAATGTTCGTCTTGGAGGAGGGCCTGCCTTCACCATGCTCGGTTCTTACCGGATCTCTAAGCGACTACCTTTCTTAGAGCTTGGGATTCCACCCCGCCGCCAGTAGCTTGCAGAGGATATGTGGAACCCGATAGACCCTACCTATGCTCGTAGCGGGGATAATATGTTGCGGACAGTGGCGGATCCAGAAATTTTCTTTAGTAGGGAAAATAAATGGTATAAATATTTTTACAAAAGGAAAGTGTTATAAGTTTTAAAAAGGTAAATAATCTCATGACAAAAAAACCTAAAATACTTAAGTTTTTACAAATTATAATTGTCTTTTACGCATTTTCATATTTTAAAAATGTTCTATGATTCTTTCATTTTCAATACTATTAAAAATAACTCTCGATATATGTAACTAAACAATTATTTTAGCATTCATCTCATGTGATTGCGATTTTTTTTTTGCTGTTTGTAATTGTGTCCAGTGAGTCAGTGACTCGTGAGTGTGTCTAATAAGACAATGAGTAATAGGTAAAGGCGAAGTGGTAAGTAGCTAACTGTTATACATAAGAATTAAAATATTTGAAAATCCTCCCTTAAAAAACGAGTATCAATTTATTTTCTCTTTTATCTCTTGTGATTCTTTTATAATCATTTATAAAAAATTATCTTATGGGGACAATATCAATTTTTTTATGGGGGCATAAGAAAAAATTACCAAGTGTGAATATGTAAAAAAAATAGGCCTTGTGGGGGCAATTGCCCCCACCCCAATAAGAGTGGATCCGCCACTGGTTGCGGAGGTTGTGGAGGAAAGAGCATGCAGACGATGTATCACAACCGTCGCAGGAGGGTTGTGATCAATAGTGGTGAGTCTGTTGGGAACATAGTTTATAGGCGCCTTTACGACGAGGGTGAGGGTAGTTCCAGACGCCCATGTTGTCTGTGATATGGTTCGTCGGTAGCGTCTGCTAGGGAGAGCCTCTGTGAGCATAGTCTTCTTTTGATATTTTGATTTTGGATGTATTTCATGAGAGGCAGTCGGGTTGATGCTATCTGTTTTAGGTTTCTGAAGCTTTCCTCTATGACCAGTTTACTATTATCTGTCTTTTTATCAGTGTGTATACGTAGTAGGGTTATGGTTCCTGTGTTGGGATTGATAATACTATGGAGACACGATGTATATATTATGTATATATCTGCTGTTTTATCTTCTTTCCGCTGTGTATGTATTAAGTTTTGTTTTTCATGTTTCCGTAAACTTATAATATTTTGGCTTGTATATCCGCACCAACGCTAATTAAACGGTTTAAGGTTTAGTTAATTAGGATTGTTCTTTAATGGGACATTGAGGGCATCTCATTTGGTGGTATCAGAGCAGTTCGGTTCTAAACCAGACTGTGGGGACTAGGTTTGATTAAGGTCAAGGACTATGGGAACTGAATCCAAATCCAATGAGGATTGAGGACCTTGGGGCAGGATGAGTACCGACGTTGTTTGTTGAATCCATATTGGATATCAGCTAAGTTTAGAAAGGGTAGAGTGTTTGATATACGATTTATTCTTAAAGTATGAGGATGACTGTTTTCTGCATTTGTAAGACATATTGTGGATATATTAGTTTATGTAATGAAATATAAGTCTTACAGATGACTAATGATGTGTTCTTTTTCAGGAAGTTAAAATGGTGTGTGGAAATGGACGCCGTGGAAGGGCCAGAATTGGCGGAGGCGGAGTTGCTGATAACCCAGCTACCGATTACCCTGGAAGTTCTTCGGGAACATGTTGTTTTGGCTTCAACGACTCAAGAGGGGGGGGATTGATTTTTCTTTAAAATATTTCCCTCTTAAAAAGTTTTCACAAAACTTTTCAAATCAGAGTTGTGGCCTCAGGATCGTTCACAAAATCAATGAAGGGTTTATGTAAAATCTTGAATAGAAGGCGACGAGGATAAGAAGTGTTGATTCTTGAGAAAGATTAATTCAGAATAGGTTCGGGTTCAAAACTCAATAATAACAAAATACAGAAACTGATTAAGCCTTTAAAGATTAAGAACAAGTTATGCAAGTTTTAGATACAAGCATTAACAATCAAGAATGAACTTGCAGGTTTCAGTTTCAGTATTAGTTCAGTTTCAGCAATCAAGAATGGTTTTGATCAACTCAGTTTTGAACACATAGCACAGACTTGATTGCAATCATACTCAGGTTTCAATACAGTTTATACAGATCAAGAACATAAATTATATTGAACTTTAAACATCAAAATCACAGGTTCTTGATGATAAACAGAAAGTAAAGGAGTTTGAGTTTAGAGATACCACACAACTAGATTTATCCTGGTTCAGTCACCTCCACTGTGACCTACATCCAGTCCCCACTCCACCTGTGGGTTTTCACACACTAACACACAAGCTTTAGCCAGGTAGCTTGAAAAACCTTTACACCACAGATCACTCCTTCACCTAGAGATACCACACTCTTGTGAAGAGCCTCAATGTTCTTCCTTAGGGATACCTCACCCTAATCACTCAGAGAGACTCCCCCTCTCTTTACAATCAAATAAAACGAAAAATTAACTCATAACTCTCAATAGTCAGGTAAACAAATTGAAGCAATTATGATAACAAAACACTCTTTTCACAATAAGCTCAAGAAAGATGATGAATGATATGTGTTCTGTTGTTATGATTGATATTGTTTCATATTCTTAAAGTGTTCCTTTGATCCCTCTTTATATAGAAAATAAGTTATAGTCGTTGGGATCAATCATAACAGATTTGGATCTGATTAACAGAATTTGTTTTCTTGATTCTGGTTCTTGAAATAAGATTCTACATCGGCTCTTATAGAATTCGTGTCCATCTTAAAAATACACGTCCATCTAGCCATTTTGAATCGAGCTTGTAGACGAGCTCCATATGCCACGTCATTGGACAGATACTCTCATTAAGGTCTTAACATGTCCAAAGACTTGTGTGGACGAGCGCTTCTGTCACTACAGTGGACGAGCGCTTCTGTCATTTCAGTGGACGAGCGCTTGTATCACTTTAGTGGACGAGCGCTTGTATCATTTTAGTGGACTTGCGCTTCTGTCACTTTAGTGGATGACCGCTTCTGTCACTTGTGTTGGACTAGTGCTTCGATTACTTTTGTTGGACTAGCGCTTCGATTACTTTTGTTGGACGAGATCTTCTTATTTCCAAAAATCATTTTCATTAACGAAAACTTATTCCTTTTAATGCAGGTTATGAAAAATGATTTTCTTCATGCATCTTTTTAATTGAGCTATTTGTGAATAAGAGATTTCTTTCTCTTACAAATCATCTATGAGTTAAATCTAATTTCTCCCTTAAGCTTTTATCTTGATGATTCCTTGATCTTTGTCTTTGCTCTTTGATTCCATGTAACTCTTTTGATTCCTTCAAGTTCTTCCATGAATATTTTCCTTGAATTTGCTTAATGAACTTGTTGATCACTGCTTGATACCTGTCTTTGCAATTTGACACTAGAACACTGGCATACACATTAACTTGTATTTGTTATATATCAAAATCTCTAAGTCATTGAGTCTTACAATCTCCCCCTTTTTGATTATGACAAATCTTTTAACAAATTATAAGATCAAAGTATAAGTGTAGCAGAAGGTAAGTGTTTTTGACATATTTATATCATGGTATCAGAGCAGAAGTATATCAGAGCAAAAAAATATTATCAGAGCAGAATTTTGATTTACTCCCCATTAATCATGTAGGCTTGTAAGCTCCCCCTCAACATATGCATGTATAATTTGTTATTATCCCCTTTCTCTATATCATACTTTTTCCTCCCCCTTTTGGCATTAACAAAAAGGTAAAGAAAAGAAACATTCAAAGCAATAGAGAAGGTAAACATTTAAACATTCAAACATAGCATATAAAACTGTTCATGATAGAGGGATAGAGATTATATATAGGATTGATCAATTATGCCCAATTCTCTTCTAATGAAAAAGAAGCTTTCCTTGCTCATGGGCTTGGTAAAAATATCAGCAAGTTGTTTAGTTGTATCAACATATTCAATCTCAATTTCTCTACTTTGAATATGATCTCGAATGAAATGATGTCTGATTTCTATGTGTTTAGTTCTAGGGTGCATTATAGGATTTTTAGTTAGGTTAATTGCACTTGTATTGTCACATCTAATAGGAACTTGATTTAGTTGCACACCATAATCAACTAATTGTTGTTTCATCCATAAAACCTGTGCACAATAGCTACCAGCTGCTACATATTCAGCCTCTGCAGTGGATAAAGCCACACTAGATTGTTTCTTACTAAATCATGATACTAATGAGTTTCCTAGTATATGGCTAGTTCCACTAGTACTCTTTCTATTTAGTTTACAGCCAGCAACATCAACAGGTTTACCTTGCTCATCCTTGTCCAGATAATATGAGGTACTCATTGGAGTAGCCATCTCCTTAGCATTTTCCATGCCAAACTTCTTGATCAACTCATTGCAGTACTTGGTTTGGCTAACAAAGATTCCATTTTTAGTTTGCTTTATTTGCAGTCCAAGGAAAAAGTTCAATTCACCCATCATTGACATTTCAAATTCATTCTGCATAAGACTTGCAAACTCATTGCACAAATGCTCATTAGTGGCTCCAAAAGTTATATCATACACATATATTTGTACGAGTAAAATGTTGTGTGTCTTTTTCTTAGTGAACAAAGTTGTGTCAACTTTACCTCTTTTAAATCCTTTTTCAATGAGAAAATTACTTAACCTTTCATACCAAGCTCTAGGAGCTTGCTTTAAGCCATACAGTGCTTTAGACAGTTTGTAAACATGGTTAGGCAATTCATTATTCTCAAAACCAGGTGGTTGACCAACATACACTTCCTCTTGTATAAATCCATTTAAGAAATTAGTCTTAACGTCCATTTGATACAATTTAAATCCCATTATGCAAGCATGAGCAAGTAGCATTCTTATAGCTTCTAATCTTGCTACTGGTGCATATGTTTCATCATAATCTATGCCTTCTTCTTGGTTATACCCTTTGGCTATCAATCTATCATTGTTTCTTACAATTATACCATTTTCATCTAGTTTATTCCAAAAAACCCATTTTGTACCTATTACTTGATAGTTCTTGGGTTTAGGCACTAGTTTCCAAACTTGGTTTCTTTTAAACTGGTTTAACTCATCTTGCATAGACATCATCCAATGTTCATCAATTATAGCATCATCTATGTTCTTAGGTTCTACTTGAGACACAAATGCCATATGATTACCAGCATTTCTAAGAGATTGTCTAGTAGTTACCCTCTTTGTAATTTCACCAATGATGTTATCAATTAGATGATTTATGACAGTCCTCCATTCCTTTGGTGGGTCAGGCTGTTGTTCTGTTTGCTCCTGCTGCAGCAATTCATTCTTCAAGCTTTCATCTTCTTCATTGTCCTGTTTCTTTTCTAGGAGAGTTTTCTCAATTGAATCTTCAAGATCATCAATAACAGAATCCTTTCCCAACCTTTTGAGGTTAGACTCATCAAATGTCACATGCACAGATTCCTCAATAGTTTGTGTTCTCTTATTATATATTCTAAATGCTTTACTAGATAGAGAGTAACCTAGGAAAATTCCTTCATTAGCCTTTGCATCAAATTTTCCAAGATTATTCTTTCCATTGTTAAGAACAAAGCATTTGCAACCAAAAACATGAAAATATGCTATATTTGGTTTTCTTCCTTTGTAAAGCTCATAAGGGGTTTTCTTTAAGATTGGTCTTATCAAGACTCTATTTAGCACATAGTAGGCTGTATTGACAGCATCTGCCCAAAGATGTTTTGGCAAGCTAGAGTCGTTCAACATAGTTCTTGCTATCTCCTCTAATGATCTATTCTTTCTTTCCACTACTCCATTTTGTTGTGGAGTTCTATGAGCCGAAAAATTATGTTGAATGCCATGCTCATCACAAAAGTTTTCAAACACTTCATTTTAAAATTCTTCCCCATGATCACTTCTTATAGAAACAATTTTCACGTGCTTTTCATTTTGCACAATTTTTGCCATTTTCTTAAATGCAGCAAATGAATCACTCTTATGAGATAGAAAATATGTCCATGTATATCTAGAGTAATCATCTACTATTACCAATGCATACGAGTTACCACCAAAGCTTTTGGTTCTAGATGGACCAAATAAATCCATGTGTAAAAGTTGCAAGGGTCTAGTTGTTGAAACAATGTTCTTTGGTTTAAAAGAGACCTTAACTTGCTTTCCTTTTTGACATGCATCACATAGTCCATCTTTCACAAATTTCATTTTAGGCAAGCCAACTACAAGATCTTTACGAATCAGTTTATTCAAGTGGTTCATGTGAATGTGTGCAATTCTTCTATGCCAAAGCCAATTCTCTTCTTCTTTTGAAATAAGACAGCATGCAGTATTTGAAGAGATATTATCTAAATCAAGCATATAGATGTTATCTGTCCTATGTCCAATTAATTTCAAATTTTCATCATGCTGATTTTCTATTAAGCAATTATTGGAATTGAATTTTACCTTAAAGCCTTTGTCACATAGTTGACTGATACTTAATAGGTTGTGTTTCAGTCCCTCAACATTTAGTACATCCTCAATGATTATTGTTGAGTTACTTCCAATGTTGCCAATGCCAAGTATTCTCCCTTTATTGTTGTCTCCATAGCTAACACTACCACTTAACTTAGGGGTAAAGGAAATGAACTTGGTTTTGTCTCCAGTCATGTGCTTGGAACAACCACTGTCAAGATACCATTTCACATTCTTGGCTTTCCAACACACCTACAAAACAGAATCATGTTTGTGTTTTAGGTACCCAAATTTGTTTGGGTCCTTTTGAGTTAGTCGCAGCAATAGTTCCTTTAGGAACCCATATATACTTAGATTTATTGTATGCTGATTTTCTATATTGACATGTAGAAGCTGTGTGACCTTTTCTAGCACAAAAATTGCATTTAACAAATGGTGTGTTTGATGTCTTAGGTGCAGAAAAAATTTCTTGAAAGATTTCTCATGTATCTTAGGTTTATAGCCTATTCCAGCCTTATCATAAACACATTTTTGCCGTCCTAACAAAGCATTCAAGTTATCTCCACCATTTGCGAACTTGGCTAAGTCATTTTTAAGTTTTTCAACTTCTTTAGTCAATGTACAACACTTAGAACAATTAGAGCATATAGGTGGTTCCAAAACAGTAGCCAGTTTTTCTTTTAAAGCACAATTTTCTGTTTTTAATTCATCTACCTCTTTGCTTAAAACATAATTTCTCTCTTCTAGGCATGTGATGGTTTTCTTAGACTTAGTTAGCAATCTAGCAAGTCTAATGGATTCTTTATGAAGTTCTTCAAAAGCATTTTGCAATTCATCATAAGAAGGTTGATAATTAGAACTTACTTCACTTTCTGAATCACTATGATTGCTGGCCATCAAACATAGGTTTGCCTCCTCAGATTCATATTTGTCAGTGGATTCTAGATCATTATCAACGCAAGCAATGTAGGCCTTTCTTGGCTTTTTCCACTTCTTGTCCTTAGAGTCAAACTTTTCTGTTTTGTCATTCTTTTGCAGTTTTGGACAGTCAAGTTTCATGTGGCCAATCTTTCCACATTCATAGCATGTGATGTTGTTGGAAGAGTTGTCACCTTTGCTGAAATTTCTTTTATGAAAGGTGGATGGATTTCTTTTTAAGTTACCTTTCTTCTTGAGGAAGTTCTTGAATTTTCTAACTAGCATTCTCATTTCTTCTTCAGATTCAGCCTCTTGTTCTGTATTATCATCATCACTATCTTCTACTTCTCTGACTTGTGATTTTAGAGCCAATCCCTTCTTTCTTTTATCAATCTCTTTACTCTTATTCAGTCTGTTCAACTCCAATTCATGCTCTTCAAGTTTTCCAAACAATGTGGCAATGGTCATTGATGAGAGGTCTCTAGATTCTGAGATTGCAATTACTTTAGGTTGCCATTCTCTGATCGGTTGCCATTCTCTGCTCAAGCATCTCATGACTTTGTTAATTTGATCCTCATTTGATACAGCTTTTTCAAGACCAGCCAATTGATTTACAATGTGTGTGAATCTGTTTTGCATTTCAGTCATAGATTCTCCTCGATTCATGCGAAATAACTCATACTCATGTGTCAATATGTTCATTCTTGCTTTTTTGACGTCTGTGGTTCCTTCTTGTGTTACTTGCAATGTATCCTACATCTCCTTTGCTTATTTGCAATTTGAAACCCTGAAAAACTTATCACGGCTTAAAGCAGATGTTATAAAATTCTTAGCACGTGCATTATATTGAACTCTTTTCTTATCATCCTCATTCCATTCAGTTTTAGGCTTATTTCTTGGAGCACCATTAGCATCTATAGTAGAGGGGATAAATGGTCCATTTTCTGCTGCATCCCAAATGTCAGCACCTGCTGCCTCAAGAAAGATTATCATCCTTTCCTTCCAATAGATATACTCAGATTCATTGAATGCAGGAGGGCGTGCAAGGGAAGTCCCTTCATTCATACAGTCATTGGAAGCCATACTCTTATAGCTGTTAAGCCAAACTTAAGAGTTTAGCTCTGATTCCAATTGTTGTTTTGGCTTCAACGACTCAGGAGGGGGGGGGGGGGTGAATTGAGTTTTCTTTAAAATATTTCCCTCTTAAAAACTTTTCACAAATCAGAGTTATGGCCTCAAGATCTTTCACAAAATCAATGAAGGGTTTATATAAAATCTTGAATAGAAGGCGATGAGGATAAGAAGTGTTGATTCTTGAGAAAGATTAATTCAGAATAGGTTTGGGTTCAAAACTCAATAACAACAAAATACAGAAACTGATTAAGCCTTTAAAGAATAAGAACAAGTTATGCAAGTTTGAGATACAATCATTAACAATCAAGAACGAACTTGCAGGTTTCAGTTTCAGTATTAGTTCAGTTTCAGCAGTCAAGAATGGTTTTGCTCAACTCAGTTTTGAACACAGATAGCACCGACTTGATTACAATCAGACTCAGGTTTCAATACAGTTTGTAAAGATCAAGAACAGAAATTATATTGAATTTTAAACGTCAAAATCACAGGTTCTTGATCATAAACAGAAAGTAAAGGAGTTTGAGTTTAGAGATACCACACAACCAGATTTATCCTGGTTCAGTCACCTCCACTGTGACCTACATCCAGTCCCCACTCCACCTGTGGGTTTTCACACACCAACACACAAGGTTTAGCCAGGTAGCTTGAACAACCTTTACACCACATAGCACTCCTTCACCTCGAGATACCACACTCTTGTGAAGAGCCTCAATGTTCTTCCTTAGGGATACCTCACCCTAATCACTCATAGAGACTTCCTCTCTCTTAACAATCAAATAAAACGAAAAATTGATTCCTAACTCTCAATAGTCAGGTAAACAAATTGAAGCACTTATGAGAACGAAACACTCTTTTCACAATAAGCTCAAGAAAGATGATGAATGATATGTGTTCTGTTGTTATGATTGATATTGTTTCATATTCTTAAAGTGTTCCTTTGATCCCTCTTTATATAGAAAACAAGTTATAGTCGTTGGGGTCAATCAAAACAGATTTGGATCTGATTAACCAAATTTGTTTTCTTGATTATGGTTCTTGAAATAAGATTCTACATCGGCTCTTATAGCATTCGCGTCCATCTTAAAAATACGCGTCCATCTAGCCATTTTGAATTGATCTAGTAGACAAGCTCCATATGCCACGTCATTGGACGAATACTCTCGTTAAGGTCTTAGTAGGTCCAAAGACTTGTGAGGACGAGCGCTTCTATCACTACAGTGGACGAGCGCTTCTGTCACTTGAGTGGAAGAGCGCTTGTATCACTTTAGTGGACGAGCGCTTGTATTACTTTAGTGGGCGAGCACTTGTATCACTTTAGTGGACGAGTGCTTGTATCACTTTAGTGGACGTGTGCTTCTGTCACTTTAGTGGATGAGCGCTTTTGTCACTTGTGTTGGATGAGCGCTTCGATTACTTTTGTTGGACGAGCGCTTCCTATTTTGAAAAATCATTTTCATTAACGAAAACTTATTCCTTTTAATGCAGGTTATGAAAAGTGATTTTCTTCATGCATATTTTTAATTGAGATATTTGTGAATAAGAGATTTCTTTCTCTTAAAAATCATCTAAGACTTAAACCTAATTTCTCCCTTAAGCTTTTGTCTTGATGATTCCTTGATCTTTGTCTTTGCCCTTTGATTCCTTCATGTAGCTCTTTTGATTCCTTCAAGTTCTTCCATGAATATTTTCCTTGAATTTGCTTAATGAACTTGTTGATCATTGCTTGATACCTGTCTTTGCAATTTGACACTAGAACACGTGCATACACATTAAGTTGTATTGGTCATATATCAAAATCTCTAAGTCATTGAGTCTTACAGAACAAATAATGGGGGTGAAAATGGTGAGACCATGAGTGATATGAGCCAAATAAGTTGCATGGACCAAGAAGCACTACATGGACTTGGTCAACCTATGAGAAGAGTTAGAACCAAGAAAGTCCAACAAGCTCTTAATCACATGGTGGCTATTTTGATAGAAGCAAGCCCAAGATCAAGACCAAATGGAATGGAGCCCAAGTTGGTGACTTATCGCATTCAACTAGAAGACCCATGAACATGCTTAAGTTGGGTGTGCACTAGTTTTGAGCATATTTTACTTGTTTTGTTTTAATTCAATAACTGTAATGGGTTATTTGAGTGGATCCAAGTTTGCTAGTGTTGCAATTGGGTCAAGACCATTTAATCTCATGTTGAGCATGCAGTTACATAGGTTAGTTGGGAGGAATCTTTTTGGTTTACATACCAAAAGTAACTCCATTTTGAATTATTAGTCTTTTATGTTTTTAGTTAATTGTGTGGTGGTTACACTTTTAATTTGAGAAATAAGTGTGGCTGCTACATAATGATAGAGAGGGAGGGTAATAAGTCACCTTTATGTGGCTGAGTTAAAGAAGGGTTTAGTGAGTCATTAGTTGTTGGAATTAAGTGAATTATTAGTTGGGGGTTATGGAATGTGGGGGAATACCATGTAATTCAGATTTGGGCAGCCATGGCTATATGTATTGCGCCCTAACACTTTGAAATGTAACTTCGAAGTTGATTTTGGATTAAATCCATTTTTGTGAGAATTTGTTCTCCTTGGTTCTTGGTTGAGCCAACCTTAGTTCTTATAAAGAATCCAAGTTTCTTGTGGCGAACATCATAGGCTTATCAAACTCTCTAGTTTGTGGCGCCGTCATCATCTCTTATCCTCATCCACTTTATTTCTTTCTTCACTATTAATCTTGTTACAACTTGGTTCCAAAAACTGTTTTGCGCATTACTTGTCTAATTCAACCAAAAAGATATTTTCAAAGGCAACTATCCATTTGGTTGTCATCAATGAGGGTGATGAGGAAGCTGACAACTGCTATACTGCAACAAACTTGGCAGAATTCTCATTTCAAGAGAAGGCAAGAGGAGAGAGAAGAAAGATAACTTCAACAGCTCGTTGCAGCAGAGGAAACTATGGAGAGCGGTCTGTCTGCCTTCATGAAAGGTAATCCACCCCAGTTCGGTGAAGAGTATGACCCAGAAGCAGCGGAGAAATGGCTGCAAGAAGTTGAGAAGGTCTTTTTCGCGATGTGCTGCCGTGAAGAACAGAAAGTCACATATGCTACTTTCATGTTGGTAGTAGCAGCTGGAGCTTGGTGGCAGAATAAGCAGAGGTTGCTTGAGGTCGAGGAGCAAGTGATAACCTGGGAGTTGTTTCGGGTGTGCTTTATGGAGAAGTATTTCCCTAAAAGTTTCAGAAATGAAAAAGAGAAGGAGTTCATGAGCCTGAAGCAAGGCAACATGTCTGTTGGGGAGTACGCCATCAGATTTGAGGATCTGTTGAAGTTTTCTTAGTACTACCAGATTCATCCAGATGAAGAATGGGTATGTAGAAGGTTCGAGGATGGGCTGAGGCGGGAACTAAAAAGGTCTATGATGCCGCTAGAGCTGAATCAATTTCCAGCTTTGGTGGAGAAATGCACTGCACTAGAGAGTCATGACAGTTCTAAGTCAGTTCAACCCCAGCAACGAAGCGGTGGACCAATAAGAGGAGGTTTCATCCAGAGCGGCAGGGGTGGAAGGTTTCAACAAAGGGTGAGGCCTTACAATCGCTCCAATCAGTAACCAATTAGTACGAGTGGCGGAAGTTCTAGCCAGAATGCGTCAGGTTTCCTGAAATGCTTCAAGTGTGGAGGACCACATCCGATAAAGAATTGTCCTTAGTTCCAGAATGCGATCTGTTTCCAATGTGTACGTATCGGTCATATTTCCTGTTTCTGTACTCAGGGCAATGTGGAGAGGACTCAAACTCCACAACAAGGTGGAAGACCTCATGGCGTCGGAACAAGAGCTCAGTCTAGAAACCAGTAAGGAGGCAGACCTCAAGCCAGTAGAAGAGTGTTTGCGTGAGAGGATCTGAATCCGTCCGAGAGCCATATCTGATAAAGTGTAAGTGTCTCATTTATTCTAAAAAGACCCTTCATTTTTTCAACCAATCTAGATTTTTGCCAGTCAATGACAGTAGATTGGATGAAGGACGACCGAAAAATTGCGTGGTGTTGTTTTCCTTGGAAGCCAAGGAGTCTCCGAAAGCAGAAGTACTGCCTATCATATAGGAGTTTCCTGAAGCTTTCCCGGATGATGTGCCAGGGCTACCTTTGAAGAGGGAAATAGAGTTTACGGTAGGCTTCATACCAGGGACGGGACCGAATGTCCCCGACAGAGTTAGCAGAGCTTAAGAAACAACTGGATGACATGTTGAAGAAGGAGTATATCCGGCCAAGTGTTTAGCCATAGGAAGCGCCGATGTTGTTCGTGAGGAAGAAGGATGGAAGTTCAAGGTTGTGTATGGATTATCGACAACCGAACAAGGTAACAATCAACAAGTACCGATTGCTGAGGATTGATGACCTGATGGATCAGTTGCGAGGAGCAACTACGTTTTCAAAGACAGATATGATGACCGGATACCATCAGATCAGAGTAAAGGAAGATGATATACCGAAGATTGGTTTTAGATGTCGGTATGGTCATTATAAGTATCTGGTTATGCTGTTTGGCGTGACTAATGCTCCAACCGTGTTCATGGACTACATGAATCAGATCTTCAGACCGTACTTGAACAAGTTTGTTGTTGCGTTCATCGACGACGTTCTAATATACTTTTCAAGTAGAGAAGAACATGCAGAGCATCTTCGGGTTGTACTTTAAGTGTTAAGGGATAGAAAACTCTATGCCAAGTTGTCGAAGTGTGAGTTCTGGTTAGGCGAAGTACAATTTCTTAGGCATGTGATCAACAAAGACAAGATAGCTGTGGATCCTGCTAAAGTTGAAACAATAGTGAATTAGGAAAGCCCTAAGATGGTGGGCGAAGTTAGGAGTTTTCTTGGATTGGCAGGTTACTACAGATGGTTTATTAACGGATTCTCGAAGATTGAGTTGCCGATGATGCAGTTAACGAGAAAAGGAAAAATGTTTGAATGGAATAATGAGTGAGGCTAGTTTTCAGGAGTTGAAAAGAAGGCTTGCAACATCTCTAGTACTAGTCATGCCAGATTCGTTAGCACCGTTTGATGTGTACTGGGATGCATCACATCAAGGCCTGGGTTGCGTTCTCATGCACAATGGGAAAGTAGTGGCGTATGCCTCTAGACAGTTGAGAGTACATGAAAGCAATTACCAAACCCATGACCTAGAGTTGGCCCCTATAATGTTTGCATTGAAGATATGGAGACACTATCTGTATGGTACTCAGTTTACGGTGTTCAGTGATCATATGAGCCTGAAGTATTTGTTCGATCAGAAAGAGCTGAACATGAGACAGAGGAGATGGTTGGAGTTCATAAAGGATTATGAGTTTGATCTCCAGTACCATCCTGGAAAAACAAACGTCGTAGCAGATGCGTTAAGTCAAAAATCTTTTCAAGTGTCTGCTATGATGATCAAAGAGTTAGAACTGATCGAGCAGTTCATAGACATGAATCTTAGGGTAACGGAATTATCCCAGAACAAGATAAGTTTTGGAATGGTCACTATTACTAGTGGATTCCTAGACTTAGTTTGGAAGAAGCAAGCGGAAGACCAGTATTGCAACAGACTTTGTGTCAGGTTTGCCTAGGACACAAATGAAGTACGATGCAATCTGGGTGATCATTGATAGGTTGACGAAATATGGTCATTTCTTGCCTATCAATCAGGAGTTTTCCTTGGAAAAGTTAACCCAGCTGTACAACAAGGAAGTTATGATGTTGCATGGTGTGCCAGTGAGTATAATTTCGGACAGGGATCTGAGGTTTACTTCATGATTTTTGTTGAGTTTAAATAGTGCATTGGGAACTAAGCTACGTAGGAGTTCGGCTTATCATCCTCAGACGAGTGGTCAATTGGAAAGGACGATTCAAACCTTGGATGATCTATTTAGAGTATGTGTGTTGGAACACAAGGGAAGTTGGGATGGATTTCTTCCCTCGATTGAATTTACGTAAAATAATAGTTTCCATTCAAGTATTGGCATGGCACCGTATGAAGCACTGTATTGAAGGAAGTGTAGGACACCGCTCTGTTGGTATGAAAATGGTGACAGTCAGTTGATTGGATCGGAGGTGGTACAGTAAACGACAGAGCAAGTTAAGAGGATTTGGGAAAAGATGAAAGCGGTAGTAGATAGGCAGAAAAGCTACAATGTTAAGAGGATAAGGTTGTTGGAATTCCAAGGGGGTGACCATGTTTTCATGAGGGTCATTCCAAGAACTGGCATAGGCAGGGCAATCAAATCCAGAAAGCTTACACCTCGTTTCATAGGACCTTTTCAGATTCTTCACCGAATCGGTCCAGTAGCATATCAGATAGCCTTACCGCCTAATCTTTCAAATATCCATGATGTCTTTCACGTATCTCAGCTTCGTAAATACCATCCCGATCCATCACACGTCAATCCAAATAAGAGAGAATCTCGAGTACGAGGCATTACCTATATCGATTGGGGCATGAGGATAAACGAACTTCGCTAACAGCAGATTCCATTGGTCAATGTTATTTGGGATGCGGTTACCAGAGATGCTACCAGGGAAAGGGAAGCAGACATGCAATACCTCGTTTTCTTATTTAAGGAATCAGACAAGGATTAAGCGGGTGTGATGGCTTAATCTTGTTTGTTGAGTGCTAATGAGTCAATATATCAAGTTTGCGGTTGATCGGACTTAAATCAGACTCAGAGTGCACCGAAACGCGCAAAATCGGGCAACCGACATCAGCGAGAACAGCCAAGCATGGCATGTCTAGTGATCAAGCATTCTGGGAGGAGTGACACCTGGCAACACGTGTCAAAATGGAGGATAAGTGGCAATCACGGGGTGGCTAGCACTCGAGCGCTGCCATGCTCAAGCGTGGGGTGGCTAGCGCTCGAGCGCCCAGTTCGCCACCTAAATCAACTATCTTCTTTTTCTTTATTTTCATGGCTCTTATTCCTCGCTTATTCAAGCACGACTAGACCTGTTTATAGAAAAGGGAGAGCTTCCTAGTGAGAGGATGTTGAGGTTCCGGGAGATTCGTTCGACCGTTTTCAATTCCGACTTCAGATACGAGTTCAGGACGACGAGCTTATTACACACATACCTTCAATTCATCAAACAATGGAGGTAATGGTCGAGACCCTAACTTGTCGTCATTGTCATTTACCTTGTTTTGGGAATCTTGCTTTGATTTTGGGTTTGTCTGTGAAACTGTTGCAATATTAGGGTTTATGACATTGTCGGGACTCTGTCCATGTGTTCAGGATGAATATCGGAGCACCAAGGCATTCATCGTGTGTGAGGCAGTAGCTGTTCCAGGGAGAGGGGCGCGAGTTTCTAGGCCTGGAAGCGACGTTATGACTGTCTAGGGTGGGAAGAAAGTATCTGACATGCTGGGGAGGCAAGCATAGTATTATGTATTATGCTGTATGCATAGGGTACCCCAGACCCTACAAGTTGTCGATTAGAATACGATAATTAATTCCCTATTAAAACTGATTTTTGAAACTATATACAGGATTTAATTATGGCACGCTTATCGATGTATGACTGCTTTATCGTTTTACGTGCATATGCTCAGATTTTCTGTTTTACTGCTTATTGTTGTTGATGGTTCTGCTGTTGGTTGCCGTGTGCTGTTTGCTATATATATATGTATGTACACACACACACACAAACACATGATTATGCTTGATGCCATGTCCCTAGTAATATGTTAAGTTATTCTTTGATGTTGAGGTTGATAATCTAATGCTGTTGGCGTTGATGTTGTTGAGGTTGTCTGTTTGGTTGTTGTGCTGTTGAACACCTTAGTTGACACCCTGAGGGTACTGTGACTGTGAATTTGATATGAGAGCGGTATATGGGTATCGAGTTGAGGTTGTGGATGCCGTGTGCATCGTAATACGTGTAAGTGAAAGATGGTACCAGTGTCAACTTAGGTTTGTGTTGCATTGCATATTACCAAAGTGGCGAGCCGTGTGATTGGGAGTCATGTGAGGTTGGTGTACCCGGGTGCAGGTGTGTAATGCAAGCGGGACGATTCAGGGAACCTTAGGGATGTAGCCGGGTTTGGATTGACCGACAGTGGCAAATGGTTTGCACCCATTGTGTCGTGGTCTCCGCTAGTACTCAACTATCTCGACGTCTGGGCCCGGAGTATTCCAATTTATGTTGGATGTTCCGAGGAGACCAAGATACCCCTATTGGGGTTGAGCTCATAGGGGGAAGCACCCTTATTGGTCACGGCGAGTGGAACTATTTCCAGGACAAACCAGCTGACATTCTCTATGCGACTGATAGGCCCGAGAGGGATAAAGAATGTTCGGGGGTTCAATATCCCTAGTGTGAGAGATCGACCAACATGCATAGTATTATGACTCCTTAGAGGGTTGATCGTTGTTGGATAATCGAGGTTGACTGTGACGGTATGATTCGGGAGATGTTTGCTGTATGTGTTGACTGTTGTTTGATAGTATGCATTACTCTATTTTCCTAACCCTGTTTTATGGTAGTGTTGAGATTCTTATCTCCCTTCTTCTTTTCTTCCTCTTTCTATTTATGTATCGGTTCGTCAGATGAGCAGCAGCCATACATTGATGGCGATAGTGTCGGAGCAGCGCCAGATACATTACCTGCAGATGATTCTGCCGAGGGTCCAGACCCTGGGGGATATTGAGATAGTATATCATGACAACCGTGGGTGGCATGTCTACCACTCACAGTTCTTCATGTGTTACGTCGGCCCGGTCAACATCTATGTCCGTCTTGGAGGAGGACCTATCTTCACTATGCTTGATTCTTACCGTATCTCCCAGCAACTACCTTTCTCGGAGCTTTGGATTCCACCCCACCGTCAAGACCTTGAAGAGAATATGTGGAACCCGATAGACTGTACCTACACTCGTAGCGGGGTTGGTGTGTTGTAGAGAGGTCGTGGAGGAATGAGCGAGCATACGATGTATCACAGTCCTCGCATAAGGGTTGTGATCAGTAGTGATTAGTTTGTTGGGAAAAGAGTTTACAGGCGTCGTTACAGATATGGTTCGTCGCTTGCATCTGCTAGGGAGAGCCTCTTTGAGCATAGTCTTCTTTTGATCTTTTTATTTTGGATGTATTTTGTGAGAGGCGGGCGAGTAGATGCTGCCTGTTTTAGGTTTCTGAAGCTTTTCTCTATGACCAGTTTACTGTTATCTGTCTTTTTATCAGTTTGTATAGGTAGTAGGGTTACAGTTCCTTTGTTGGGATTGATAGTACTATGGAGATACGATGTATATATTATGTATATATCTGCTATTTTATCTTCTTTCCGCTGTGTATGTTTTAAGTTTTGTTTTTCACGTTTCCGCAAACTTATAACATTTTCACTTGTATATCCACGCCAACTGTAATTAAATGGTTTAAGGTTTAGTTTATTAGGATTGTTCTTTAATGAGATGTAGAGGGAGTCTCATCTTACTCTTGAAACCTTTTCAAGCATGAGACAGTGCCACCATTAAGATAAAAAACAAATCCAGACTGCGATCTGGAATAATCTTTATCGATTTGGAAACAACGTCGATGTAACACCTTACAATGACTTCTTCCTCACCTTCATTTGTTAAGAATGTATCCTCAGTTCTTTTCAGATACTTAAGGATGTTCTTGACTATAGTTCAGTGACCTTCACTATTATCAATTGGTACTTTCTTGTCATGCTCAAAGATGGTGCCTTAAAAACAGATGTCTTTAAGCTTGTGCAAGTATACACAAATCACAACAAGTAGTATAGAAAGTATGTAACACCCTTCTCGAGTGCTACATTTTAAGGCCGGAAAGTAAGTTAATAAAAATTCGCTGTAATATAATGAGGTAATTTTTCTTTTTCGTAAATCGTAAATAAAAATAGTCTAATTCAAGTGAATGTACCATAAAATATTCTATTATCATATTTAGGGTTGTAAGTTCGAAAATCATTTACATAAGACCCTACCCGACTCATAAACAGAAATTAAAGAAATATACAGATCCAGTATACAGATATGGAGACGCAGCTCCTAATATATAAGATACTTGGAGTCGCAACTCCATTAACGATAACACTAACTCTCAGACATCCCCAGATGGCCAAACTAAAATAGAAAAGATCCTCCCTCATACATCGTGAGAAGAAAAAACCTAACTGACTAGATCTAGTGGAAACTCTAAGTGAGTCCACTATCAATGTCGTCACCACGACACTACTAGAGACACTACAAAAGTAGCTCTCAGACTAAGTCCTTTCCCTTTCCAAGAGAAACGTCATAGCTTTTAGACTAACGACAGTCGTGACTATCTCAAGAAAAGAAAGGTTAGGCATGACAAAACACAAACACCATCGCCTTCAACCCTCTGAAGGCTAGAAGACATCCCCTAGAAACTTCACCATAACGTTCGCATGCTCGCCCCTCAACCTTTATGATGAATCGACCGAGTGACATCTTGGCATCTCAATCTTCTCAAAGGAACACAAAGCACATAGCCAACCGACATAGACAATATAAAATAAGGAGGTGAGATTCCATTCATCATACAACAGAAGACATACATGCAGTGGTACGACACACATACATGTTACAGCAGACATATATTCGTTTTATCTTCCATTCAAATTCTACAGCTCAAAACTCCAATAATATACTATATCAAACTCAACGGTAAGATTATCAAGCATATCGGACATAGTTTGTCCATCGAAGGACGAGAATAGAGAGACTGACTGAAACTGCATAGTCCCATACCTACACAGCCTCGAAGAATATTTGATCCTAACTTCGGAGCTAACTGACATTTTGGAAAGAAATTGGTCAATACAGGTTTCACTTGTGCCTGCCGCAGGCATAATGGTATTTACCATAGTCACAATCCTAACATGCGACATCAAATTCCTTTAAGATAGTCACAATCATAACATGTGACATCAAATTCCTTTACAATAGTCACAATCCTAACATGTGACATCAAATTCATTACAACTATTTGTGAAACACTCTACCTAACCTGTCAGCTCAGTTTCCTAGGGACGAAGGTCACACTGACAATTCAGTAGATCAAGCCGATAATGGTGTATGCGTTCATATTATCCACCGGATAAATTTCGGGATTTCTTACAGAAATCATATGCCATCCTACAGGCAAGACATAACCAACCGGAAATCCTTGTAAAATCCCATACCTGCACAATATCAGGATCCCCTTATTGGACTATCCGTGTCTTCAACGACTTAAGTATATTATGGAGATTGATCATTCATCAATCCATTATACTTCTTTAGTTTTTTCCCGAACGAGATTACTTGCCGAGCAAGAAAACTTAAAAATAGTCTTTGTTGTTACGTATTATGGATGTAAGGATGAGTGAATCGTCCTTACTTTATGACATATGGTCTTGTTCCACTATGGGTCATAATCATTAAGTGTTTGTTTTCACTAAGCCATCCTCGACTTAGGTTTTCCATATACTTGAAATACTAGTCTTGAAGACTAATTCCTCTTTGGCTAAAACACCAAAAACCTTCAGATAAAATCAAGACATTTTGACCATAAGTAAATAAATGGTACATAGGTATTAAATTTCTCGAAACAATTTCTCGAAAATCTTTAAAAATGCTCGACGTCAAATCTTTAAAAATTTCTCGAAAATTTCTCGAAACAATTTCCCAAAAGCCATACTTTTGAAAATATGGTTCTTCACGTCAAATCTATTACTCTCCTAGGTTATAATACTCATATTAAGATGTTGAAACACTGATTTTACAGTTTTCTTTCGTTGTATACAAAATTCTTAAAAACTTGACCGAACGTTGTTAAGTTCGAAAATCGCGTAATTTCTTTTTCCACGATTTTAAATCCTAATGGTCCAAAACTAATTTTGGTATCTTAGGACACTTAGTTAGGTATGAAAAACATTCTCTAACTGTCCATTTATATATATTTTATAAAATTGCAGTTTAACCCCCAAACTTTCAATAATTGCAAAAAGATCCTTATTTACTTAAGACCTTATAACTTTTTATCTATAACTTCAAATCACACCAAATCAACTTCTATAGAAATATTTTTCAGTCGCCATAAAATTCCAGAAATTATGTTTCTGCCCCAAAATTTTACAATATTTGCAAAAAGGTCCTTGTTTAGTAAAAAGCTTATATCTTTTTATGTATCAATCCAAATCACGTCAAACCAATTTCTATGGTCTTATATCGTCCAAGGAATGCAATCACAACACATAAGAATGTGATTTTCAGAACAGCCCCTGAAATTCTCAGAATTTGCATATTAGTCCTTAAATCTTCAAAAGTTCATAACTTTTAATATAATCAACCAATTCTATTCAAACCAATTTCTATATTCTTATATCATCATTCACTTCAACTATACCCCATATTTTCATATTTATAACTCAGTCCCTCAATTTTCCAGAAATTGCATAAAAGTCGTTAAAGACTCATAAATTCATATCTTTTCACATACATATCAAAATCAATACAAACCAATTTCTATACTCTTATATACTCATTCAATCCCTATATTCAAACAAATTAAATCAACATAGAACCTATTTATTCAGTTATGGCCGAATGGCCTAATAATAATCATATTAAGCAATTTTGTTATATCAACTCAAACAAACAACAATCAAGGTTCCAACTTGAGATCATTGGAACCAAAACAACCATATGGCATATCATACCACAACCAAGTACCACATCAATTCCTCCACGAGGATCACACACATATACTCATCAATACATAACCCTCATACTTAGGGTTCACAAGACAACATACAAATACTTTAAGCCACATACATATCTACATTAAGGTAGGATGGTAGTAATCTCCCCCCTTAACTCTTGTAGATCACTCAAAAATCAAGCCAAGGTTGATTGATATCCACTACAATTTGTTACCACTTCAACCTTCAACAAACAACATGAAACAAGTTAAAACAACCTAAGAATTTTATGACCCTTTTTCCTATAGGGTTCGGCCAAGATAAAAGAAAAGGGCTAGGGTTTTCTATTTTTTTCAAGCTCTTGGATACATGATCCTAGAGTCTTATATAGAAGATAAAAATTGTCACAACTCACAAATTCCATTTGAGCAATTTTCTAGAGTTTTAAATCATGAAAATGGAATTTCTGCAAAGTGCATGAATGAAATGGAATCATGAAGATAAATGGAGATATGATCATTGATCAAGAGAGGTTACCTTTAGAAGATGAAGGAATGAGCATGAACTTGAAGTTTCAATGTAAAACTAAGTGATGAACTTATGATTTTTGGTGTTGGAAAAGAAGAAATGAAGCAAAGTGATGGAGTTTGGTTCTTGAAAATGTGATAGGTTGAAAATGAAGTGGAATTGTGTGTTGTGGTGAGGTGAGGCCGTGTGGGTCTTGCCACAAATGAGGAGATATTTTCCTCTGTTTAATATTAGAATGCTGGGCGCTTTCGAAAAAATAACCTTTTATATAGGGTTACTGAAAGTACTCAATTTCTTTTTTTTGTTAAAAGAAGTTATGAAAAGGTGATGAACACTCTGAACATGAAAATAAACATCATTCATATAAATATAACTGTCCCACTAGGGATCTTAGGTTAGATTACAAAACAGGCCTGGTTGAATCGACCAACATACACTAAAGCAGCTACTGAAGAAACTGGTAAAAAAAAGAAACATCAAACCGGGGATAGGGAACTGGGTACAAGACTCAAAAGATGGCTCTAAAGGCCTAGGGACTATCAGGACAACTCCAAAAGCCGACGAATGATCTACCAATGCCTCCTGCATGCAGAGTGACCACATACGCTACCCCCAGACGAGACATCAGATGCCGGATTGATAACGTCACCGCCATAGTCGATAGGGACGTCGTCATCTCCGGGATCCTGCGGATGGTACTCTGGATCCTCCTCCTCCTCGTCCTCGACAGTATGAACCCTTCGTACGGGCACTCTGTTAGTATTCGTCTCGGTAGTCGTGACTGGTCCACGATATGTCGCGATCGTCGCACCTTCATGTATAGTCCAGTTCCCTGCCGTCCCAGCATGATCAAACACTTCGCTCCTCGAGCTCGACTGTGCCAAGGGAACGTTCGGATCCATCTAAAAGCACACGCATACCAGGTACAAGAAGAAAAGAACAGAACATACAGATGTGAAAGAGTTAGATACCGTCATAAGATATATCCCACAACAACCATATACATGATACATACATCACATAATCATATAAGCAGTTAAATCATGCATATACATAACATAACAGTGTTATATCAAAGGGTCTCAAACCCGCACAATCAACCTTTGAAAGTATGCATGGCACTTCAATATCAGGCTATAACTTAATCTCATGAGATATCAACACCATTTTCCACTGGAGAAGAATTAGAGTTGGTCAATCTCTAGCCCACCGGGCAGTTGCCTCCATACCCTCATGCATTTAAGGTCTCAGGACGAGCAACGTCACATATGCCTCCGAACCGGTTACTTGGACTGACTCCCAGATACCACCTTGTATCTGATATGTAAGAAAACACATCTGCCTGGGGAAATGCACATGAGAAAATATTTTTTCAAAAGGTTTTCTTTGTGTTCATTCTTTTTCGCTGTCGCAGCTCAAAGCTAACTACTTAATCATTATTTCCCCATCACTTGAAAACTTAGAAACATAGGACACATAGTCCGAATGCTCAATCACAACGCCCGAGACCGATGCCGCAGTCAAGGGTTGTGGTCATATAAATCACTTATGCTTTTATTCATGTTTTGAACTTAACATGATAAGGACAATAGCCCACAACAACGAAATCAGAACGCACTGTCCTCGATTTCGAGAATTGGACTCTCAGTCCAGAACATCATGAATAGTACTCATGGCCCCGAATTAACACTGATCCAAGATCACGTGCGTATAACTGAATACTAGAGACGACGCCTTGCATACTAGATTCTTTTTCTTAAGTACTTTTTTTTTCGTTCAGTGAAAGTCAAATTCAAAACCGAATCCTCGATAACCTATCTAGGCTATCAAAAAGTTTCTAAAACATTTAGGAGAAAACCTTTTCTTTGAAAATATTTTATAAAGCCTCTTTGAAAATCCCCAATAGGATATTGCCAAATAATCTTGAAAGTTTTCACTTGAAGACACATAGTTCGAAAAGGATTTTTCTCTTGTATAACAATAGTTCATCAAAACCATTTCAACATTTAAAACAAGTACTTTAAGTTAATGAGCTTTCGGAAAAGAACACCAATCCTTTCATCTTCAAAGCTTATTAAGGTTTTTAATCCTTATAACAGTTGAGCACAGACACAAGTCTGGCTTAGCAAACTTTCAATCAACAGCAGTATATATTCTCAGTTCAATGCTAATATCACAGTTGAAAACAGTTCATCACAGATATGCATTATAACATTTAGAACAAGCACAGTTCAACATCAGATAACAGCATAACAGTTCAAGTACATTAGATAACCAAGTAAGCTCAATCAACATATAAATATCCAGTTAAACACATACACACATGCATACAGTTATTGAATATCTTTAGGAAATCCCCACTTACCTCACGTCGGAGTTAAGGGTTTTGGATTTGAAAAGAAGGTTCACTAACGTCCTCGCTTCTCCGGCGATAGAAGTCTAAGGTTATCAACATAAAATCACGAGTTAAAAAAATCACTCGAGAACACTAACCACAAGGTATAGGTTCGGTTCATACCATAAACTAGGATTAGGGGTTTCCAAAATTTATGCGACTCTTGGATTTATGATCCTTAAGTGCTAGAAGTTCATAAACAACAATCTTTTAACAAAGTTAAATTAAAAATCCCACTAAGTACTTGACTTAGGGTTTCGGCCAAGCATAGGTAAATAGGCTAGGAATTTCTAAACTTTCCAATCTCTTTAGGTTAGCATCCATACATAGTAAGGATCTTGAAACCATGATCATTTCGGAAAACGGAAAAATCAAATGTATTAGACCATGAACTCTTAGGTTCGGCCTTAACAAGTTTGTGAGGTTAGAGATCTTTAAATCATCCAATCTTTTGGACATAGCATCCTTTAACATGAAGGAGCTTTAATCCATAATCATCTTGGAAAACAAAATAAAATAACACATCCTAGGTCAATTGTTACATTCGGCCATCATAGGAAAATAAAGCAAGAAAATATTTTAAACTTTCCAATCACTTAGGCATAGCATCCTTTAACATAAGGAGCTTTTTAGTCCATGATCACGTTGGAAAACAAAACTCAACATCTTTGCCATAACCATTTAAGGTTTTGGCCTTTTCAAGAAATATGGGTTAGAAATATTCAAACTTTCCAATCTCTTGGACTTAGCATCCTTCTATATCAAGGACTCTTAATCCATGATCATTTTGGAAAACAAAACTTAAACGCCATTGCCTTAAAACTCATTGGTTTTGGTCTTTATATAAAAATAGGGTAAAAATCTTTAAACTTTCCAATCCCTTAGACATAGAATCCTTTTAACATAAAGGAGCCTTGGTCCATGATCATCTCGGAAATAAAACTCAAATACAAACTCATACATGTAAAAGTTGAAACATGATTCACCTAAACCATATACATGGTTTCGGCCTCCTTAGGAAGAAGAGGTTAGGAAACTTTATTTTACACAACCTTTTAGTATGTGATAGTATGAGTAAATACAAGAATATAGAAAGTGGTTTCAACTCAAAAGGAGTTTTCTACCATTTTTGAGAGGTTTTAGAAGTTAAAAGCATATAAAGAACATATGAAGAAAACTTTGAAACAAAAGATGAAACGTTGAAAAAGAACTACATAGAAGTATTACCCTTAACAAGATATACAAATTTGATGAAGAACTCTAAGAGAAAAGCTTGATAAAAATGTAAACTTTGTAAGAGAGAAGAAGAAGAAAAAATGTAGTAAAGTGTAAATGTGAGAAATGAAGGAAAGTGATGAAGTGTGGAAATGAAGAGTGTTTATGATTGAGAGGAGAGGGTCACGGTTTTGGGAGAGGAAGAAAGAAGAGAAGAAGGAAGGTGGGTTGCTTGTAGAGAGGATAAGAAGTTAAGGTGATGTGATGTGATTGGAGAGAGAAAGATGAAAAAGTGAGATTTTTGAAAAAAAGTCATGATTCACCTTTTAAGGTGTGTCATAACCTTCACATCAAGTCACCTCATGTCACTTCATCCTCTTGATTCTCTGCTCCATTGCGTATCAGATGACTTCCCCGATCATATTTCCCGACGATTTCGTTTGGGAAATCCCTAAGATTTGGCCCCGAACAAGATTTTTCGAAAAACTCCAAACCCACACAAAACATCATAAGAACACTAACCGTCTCGTTCACGAATTAAAATTTGGTCTCTAGCTCATTAAACTTGTACTGGCAGTGAGAACCCAGACCAGTTTTCGTCTGAATTTTCGACCGAAAATTTTACTGTGACATCATACGGTAAAACAACACAAGAAAATGATTTTATTTTAAATAAAATCATCCTCTGGATTTTAGCAAAAATAAACACATTAAAGCATGTATTTACTGACAAAGAAGCATACGAAAAACAGGGTGTTACAGAAGAAATGGAAGAAGTTGAAGAAGTATGAAGATGGAGGAAGAAAATGAGAGAGTGAAGATGAGTGATGATTATATTGAGGAGGGAGAGGGGAACACGAAATATTGGAGAGAGGATGAGCTTGGAGAGCAAATTTTATTTTTAAGACTTGTTTGGTTGAAGAGGAAAGAGAAAAATAGGTTTTTAGAATATAATATGTTATAATTCAAAAAGTGTTATCATGACCACTTTTTAGGATGTGGCTTAGGCCATCCCCCTAGTAAGTCACCTCACTCTCACATGTCACCTCATCACTTTTGTGCTCCCTACTCTGTTCCATTGTGTAACCGGTTTAAGTTTCTGATCGTATTTCACCCGAAATAAATATTTTATTTTATTTCCGAACTCAAATTTTCAAAAATTTCCAATATCAAACAAAACATCATAAAAACACTAACCGTTTCGTTCACGGTTCAAAATTAGGTTTTCTTCTCAGTAAACTTGTTCCGGCAATGAAAACGCAGACCGACTTTCGTCTGAATTTTCAACCGAAAATTTTACCGTAACCCTCTAGGATAAAGTAGACTATGAATATGATTTTGTTTTATTCAAAAACGCTTTTTAACTCTCATATTAAAATATAATTAATTATCTTTTAACTGGTTGAACAACATAATTAAAATCAGGCTGTTAATATCTCTCTGACTGCAGCCTCCTCTAATCGGTCCGTCACTCTGCTGCGATGGCTGTACTTGTCTCAACGATTGTGACTCTCTAACATGGTGCACTTTTCCACTAAATTTAGAAAGTGGTTGAACCCAAAAGGAATCATCATCCTCTTTAACTATAGCCTCAACCCATCCTCAAACCTCCTACAGACCCATTCTTCAACTAGGTGAACTTGATAAAACTGGGAGAACTTCAACAATGCCTCGAACCGGATAGCATACTCTCCCACTGATAGATTCCCTGCCTTAGACTCATGACCTCTCTGATTCATAAGACATACAAATGTCTTATAAATGCTTAAACAATTCTTCCTATACATTAAGAATAACTCGCGTATCGGACACTCTACCCTTTTCTAAGCATAGTTGGCATCCGTTGGGGATCCAACTAATAGCATCGATATTCACCCTACCCCGCAGTCTAGTTTAGAACCGAACTGCTCTGATACCATCAAAACGAGACTCCCGATGTCCCATTAAAGAACGATCCTAATTAACTAAGCCTTAATTATTTTTATTAGCGTTGGCATGGATATACATTCGAAAATATTATAAGTTTACGAAAGCGATAAAATTTAAAACCATTTAAGCATACACAGCTGAAGAAAGATAAAAAAACAGATATATACTTAGTATAAACATCGTGTCCATCGAGTACCATCGATCCCAACAAAGGGATCATAAGCCTACCATCTATACAAATTGATAAAAGACAGATAACAGGTTATAGAAAGACTGGTCACAGAAAAGACAACAAAACCTAATACATACATCATCTACCCGCCCGCCTCTCACAAAAGACATCCAATTTCAAAAGATCAAAAGAAGACTATCCTCACGGAGGTTCTCCCTAGTAGACGCTACGACAAACCATATCATAGACAATATGGGCATCTGGAACTACCTTCACCCTCAACAAAAGCACGACAATATTCTATGGCATCCCTGGTATGAATTCGGGGCTCCCACATAGACTCGTCGCTGCTGATAACGATCCTACGATGCTGATAGCGAAGCAACATCTACCTACTACTCCTCCTCCTGCCTCTATAGACTCTGCCAACTCTATCCTGAACCACAGACCGCTCCCTCCTGTTCCACCTGTCATTCAGGATTTCGTGCTGACGTGGGGGATACCACAACTCTGTGAATGGCAGTCACTAAGAGATTCGGTAAGAACCAAGCATAGTGAATTCAGGTCCTCCTCCGAGACAGACATAGATGCTGATTGGGTCGACGTAACACATGAAGAACAGTGAGTGGTCGACCTGCCACCCACGGTCGTCATGATATACGATCTCAATGTCCCCCAGGGTCTGGACCCTCATCGGAACCATCTGCAGGTAGTGTATCTAACGCTGCTCTGGTCTGATCACCGTCAGCTATGACTGCTGCTCATCTGACGAACCGATACATGCACAGAAAAGGGAACAAAATAAGAAGAAGATAGGATATAAGAATCTCGACACTACCATAAAAACAGGGATAGGGAAAACATAGTAAAGCATACTATTAAACAACAATCAACACATGCAACACTCTCTCGAATCATACCGGCACAGTCAACCTTGATGATCCAACTAGGATCAATCTTCTAAGTAGTCACACTCTTATACATGTCGGCCGATCTCTCACACTAGGGATACTGATCCCCGGGACATTCTCTATCTCTCTCGGGCCTATCCGTCGCCTAGAGAATGTCAGTTGGTTTGTTCTGGTAACAGTTCCGCTCTCCGTGACCAATAAGGGTGCTTCCCCCTATGAGATACAACTCCAATAAGGGTATCTTTGTCTCCTAGGAAGATCCACAATAGACTGGAATACTCAGGCCAGACATCGGGATAGCCAAGCCTACTCGGCGGTCTCGACATAGTGGGTGCAAATCACTGGTCTCTTAAAAACTATTCCAGACATCCCCGAGGTTCCCAAAACCGTCCCTCTCCATATTCCGTACCTGCACCCGGGTACACCAACTTCGCGTGACTCCTTGTCACACGGCCCGCCACTTTGGCAAATATGCAATGCAACACAAAACTAATTTGACACCTGTACCATTACTCACTTACACGCATTGCGATGCACTCGACATCCACAATCTCAACTCGGTACCCACATACCACTTTCAGAATCCATTCCCATCATTAACTCGACTCCACAATCTCAACTTGGTACCCATATACACTTTCAGAATCCATTCTCATCATTAACTCGGAAGGAAACCCTCAGGTGTGTCAACTATGTTTCCAACATCACAAACAGACAATCCATACAACCTCAACGGCATCAACGCCTACATCATAATATCAGCATCCTCAACATCAATATAACTTAACATAATTAAATAACATCATGGCATCAAACATCATCATGCATATATAGCAAACAACACAAGTCAACCAGCAACAAAACCATCAACAATAATAAACAGCAAAATAGACACCCTCATCATATGCACGTAAAACGATAAAGAGATCCTAACATCAATAAGCGTGTCGTAACTAAATCCCATATACAGTTTTAAAAATCAATTTCAATATGGATTTAATT
The DNA here is from genome assembly GCA_030762895.1 of Sophora flavescens. NCBI lineage: Eukaryota > Viridiplantae > Streptophyta > Magnoliopsida > Fabales > Fabaceae > Sophora > Sophora flavescens. The sequence goes on from CM061066.1 coordinate 94,814,620, forward strand.
ATCGCAAGCTACTCGACAACCAGTAGGGTCTGGGGAATCCTACGCATACATCATAATATACAATACTACGCTTGCCTCCCCGACTGGTCAGATACTTTCTCCCCACCTCAGATAGTCGTAACGAGAAGCCTCAAGCCTTGAAATCCACGCCCTCACGAACCAACCAGTTACTGCCATGTGTCCCAAATAACTCCCTGGTGCTCCAAAATTCGTCCTGAACATATGGACAAAGTTCCAACAATGTCATAAACCCTAATTTTGCAACAGTTTCACAGACAAAGCCAAAATCGGAGTAAGATTCACAAAACAAAGTACATGACAATGTCGACGTGTCTATGAGTTAGGGACTCGAGAATTACCTCCACTGTTTTACAAATCATAGGTAGGTACTTGACTTGCTCGTCGCCCTGAACGCGTATCCGAAGTCAGAATTGAAAACGGATGAACGAAGCTCCCGGAACCTCAAATTTCTCTCACTAGAAAGCTCTGACCTCTATCCAAACAAGTCTAGTTCGTGCTTGAATAAATGAAGAGGTTTCATATAATTTGAGTGGAGAAGAAGAAGTTAGGGGGTTAGGTAGCAGCACCGAGTGCTCAGTGTTGGCCTCTGGTCCGTAGTGTTGACTTCATGCGTTTCGATGCACTTTGAGCTTGTTTGAAGTCCAATTGACCTCAAATTTGAAACATAAGGACATCAACACCTAAGGAATAAGATCAAGCCCTTAAATATGCCTAATCCCTTCCTTAAACAAGAATCAAGAAAATAGGGTGTTACACAACCAAGGTCCATACCCGGTTCGTGTACATGGGTTCCATCTCGGATCCCATGCCCTCAAGCCACTTCTAAGATTCTGGGTAATTATGGCCCCTTGGTAGGTTACAGGCTCATCCTTATCCATGAGCAGCACATAAGTTTCCCGAGTTAGAAGAAGTCAATATCTCTCAGGTTGGTGACATGGCCTGTTATACCTACGCAAGTCTTGTGTTACTTGAACTTGGACCGGAGGTTCAACCACATCTTATGAAACCGCTTCTTATTCCATTGTAGGCGGGTCAGTAGTTTGTGATACTTAAATTTCTCCAAGTTCTACATGTCTCCCATTGTCTCCTTTGGACATGTATTCCTTCTCAAGGAACACTTCAGCTCTTGCGACAAACACTTCGTGCTTAGAGGTGTTGTAGAATTAATATCCTTTGGTTTCCTTAAGATATCCCACAAATATGCAGTTATCTAGTTTGGGCCCAAGTTTATCCGTCATAAGATGTTTCATGTAAACCTGACACCCCCAAACCTTCATAAATGACAAATTTGGCCTTCGGTCCATCGATATCTCATATGGAGTCTTTTCAACTGCCTTAGATGGAACATCACTAAAAGTGAATGCTGCTGTAAGTAGAGAAAATCCTAGAAAAAGCAAGAAAGGTTTAAATGACTCATCATGATTGTACCATGTCTAATAAGGTGCGATTCCTCCTTTCGGACTCACCATTCCATTCTGGTGTTCCAGGAGGTGTGAGTTGTCACTATCCCACACTCTTCCAGATAGTCATCAAACTCTTGGCTTAAGTATTCTTCACCATGATCTGATTGTATGGCCTTAATACTTTTGTGAAGTTGGTTCTCCACTTCATTCTTGAACTCTTTGAACTTTTCAAAGGTTTCAGGCTTGTGTTTCAAAAGATGCACAAATCCATATCTACTGAAATCATTAGTAAATGTGATGAAGTACAGATAAGAACCTCTAGCATAATTGTTTAGGTACCCATATAAATCGCTATGTATCAATCCCAAAAGATCCCGGTCCTTTCACCTTGCCTGGTGAATAGGGCCTTAGTTATCTATCCCAACAAGCAAGAATCGTATACATCAAACGATTCAAATTGAATGAGTCCAAGAGTCCATGCTTATGGAGCTTGGAGATGCGTTTCTCACATATATGGCCTAAACAACAATGCCAAAGGCATGTACGATTCAAATCACTTGGTTTGACCCTTTTCGCATTTATATTATAGATGGGCATATGAGGATTGAGGACACAAAGTCCATTATCCAAAAACGTGCTAGCACAGAAAATATCATGTGACTGATGTTTCTTCTAATAGCTGGAACATAATAACATTTATTTAGTTATAAAAAAAGCCCCAAAGGCAAATTCAAAAACTTCTATAGTTAATGTAACAACTTTTGCTCCATTTCCTATTCACACATTGACTTTGCCTTTAGTCAACGTCTTACTCCCTTTGATCCTTCACATTAATGTGAGATCCACATGCAATATCAAATACCCATGATTTTGAAGTAGGTTGACTTCTACAACACAATGCTTGAAGAAAAAGTCATACTTCATTTCCTTTCATATACTCTTTGTGGTATCTATAGCTGTTTTCAAATGTCCGGGTAAACTGCAATGGAATCAACTGCCTTCCTTTGCAACCCTGCCTATCAGCTTCAAGACATAAGTACGAGGCTTGAGCTTGTTCTTGCTCCTGCTCTTCTCCTTGTTTACCAGGGTTAACACTTTCCCTTTCAAGACCATCACAATAGTCTACCATTTCTATTTTAGAGACTCTGCTCAGCAGTTCTCAACTTCCTTGCAATCTCTAGATGATGTCTATCAGAATCGTTCACAACGATTTGACTATAACTATAACACCCCATCTTTTTCCTACATTTTATCTATTTTGCTGTATCGGTAATTAAGTATCTATTTATATTTTTATCGGTAATCAAGAAAATGATTTTTGGAAAAACAAAATTGTATCTAGAACCTACTATATTGTAGGAAGTTATGGTTCAATTTTGGATTTAAAACTCATACGGAAACCGGTCCGCGTTTTTACTGACAGTATAGTTTTATACTGGCAGAAACCCTAATTTGACTCGAAACTGAGAAATTCTAGATTTTATCATAATTTCATTGATAAAATATATTTCTAAAATTTTTTCAAAAAATAAAATATTATATTTTATTCGGGTGAATTTTGACGGGAAACAAGCAAAAACCTAAATCGGGTAAACGACATAGCTGGATACGGAACTGTAGAGATACGCCAAGAAACAGAACGACGAGTCATCCATGATGACTCATTGAGAATGAGTCTCCATGGTGAGTCATGGTAATGACAAACCATCATCATGATTACAAATTTTAAAAAATATCTAGATTTCATAAGAAATGTCCAAGTGGTCCTTTGTCTTTCATTAAAATTGCAATTTTGTCCCACAATTTTATGACCCTTTTGCCCTCACAAAACTTGGCCCTCCCTCTTCAAGTCACTTGATCAATTAATTTTGTTCATTTACACAAATACGTCAAGTTCTTACTCTTGAAAAACTCCAAGTGCTCCTTAGTTGATTTTGCAAATTTCATCCATTCTCCTTCAATGATCAATGATCATACCTTCATCTATCTTCATGATTCCATTTCATTGAAGCACTATACACAAATTCCATTTTCATGATTTAAAACTCTAGAAAATTGTACGAATGGAGTTTGTGAGTTATGACAATTTTTATCTTCTATCTAAGACCCTAGGATCATGTATCCAAGAGCTTGAAAAAAAAAGAAGAAAACCCTAGCTACCATTTTTCTCTCTTGGCCGTGAACCCTAGCCTAGTGGGTCATGAAATTATTTTGTTTTTTAAACTTGTTTTGATGTTGTTTGTTGAAGGTTGAAGCTGTAACTAGCTGTAGTGGTTAGTGTGTGGTGAAAGAAGAACAAAGCTTTGAGGATTGGAACCAAAGAAAAGTTTGTTCTTCAAGAGGTATTGGGGAGATTACCACCATCCTACTTTAATGTAGATATGTGCGTGGTTTAAAGTATCTATATATTGTCTTGCAAACACTAAGTGTGAGGGTTATGTATTTATGTGAATGTGTGTGATCCTCTTGGAGGAATTAATTTGGTGCTTATTTGTGGTATGGTTATGATTAATATGCTTATTTGATGCATGCTTACTTGAGAAAAATTATAAATTTCACACTTAATCATATATCACAAAGTATAATCTAATATGTTAAAAGTACATGTCATGAATTTGTTTAACGTGAAAAATAAGTTATCAGCCGATCTAGAAATCAGCCGAGAATCACATACGAATTTTAATCAGGGTCAAGCGATTTGAACTAGAAGTAAAGTCCAATTTCTAGCAAAGGGTTCCCAAACTCACTTAAGAAAGCGTTTGGTAACAAGGTGAACAAGAAAAGGCTAAGAACTAAAGAATAAGGACTTAATCGGCTAGGAAATAAGCTTGCTTGAAATAAATGGCACTAAGTAAAAGCAGAATTGATAAAGAGCTGAAAGTAAAGGCACGTGAAAATAAGCAAAGCTTAAAAGTTGTATTGGATTTCATCGTGTGTCTTTAACAGTAAGTACAATAGGTATTTATAGGCTAAGCCTAACCATTAACAACCCTGTTCTAATTGGCTAAACCTCCTAAATATATGCACCTATCCTCAACTCAGCTGCCCACGTCTCTCAACCGCTACGCCACAATGGCTAACCCTAAACAGCTCAACTCTTATTTTCTCGGCATGTTTTGTGGCATCCATTGGCAACAACTTTCTGATCCTTGTACTTACACATTTCTAAGTCTCCTAACTCCGTTCAGTAGCCTGTGGTCCATTATGCTTTAGCCCATTTTGCGTTTCAAACTTGGCCCATCAACAAGGACCAACCTATCTCTTAGTCGAATGTGCCTCTTTCTCCATCGGTTCTCTTTGTCCTCGGCTAATCAATCTTAGCTAATTTTGCTATTAGCCGTTATCTTAGCTACCATCTAGATTAATTTATTTTAGGTGATAACAATTGCTCCCTTGCATCTTTCAGCTGAGTACATCGAAGTTGAAATGATGTAACAAGATTTTCCCACTTTTCTCGAGCTCCGTGTCTCAACTGCTTTAGCATACTCTATCTAACCACTTCTTCAGGGATTCAGCCAACTTCCAAGACTTACAACGGTTATTAAGCTAAAGGATCAAATTATATCCGTTAATCCTTTCAAATCCTTTATCCATTTTCCCTTCTCTTTTAAATTAGCCGATCCCCACTTATTGTTTATCTCATCTTCAACCTCTAGCCCCTGTGATTTCAGAAAAAACCCTTAGCTTTGCAATCATGTCTTCTGCTTCCGACTCCCAAAATAAGAGTTATTCCTATGGAGATGACTCCACTTCCTCACCATCCTCGTCCACCCATCCAAGGACTTCGTTATCTCATACTCAGGTCGAACCGAATGCCTCTTCTCCTTATCTGATATGAACCATGCATTCCCATACTCTGAAACCATGTTCCTTTGATACTACTGTGGGCCAATACTTTCTGAAATGGCATCTTTACCCAGATAATTTTGCATTTCCCATTACTGCTCCTTGGTTCTAAATTTCCCGTTGGCCCAATGACATACGTACTTGGCCTCACCCAAACGCCCAATATCTGACTTGGCTTGACAGGGTTTCAGCTTCCTGGGATGAACGTTGGAAGGAATGGGGCATCTATGATATGATCATGATGTCGAAGCAAGACATTCCTTACAATTCCGACCTCCTATTTAGCTTGTTAGGTTTCTGGGCTATTTCTATTAATGGCTTCCTTCTTCCATCTGGTGCAATGAGTCCAATCCTTTTAGATGTTTCTACTATTACTGGGCTTCCTATTTCTGGAGGAGAAGTCCCATCCCTTCATCACCTTTCATACGATCCCCTGAGAATTCAATTTGGCAAGCTCACTGCCCATTATTCCAAATTTATCCCAATGAACTCTAGGACCAAGGGTACTCTATCTGAAGGGGAACATCAAGCCTTCTAGCATTTATGGCTCTTCAATTTCTTTTTATGCACCAATTCGGTAGCTGTGGTCATCGAGTATTCCTACTATATTTCTCTGATTACATCTGGTAAGAATCTCTCCCTCGGTTCCCTTTTTCTCTCTGTTCTTTACAAAGGCCTCTTTGTCTTTGTAACCAAGCTTGAATCAGGTGAAAAGCTAGATAACATCCCAAGACCTCTCTAGTTTCTTCAGCTTTGGATACCTCTCTACTTCCCAGAATTTATTCCCCTTTCTCATAACCAACTTCCGTCACCTTCGACTGATCAATCTCTTGGCAAAATTCTCCAAGCTACTCCTATTTGTAAGCAATTGGCTTACGAGATTGTTAGTGAACTCTTCACCTTATCTACTCGGCATGCCAAAGAATTTTTCCCTTGCGGACAAGCTTTACCATTTGCTATGGAGTCAAACTCATGTGGAAGAGACAGAAGATACTCGGCTCATGGCTGACATTATTCCCTGTTGGGGCAGTGCCTTGGTGGCCCGGGATCTAATGTGTGGGGTAAAACCAACAGCACATTACAACAAAACCTCAGCCGAATTCTATTACCCCAATATGTTTGCTCGGTAATTTGGATTGATTCAAAGCATTCCTCTTACTTACGAATCCAAAGTTACTCCTTTCGCTCGTCCTACCTTATCTGCTGATGACGTTGAATGATTTCCTCGGTGGTAGAAGCTATCTTCCCTTCAACTCGCTCTGTCTAAGTATCAAGGTTGATTTCTGGTCGCACGACTAAGCCTATCCCTTTAGCCATTCGTATGCCCAACAGCTTTATTAGGGCTCCTAGGGGGAAGCTCCAGTATTAGGTAGTTCCTTTTCCTTTTGGTATTTCTGGACCACCTCTCTAGTTGTCTAGTGTTGATTCATTTTGGTTCTTAGACACTTCCCAAGATGTTGCCATTGATGTGGAAGACCTAGAAGACAAGGCAGCTCGGAGTTCAGTACTCCCTTTTCAAAAGAAGATTACCTAGCAATCCGGTATCCGTATTAGGGAACCTGCTCCTACTACCCAACAGCCCTCACAAAATAAAAAAAAACTTGTAAAGGTTTGTAGTTGAACCCCTTCTTTTCTTTTCATCTTATCTTTCTTTATTCTCCCGGCTAGCTGATATTTCTTTTTTTGTAGCTTGCCGAAAAATCTCCAGCTAGTGCTTCCTCAGTCAAAACTCCCCAAGCTGCCAAATCCAACAAAGCCCCTTCTACTCAAACCACTCCTGCTGATAACCCTTCAACTCAAATTTCTCCAGCTGACCACTTGTAGGAGCATGTGTCTGCCGAAGCCTTCACCCTCAGGCCCTTACCTATTAGGGAATAATTCTTTCAGGTGACCATCTTATATCCGGTATATCTTGTATTCTTATCTCCAAGATTTAAGAATACTCATCTTGTTTTCCTCCACAGGAAAATGTTTCCTCTACTCCTCAAATATATGCTGCAACTGTATCGGCTCCATCTGAATCCATTCCAGATGATGTGCTAACCTCGTATTTCTCTTCACCGATTCCTCAAACTTCAGTGGCACCTGTTTCCTCCCCAATCGATCAACACTTCAACTTTGTTGAGGGAATTTTGAACCAAGACATCCCTACCGATCCCAAGATGTTTTCTAACCTCCGCCTTTCCTTGTTGACACTTGCTAGGGCCACCAACATTACTCTCTCCCAACTATCCGCCTTTAGCCAAATGGCCCTCCAAATTGGGGACATTTCCTTTAATTTCAAGACTTGTCAAGGTTAGCCGAGCTTCAACAACAAAAAACACAATTTCAGCTGTCTTTCCAAGGCGTGGAAGTAGAGCGCCAATAAGATATAGCAGATCAGCTCAGAATGTCCACCCGACTGACAGAATTGAAGGCAGAATTAGCTAGGATCCAAGTAGAAATTGTAGACCTTGAGCCTAAGCTAGACATTGTGACCAACAAAATTGCTGCAAGCTCAAGTGTCAGGCTCCAGTTGTATCATCAATCTTCTGCTTTGGAAGAGGAGACCACCATCCTGCTACATCAAAAAGTAGCCCTGGAGAAAGATTTACTTATTGGCGAGCAAGGGATCTTATCGGCTAATGAGTCTTGGATCGGACTGAGGGGACTACTGGCTGATCTAAAGAAAGGTAAGGCTTCCTCTTCAGCTGAGACAATAATTACTCAATCCGAACAAGAAGCCTCCCTTGCCTTCGAGCGTGGACAGAATGAAGATCCTCCGGCAGCCAATGCTGCTGTTAGCGTTGATGCTCCAGTATGCTTCAACTACTCCTCCAGCCGGTGACATCCCTGCTACTGATGCTGCAGCTATCATTCCCCCTTCTGCATAGAATTCTCGTTTTCCCTTTTTTACGCTTAATCCCATCTAATCAGCTAGACAGCTGGCTTGTAGCTATCAATATTTTGAATTAGTTTTTCTAGTTACTCGTCCCAAACTGAAGGATAATAACTTTTTAAGTATTTGTCATTTATGCTTCTTGTCGTTTCTTCACCATGCATGTTCACTAGTCTATAGGCTCCATTAGTCATAACTTGACTAACTATATAAGGTCCTTACCAAATTGGTGACCATTTTCCTAACTTAGGATCTTTGGCTCCTAATGGTAAAATGGCTTTCTAAACTAAGTCCCCCTCGACAAACCTTTTAGTTTTGACATGTTTATTATATGCTTTGGCCACTTTCTTTATTCTTTCGAATATTTTCCAGAGCCATTAATTTGTCCTCGTCAGCCGATTATAGCTCCATGAACATAGCCTGTTGATACCCATCTATAGTCAAGCAATGCTGCTTGGCTACCTTTAGTGATTTGATGTTAATTTCTAAAGGTAGCACCCCATCCTGACCATAAGTCAGCCGATAAGGGGTAAACCCTGTCGCGGTAGACTTAGAGTTTCTGTATGCCCATAGTACTTCGGCTAATGCTTGGTGCCATCTTTTAGGTTTGTCCTCCATGTTCTTCTTATTCAAGCTGATTAATATTTTGTTTGTAGACTCGGCTTGCCCATTTGCCTGTGCATAATACGGTGAAGATTTGATCAACTTGATCCCATATTCTTGTGCAAAAGCAACCAATTTCTCCCCCGTGAGCATTGTGCCCTGATCTGTTATAATGGTTTCTGGAATGTTATACCGATAGATAATTTGATTTTTAATAAATCTGATGACATCGGCCTGGGTAACATTAACCATCGGCTAGGCCTCCTCCCATTTAGTAAAATAATCAGTGGCAACAATAATGAATGAGTGTCTTTTGGAAGAGGAAGGATATATTTTCCCAATTAGATCCATTGCCCAACCTCGGAATGGCCAAGGCTTAACAACATAGTGCATCTCCTCGGTTGGGATCCTCTGGATTGGCCCGTGATTTTGACACTTTTCACAACCTTTGGTATAAGCATAGAAATCTGCATTAATGGTTGGCCAATAATACCCATACCTATGTATTAGCCAACGCATCACAGATCCTGACCTATGTGAACCACATATCCCTTCATGTGCTTCCCCCATAATTTTCATAGTCTCGGCTTTGCGAGGACATTTTAGCAAAATCCCCTCCAATCCTCTATTATGCAACTCTTCATCTACCAAGGTATATTTTAAGGCCTTTCGCCTTAGTCGAAAAGTTAAATAAGAGGAAGGATCTTGCAAATACTTTGTTAGTTCAACTCTCCAATCATCGGCTGCATCTACTTCTCCAATAAGGAGCTTGACACGCTGTCGCACACGGGTCAAAAAGCGAGTGGTTTGTAAAAACTGTATTCAGGGAGCGACAACTCGAGTATCGTCTCACAAGGACTCTTGGATTGTTATTCGCAGAAAAATCATTTTTTTTTTTTGGGTGGGGGGGTTCAGATTGAGAGATTCAATTAAAAGAACGATGCAATTAAGAAATAAGTGAATATCAATGATCAAAATGATTAATCTACTATTCTCGGTTTCCCACTATCATCGATTCATATAATTCCCATGCCTTAAGAGGATTCTAATCCCTTTTTGATTGTAGCAACAATTAACAAGCGAAATTGGCACTACACGATATATGTTCCCAATTCCCGAATTAAGCAAACGGGTTGAAGCACTCGTGAATTAAGCAGACACGATTGAACACACGCGAATTAAGCAAATGCGATTAGATATATGAACATAAAATCATCGAAACAAATAAATACCTATTCTATATAATCCTGAATTAAGCAAACAGAACGTACAAGATAGTATTGAAAGGAAGAAGCAATTTAATCCGGGAATTACAGAATCTCAAGTGTCGGCGGAACCCGATTACAGCAGATTAACCCAAGGGGATTAGTTCTCCATCAAGGGTATAACAAAACCTAGAAATATTATGTAAAACTGTGAAAATTGGATGCTTTTCTGAGTCTGCTGCGTCCCTATTTATAAAGAGGCCGCGTGTCACGGCCGTGAGGGCCGTCACGGCCAGGCCGTGACCGCTTCTGTCAAGGGCGCGCATTCAAATTATGGTCCGTGACGGCCGTGATGCCTATCACGGCCAGGCCGTGATCGCTTCTGGCTTTAGGTGCTGATCTGTCACGGCCGTGACCTCCATCACGGTCGGGCCGTGATCAACTCTGACTTTCCAGGTCTTCTCATCACGCCCGTGATGTGTGTCACGCCTGGGCTGTGATGCTTTCTGACTTTCATGATTTCCTCATCACGCCCGTGATGTGTGTCACGGCTGGGCCGTGATCCTTTCTGCCTTCCATGGGTAGCTCATCACGGCCGTGACCAGTGTCACGGCCTGGTCGTGATGGCCTCTGCTTCAGGTGTTCTTCCCTTCTTGCTTTTATTATCAACCTGAAAACATGAAATATCAGTAAGTGCTTTATTTGACTCAAAATCAACTAAAATACCCAAAAACTACTTAAGAGACTCAAAATGTTACTTGAGGACAATTACATCCAAATTTGGGAGAAATCGAGATGAAACTCGAATAAAACCTATGGTCTTACTAGTTAAAAACTAGTCGAGCCAGAGGCTGATCAGAGCTCTCTGAGCCGATTGTCCAACAGCTGAACTTCTTCAAAGGTTTCCTTATATCCAGAAGCACGTTGTGCCAAATCATTCGCTTCTTCATTGTCCCCTCTGGGTATATGTATTATCACAATATCGGCAAACAATTTTAGCAAACTGCTAGTCATTTCATAACATTTTTCCAGGTTTGGGTTTATGCACTTGTACTTGTTGAGTCACCGGCAAGTGTACCGGGTCGTCGCAAGTAATAAAATAAACATGGTAAGAATTTACCGAGGTCGAACACAAGGATTGGGCTACCAATTTGACTAATTCGCGAGAAGTTCGATACGTTTGGTCAAGTAACAGAAAGTGGTTGAGAGAGAAAATATGATCGCAAATTAAATTAACAAATCTAATAGAACTAAGGTATTAAAATCTGGAATTAAAATATCTAAGGTCTCAAATCCACCTACCCAATCATGCGTAGTACCCAAGTGATGATGATTCTTTCCTAAGTTCAATTACAATGTTAACCAGGACCCCCAAATTCTCCTATATCCACTGTCGTGCTCAATAGGACGTATTCGATGATTGGATTAATTACTTACTAGGTCTCATAATCCTAATCATCAAACTCTATTAATTCTTATTCCCTATAAGGTTGCACCAATCTCCTACTCACTCTCGTGCAATAGTCGATCGATGATCCCAATTCAAGTTCTAAAACGCGAATTGCCTCCTAAGCCCCATCACGTTTAACTAGTCAATCACGCATGCACATATGATCAACACAATCAAATCAGAATTGGAAAACATTAATTGAAAGAAGGGAGAAAAACATATATTACATCGAATCCTACACCGCCATGGGTGGCTTCATTGATCCCTCAGACGAGGGGATTAGTTCCTCATGCTCGTAAAGCAGACAAGCAATCGGACCTAACGACCATAGTACAATAAGAAAAAGAAAAGAGGAGACGCAGCTCCAAATAACAAGAAATTCGGCCAAAAACGCTACTCTAACAGTGGAGAAACTAGGATTAAAGAGCTCTTTTCTGATCCTGAAACAGCAATATATAGAGTTCTGATTCTGCACGCGCTCGCGAGGCGAACATCCTCTCGCGAGGCGAATATTAAAAAATGGCGCGCTTTCAAATTGGACTATCGCGAGGCGAGAGTATGTTCGCGAGGCGAGTCTCCAAACTTTAATCTGTCACAGCCGTGACCTTCATCACGGCTAGGCCGTGATGGTCTCTGTCTTCCAGGGTCTTCAGGGTCTCGCGAGGCGAGACAGAATTGATGACTGTTGCTGCTTTGCTGATCTTCAGGCTCGCGAGGCGAGCATCCACTCGCAGGGCGAGTATCTCCAGAATGGCAATTTCCACTGTTTCTTGACTTTCCTTGACTCTCGGAGCTTCACTTCTAACCTGAAACAATAAAAAGAAACAAAAAGCATAATTCTATTCAAAATAGACTAAAAACTACAAAAATTGCCTAGAACGAGTCAAAGTCTAACTTAGTAACAAAACAAGGCCAAATTTGGGCGAAAACGAGATTGAACTCGAATAATTAGCACAGAAACCACAGTCCATCTAGTTATAAAACTATATAAGCCAGAGGCTTATCAAAACACCCCAAACTTAAACCTTGCTTGTCCCCAAGCAAGCTAAAACTCAAAAAGGACTCAAGACTTGGCAAGCTTAAGGGATTCAATCGATTTCGCACAAATTTCATGCAATCTTAACAAAACAGTTTTTATTCAATGATTCCCCCCTTGCTTCGATGTAATACCCACATTCATTTACTTTAAATAGTTGAAAACTTATCATTCATGCAAGTATTAATCTAAGTTGAGGATCAAAGTTACACACAAAAGGAAGATCACTAATTTCAAACAATTGCCTTCCTCACAAGGGTATGTAAAATTTCACTCATTCGCTCAATTGTATCTAGGCTATCAACTTTTCACACAAATTCACATTTCAAGAGCACTTCCCATGAATTTGATTTTCATCTCAAAAATAGTTCCCACGAAAACATGTATGCAACATCAGAAGGTCTTTTAAAGGTTGAAATGGGACCTGGCTAAGGGTAGGATATTCAAGGATACTAGGCTTAAGTCCCTAGGAACTAAGAGAGCATGAGCATTTGACACATATTCCACTCAAATTCCTTTGTCCATTTTTCTTTTTGCCTCGGGCGACTACAGCCTTTTCCTTGCTATTTTTCTGTTTTGCCCCTTTTCTTTTGGCAATTTTTTTCTTTCTTTTCTCTTTTTTTTTCTTTTTCTTTTTGCCTTGGGTTTCAACCTTTATTTTTATTTTTCTCAACCCAAAATGACATATCACCTTGTAGCCACCCCAAACTTAGTTTCTCACAACCCTTCTCTTGCTACGCTTCCATGCTCTCCTAATCCTAAGATTGGGTTAACATGGTTTTTCATATTTTTGGCTTATAATATAGGGTCATCAAGAAACAATAGGCTAATTAGGCTCAATGTGGCTAACTAGGGAACATGCATTAGGGATGGTCCTGTTTAGGCCAAGTAGCTATTTCAAAGAAAATTGCCTAAATCATTTGATGTAACACATAAACATGCAAACCATGAAGAGATTCAAGCAAATTCGGGAAAGTGCAACTTAAAAGTGATCCTCACAATCAAAAACAAAGTTGGAGGCTCAAATCCTCACCAGAACATTTTTGCAAATTGTTTGACCGAGATATGATTCCTAGTGTGTGCACCCCTTCACCCCAAACTTGTCATAAATCAAGCAATCACAATAAAGTTTCTCAAAGTTCAATTTTCAATTTTTCCCATGGGGATCAACTTTTCTATTTTCAGAACCTAGGGGGAAATCATCAATGGTCAAAATAATTCATGCAATCAATCTATGCTAAATTTAATTAAAATCCAACAAGCTTGCCGACACAAACTCTTGATCTTCTCAAATTATTCAAGAGCGACAAACAAAAACAAAACAAAAACAAAAACAAAAACAAGAGTGAGGAAAGGAGAGGGTGCTCCCTAATCAAGTTTCTATGGTTGCATCCTCATCCAATTGGTCTCACGGGCTCCCTTCTGTTGCATAGCATCCTGGAAGAACTCCTACAAATTAAAACCTTAATTGCATATTCGCGAGACGAGATATCACTCGCGAGGCGAATCTGGAAAAATTGTTTTCACACTTTCCAGAATCGCGAGGCGAGTAGTATCTCGCGAGGTGAATCTGGAATTCCAAGAGCTGATGATGCCCAGAATCGCGGGGCGAAATCAGCCCTCGCGACGCGAGACAGAAATATGAGGAAGCCTATGAGATTCAGGGCTTCTGTCTCGCGTGGCCACTGTGGATTCGCGTGACGAATCAAGTTTTTATTATATATATATATATAAATGACAGAAATTAAAAATAAAGGATACCTAGCTTGGGTTGCCTCCCAATAAGCGCTTCTTTAACGTCACTAGCTTGACTTATTAAGAAGCATCCACCTGGATCCCATAGCCCGTGGCATAAAGGCCAAGAGATGCTCATCATGTGAGATCCTCCACTCGGATTCCATGGTTTGTGAAGTGGCAATTGCAATAGCAATATGACTCTATCCACAATTCCACCTAGCCTGAGTGTGAAAACTCCATTGACCTCTACAATTATGAACTCACTTCCTCTCGGGTCAAATGGTGTTTTCTCGAGGAAGTGTGCCAGACAAGTGGGAGGGACTAACTTACCAGTGTCCACGCATGCATGCAAGCCAATATATTTATTTAATGCAGCAAAATCAGATTGCTTAGCAAGCATGGTGGACTCCACTACCACTTTATCCTCATTTTGAACTCTACCCCCTTGCTCCGGTGCCTTGTCACTTGTCAACTCCTTTTTCTCCGGTTGCTCTTCCTCAACATGTGGTAGTTCTTCCTCAACTTCCTGAGAACTAGTTGCATCCCTGTTAGATCCCAACAGCCCACTGCTTCTAGTTGTTATGGCATCGCATTGGTTCTTAGGGTTGTTCTCGATATCACCTGGGAAAGTGCTTGGGAGACGCTCATTTAGTTGCTTTGCGAGCTGAGCAACCTGTGTCTCTAGATTCTGAATTGCCGCCCCTGTATGAGCTGCCAACTTATCAATGGCTGTGCTTGTATAGATTACCAACTTCTCAATTGCCGCATTCGCCTTCTCAAGACTCAACTCCCAAGGTTGTCTTCCACCATCCTGTTGAGGTTGTTGTTGCCAATTCTGTTGAGGTTGCGGTTGCCCGGCTAGACCACCGCCAGCATTACTCCAAGCGAAACCCGGATGGTCTCTCCTCATATAACCCCTATACTGATTCCGACTCTGATAGTTGTTCTGGGGCACGTTGTCATAGAAATTATAGCATGAGTCCACATATTCTTGAGAGAAGTAGAACGGACAGCTCTGAGTGTCATGGCCTCTATTACAATTTTCGCAACCCGGAAGCATTCCCTCGTGTACCTCGCATACAAAACAAGGCAAGACCAAGTGGAATCAAAGAAGTAGAGAGAGATAATAGTAAATAAAAATAATTAAAAAAAATAAAAAAATAAAATAAAAATAACTTAACCAAATAATCAACTTCCCAAAAATTAGGAAAATTGGTTGCGCCAATCCCCGGCAACGGTGCCAAAAACTTGTTGAGTCACCGGCAAGTGTACCGGGTCGTCGCAAGTAATAAAATAAACACGGTAAGAATTTACCGAGGTCGAACACAAGGATTGGGCTACCAATTTGACTAATTCGCGAGAAGTTCGATACGCTTGGTCAAGTAACAGAAAGTGGTTGAGAGAGAAAATATGATCGCAAATTAAATTAACAAATCTAATTGAACTAAGGTATTAAAATCTGGAATTAAAATATCTAAGGTCTCAAATCCACCTACCCAATCATGCGTTGTACCCAAGTGATGATGATTCTTTCCTAAGTTCAATTACAATGTCAACCAGGACCTCCAAATTCTCCTATATCCACTGTCGTGCTCAATAGGACGTATTCGATGATTGGATTAATTACTTACTAGGTCTATTAATCCTAATCATCAAACTCTATTAATTCTTGTTCCCTATAAGGTTGCACCGATCTCCTACTCACTCTCGTGCATTAGTCGATCGATGATCCCAATTCAAGTTCTAAAATGCGAATTGCCTCCTAAGCCTCATCACGTTTAACTAGTCAATCACGCATGCACATATGATCAACACAATCAAATCAGAATTGGAAAACATTCATTGAAAGAAGGGAGAAAAATATACATCACATCGAATCCTACACCGCCATGGGTGGCTTCATTGATCCCTCAGACGAGGGGATTAGTTCCTCATGCTCGTAAAGACAGATAAGCAATCGGACCTAACGACCATAGTACAATAAGAAAAAGAAAAGAGGAGACGCAGCTCCAAAGAACAAGAAATTCGGCCAAAAACGCTACTCTAACAGTGGAGAAACTAGGATTAAAGAGCTCTTTTCTGATCCTGAAACAGCAATATATAGAGTTCTGATTCTGCGCGCGCTCGCGAGGCGAACATTAAAAAATGGCGCGCTTTCAAATTGGACTATCGCGAGGTGAGTCTTCAAACTTTAATCTGTGACAGCCGTGACCTTCATCACGGCTAGGCCGTGATGGTCTCTGTCTTCCAGGGTCTTCAGGGTCTTGCGAGGCGAGAAGTATCTCGCGAGGCGAGACAGAATTGATGACTGTTGCTGCTTTGCTGATCTTCAGGCTTGCGAGGCGAGCATCCACTCGCGGGGCGAGTATCTCCAGAATGGTAATTTCCACTGTTTCTTGACTTTCCTTGACTCTCGGAGCTTCACTTCTAACCTGAAACAATAAAAAGAAACAAAAAGCGTAATTCTATCTAAAATAGACTAAAAACTACAAAAATTGCCTAGAACGAGTCAAAGTCTAACTTAGGAACAAAACAAGGCCAAATTTGGGCGAAAACGAGATTGAACTCGAATAATTAGCACAGAAACCACAGTCCATCTAGTTATAAAACTAGATAAGTCAGAGGCTTATCAGTACTCTCCAGACAGTTGCTTTATGACTAACTGGGAATCACCCATAACCTGGATGTACTTGGCTCCCATGGACCATAATATTTTTAACCCTAAGATTAAAGCCTCATACTCAGCTTGGTTGTTTGAGCATCCTAACTTCAGTTGATGCATGAATTTCTAGTTTTCTCCTGTAGGGATTGAGATTGCAATTCTAGCCCTAGCTCCCTTATTAGTTCTGGATCCATCAAAAGTCAAATTCCAAGGCTGTAGGTTAACACAATGGCTCACCTCGGCTAATGGATCAACAATTTCTACACAGGGATGTTGAGCCAGGAAGTCTGCTAACACTTGCCTCTTCACATCCCTGAGAGGCACATATTTCAATGCATAAGCACTTAGCTTGATGGCCCACTTCACCAATCGTCCTTGCAAGACGGGCCTATGTAACAAGTACTTTACAATGTCGATCTTGCATACTACTAGAACTTCTCTCGGCAAGAGATAATATTCCAGCTTAGTACACGCGTGAAAAAGGGACAAGCATAGTTTTTTTATGGAGTATATCTCGTTTCAGGGTCATTGAGCAATCGGCTAAGATAATATATGGATCTTTCGTTGCCATCCTCATCATCCTGTGCTAACTGGCATCCGATTGATTTTGGAGTAGCCGATATATATAATATTAACGGCCTCCCCGACACTGGTAGGACTAGCATTGGAGGACTAGCTAAGCATTGTTTTATTTGCTCAAACGCACGTTGTTGTTCTTCTCCCTACACCATTTCATCAACATCCTTTAACTTTAATAGTGGAGAGAAAGCTTTTAGCTTACCAGTTGAATTTGAAATGAACCTTCTCAGAAAATTGATTTTACCAATCAGGCTCTACAATTCTTTTTTATTCCGAGGAGGCCTTGCATCTAAAATGTATTTGGCCTTGTTTTTGTCTACTTCAATCCCATGTTTATGCCCCAAAAAACCTAAAAGTTTCCAGCCGATACACCAAAAGAACATTTGGCATGATTCATTTTTAAATTATGACTCCTCATCCTTTTAAGGGCTTGATCTAAATCGGCTTAGTGTTGATTAAAATCATGAGATTTCACTATGACATCATCAATATATACTTCCATGTTTTTTTCCTATCAACTAATGAAAGATAACATTCATGGCTCTTTGGTACGTGGCACCAGCATTTTTCAACCCAAATGGCATGACTAGCCATTCGAATATCCCAATGGCGTCAGGACACCTGAAAGCTGTCTTATAAAATTTTTCCTCGACTATGAATATTTGATTATATCTAGGATATCTATCCATTAATGTTAAAATGCCATTTTTGGCTACAGAATCAACAAGCATTTCAACTATGGGCATTACATATTTGTCTTTGGGAGTGGCAAGGTTTAAATTCCTATAGTCAGTACAAATTCTAACCTTTCCACTTTTCTTAATTACAGGAACAATGTTCGACATCCATTCTACATATCTGGCCGTACGAATAAACCCTGCTTTAAGTAGCCGTTCCATCTCTTCTTTAATCTTTGGCATTAATTCTGGACTGAATCTTCTTGCGGCTTGCATATGAGGCTTAAATCCTTCTTTAATCGGCAACCGATGTTCTACCAATTCTATGGGAAGTCCTGGCATCTCATGGTAATCCCATGCGAAACAATATTTTTAATCCTTTACCAGATCGATCAGCCGATTTCTTTCTTCCTCACTCAGCAAACCACTTATTCTTGTCATTCTCGGCTCCTGCTTAGTTCCTAGGTTGACATCAAGTAAAGGATCTTCCGCTGAAAAGGCAGGAATCTTCCTGCTGATTGGGGACTCCCACTTTTCCTCAAGCTCATGCCCCTTAATCATGTTAGCCAATCATTCTTCTTCCTGTATCTCTTCTAATTCCTTAGACATGACAGCGCCAACCCTTTGCTTTCCAAGGATGTCAGCCTATATATGTCTTATGTCCTCAATTACTTGAGTCTTGTTAATCATCTAAAAATAATTGTAGAGGCCGTAAGTCGGTCTGAATTCTGACAGTAAACCCATCGACTGTCAGGTCGCAAGATTTCTATGATCCTTTATCATATCCTCCAGGGATGGTTATAGGCTCTAGTCGAGGTAAATAGAATATAGCCTCAGCGATTTTGATGTCATTCATGAATGGATTCTTATCGACTGCTACTGACTCTACCTTGTCCCCATCCCAGAACATTAGAGTTTGATGTAGAGTGGAAGGCAAACACTGACTGGAATGAATCCAATCCCTTCCCAGCAATATAGAGTAAATGGATTTAGAATCTACCACTAAGAAGGAATAACTCAAGGTTTTGCTTCCCACAGTGACATCGACTACCAATATTCCTAAGGCAGTCGTGGCATCCCCTGTAAAGTTAGTCATTTCCATATTAGTGGGGATAAGATATTGCTTAGCTCTTCCTAGCTTCTTCATTGTGGTTGAAGGCATTATGTTCAACATAGCTCCTTCATCCACCAAGATTCGGCTAACAGTCTTACCATTAACCTGGGCCCTAATGTACAGGGGTTTTAGATGCTTGGTCATCTCCCCTGTTGGTTTAGGAAACTCCACCACGGGCTCTTCTAGAATGGGAGCTAACATAACCCATTCAACCTCCCCAGCAAACACATCACCTTCCAATTTCTCGGGTTGCCTCTGCCGAGCCAAGAACTCACTTGGAATCAACCCCACCATATCGGTATCAGCCGAAGGTTGGTCTCTGTCTCCTCCCAGTATGGAATCCAACACAGAATCTTCCAACATGAGATCTGTCTCGAGTTCCTCCTCCATTTCCTCGACTATTAGAGGAACCTGCCTTTCTGTTGGTATGATTGGTACCTCTTCCAATTCGACTGTCTCCAACTCGTTAATCATCTCTTGGAACTCCCCTTCTTCCATTCCCAAACAATCTTTGTTTTCTGACTGCACTAGTTCCTGCTTTCTCTCTTGAGTAGTCGTTTCTCCTTTCGGTTGCCCAAAAGCAGCCTCTAGGATCTAGACCACCCGAGGAGATTTGATCTTAGCACGATCAATCCTTTTAGCCTCGGCTAGCAAGGCAAAGGTTTGTTTTATTCTTTGTAGTGATTTGTTCCTTTGGGCCCTTCTTTTCTGATTTCTGGTCATCACCACTGGTTCCTTTGCCACAGGATCTTTCCCTATAGCATACTTGTTAATGAACCAGTGTTCCTTTTCCACCTCAGCTGGTGGTTTGATCATACATTGGGGCCTGATGGTTTCCTCATTCTTTACAGTAATCTTTAGTGTAGTCATGCCCTTTTCCATATCGAAACGAGCTATTCTCTTACCTTTATCTGGTAGAGGAGCCTTGTCCATTGTAGGTATCCTTCTATTAACCAAAGTACCGTCATGCTTCTCGACTACACTTCTTCCTACGTTCCCTCCTGGAGCCTTTTTTGTTGTTTCCCCATGCCTGAGTGCAGGGCTTCTTGTTCTTTCAAAGTTCTTTCCTACCCTTGAGAAATCCAATCTGTCCAACAACCTAGGCTTAACTTCGTCTGCTCAGTTAATGGGGACCAGAATAGTCTTCCCATTTGGGCCTCTATATACATCACAACTTGCCAAATGCTGCTTGGCTCTAGTTTGTTCCATCGATTGAGCCCTTTCCAACCTGTTGAACACTGTGGGCCTATCGTATTCAGCTGGTGCATCTCTCTTAACAACTTCCTTCTTATTTTGGGGTCTCTTCAGTTTGTTGAAGACATATGGTTTATGGTCTATTGCTTTAGACTGATCAGACACAGCTAGAGCTTTTCTAGCCCCATTTGGCTCATCAAATAGACCTCTTTGTCTCCATTAGCGACGTATCGGTTGTTTCCATTTTTTAGGTGGTGAGCCATATACCATCTACCCAGAAAAGGATACCACATTGACCCCAGCTGGAGGGAAAATGGTCAGTAATGATAGTCATCTCCTTTTCAGCTAGTTTAAACCTCCCTTCCTACATAGCCTTAGCCTTTCTGAATACCATATAGTTAACAGTAGCATGAGTGTAAGAGTTGTGCCACTTGCAGTATTTCTTTCCCTTTAATTCCTCGACTAGGGGATTTTGATGTCCATCATTCAGCTTAATTTGTTGGTCCTTCAGGAGATAATAAAAGATTTGGTCTGCCTTAGAAATGTCGAAAGAGTATTCCACCCTGCTCTTCGAAGTTTGTATTTCCTTTCTTTTAGGGGGTCTCAAAATGGGCAGGAATATGGTTGTCCTCTCAATATTTCAGCAGTCAAGTCTGCCGATTGCTCGGCTGAGTCATCTGATAAATAGTCCAAATCTTCAACATCAATCACACTGATTAGGTGAGGCCCTCTGTTCTTGTTAGACCTCCTTCTTTCCTTTTCGAGGATGTATTGCTCAATTCAGGAGGCCTTGGAAGCTAGATGACTTAGATCAGTGCAATCCCGTCCTACTAGCTTCTCCCTCAGCTGAGGATACATGTTGCTAATGGCCATTGAAGAATATTCAGCCTTAGGGAGCTGTACAGCACGCTTGCTCCTTAATTTCCTGAATCTTTCCAAATAATCAGACACTGGTTCATCCACTAACTTCCTCAGATTCATCATGTCAGCCACAATTACATATGGCTGAGGCATATATAGAATCTATCATGGAAACATCGCTCCATGTCATTCCAGTTTTGAATAGAGTTAGGAGCCATGGCAGAATACCAAGTAAATGCTGCTCTAGACATGGATAAAGGGAACAGCTGGAGCTTATAAAAATCGTTCTGATTGGCTTCCCCACACTGGGCAGTAAACCTACCGATGTGCTCCATAGTTGATTTACCATGATCCCCTGAGAAGGTAGTAAAGTGAGGAGTCTTGAATCCCCTACGCAGAGGCATCATCCTATCCACCCATTTAGGATAGGGTGTTTTGTACACAAGCCTATCCAGCAACCTTAGTTGGATTCCAAAGTGCCTCCTTATTGTTTCGGCTATCGTTTTTGGGTCTATCAGCTGAGGAGCCATGTCACCGACCTGATTTGGTGCTGGTGGCTGAACAGGTCTGATAGGCCTGGCAGGTGCACCCCCATGCTGGTAGGGAATCTGATATTGTTGCTCCTAGACGGGGATTGCCCCCTGGTTATTACCTGGGTATGGCTGATTATTCACCCATGGCTGAGGAATCGACTGATTTGGGGTCACCTGAGGTACATTAACGCATGACTGATCCATTCTGATAGGAATGGTCTGCCCACAAGGAAACCCTTCAGGAGTTCCTACTGGAGTAGGAGGGATATTAGACCAGTGCAATTCTCCCACGTAATCGGCAATGTACCTGGTAGGACCTGCAGTAGCTGAGTAAACGGTGCCCTTGGTCATGGCCACCTGTGGACTAGCACCTACCACAGAAGTGTTTGGCGCCATAAGCGGCAATCCAACTGTTCAGGTTACCCGGGGAGGCCTCATGGGCACCTGTACTTGCCCAAATTATAAATTCGGCTGTATACTGCTGTCAGGGTGTGGAGACTAATACATAAGAACTACCTGCGGCATGCCCAGACTCGACTAGACCACTGGTTGTGTTCCTACTTGAGTTTGTCCGCCAGCAGGAGTGCCAGCTACAGTCGAATGGACCGAAGCTTCACTCACGTTGGATTGTCTTTTCTCAGTTTCTCTATCAAAATGCAACTCATTATGCACCATGGGCTTCACGATCTCTGCAAGTTGTCTTGACATTTGGTACATCCAATCATTCATCCCTTGATCAATATGGTCCTGAATAAATGATGAAGTCATTATCATCACCTGAGGCTGATCAGGGCTTTCTACCCCAGGGGTAGTAGTTAAGGTCAAAGATGCCAAGGTACCCACCGGTAGGGGAGTGGTTGGCATCCCCAGAGTAGGCTGTGGAATCCTCTCCGATGTCTTCTTGGTCCCGTTCTTCTTGCTCGGTTGACTAGTATCCATACTTCTAAGTTTCTTACTGGACCTTAGGTGCATATGCCAATGATGATCTGAACCGGGAGATGGAAACTTCTCAATTAGTTCACCTTTGAGAGTCCCACTGGGCATGCCAAATTTTTTTAACATGAAAAATAAGTTATCATCTGATCTAGAAATCAGCCGAGAATCACGTACGGATTTTAATTAGGGTCGGGCGATTTGAACTAGAAGTAAAATCCAACTTCTAGCAAAGGGTTCCCAAAATCACTAAAGAAAGCGTTTGGTTACAAGGTGAACAAGAAAATGCTAAGAACTAAAGAATAAGGACACAATCGACTAGGAAATAAGCTTGCATGAAATAAATGGCACTAAGTAAAAGCAGAATTGATAAAGAGCTGAAAGTAAAGGCAAGTGAAAATAAGTAAAGCTTAAAAGTTGTATTGGATTTCGTTGTGTGTCTTTAAAAGTAAGTACAATAGGTATTTATAGGCAAAGCCTAACCATCAACAAACCTGTTCTAATTGGCGAAACCTCCTAAATATATTCACCTATCCTCAACTCAGCTACCCTCGTCTCTCAGCCGCTACAACCAACGACTACCCATCAACAGCTCAACTCCTTTTTTCTCGGCATGTTTTGTGGCATCCGTTGGCAATAGCTTTCTGATCCTTGCACTTGCACATTTCTAAGTCTCCTGGCTCCCTTTAGCAGCCCATGGCCCGTTATGCTTTAGCCCATTTTGCCTTTCAAACTTGGCCCATCAACAAGGCCCAACCTATCTCTTAGCCGAATGTGCCTCTTTCTCCATCAATTCTCTTTGTCCTCGGCTAATCAATCTGATGCAAACCAAGAATAATGTCCAATTTATGGCCAAATTAATTTTGATGAAAATTTTACTTTCATTTTGATGAACCTGTATACTTGTTTTGGCTATATCTTGAGCTACAGATCTCCTATTGATGCATTCTTTGGTTCGTTGGAAATATTAGGAAATTATCAACAAATCATATCTCAAGTCTCTTGACCTGATTTGGCTTCTATCATGGTGAAAAATGGGCTGGAAGTTTAATACGAATATTTGGATGAGTTTGAGCTTCAAAGGAGTGTGACTTTTGGCTTGCATGCCTAAGTAACTCCTTTTTTGATGTTATGGATTATTTTTATTATTTTGCTTTAGTATGGTAGTAACTCCAATTAGTGGAGTGTTGTTGAGACGAAATCTAGGCAAGTATACCTAGTCGTACAAGTAATACGGTGGTGAGACCGATATCATTCCCACGAGGATCAGTTGCCAATTACCAATTCACAAATCAAACAACTATCTAGACTTAACTATGGCATGAAGAGAAATCAAAACATAAAATAAAGCAACAAAAGCAATAAAATATTTTTGGTCTTTTGAGATTTTTATCAAACACTTGGAGTGCAGAAAGAGGTGTTGGGATTAAACTTCACTAAACCTTGCCTCTTGCAATACTAAGACCACCAATCCAGTTTATGCTTCAAATATCAAAATCAACCCACAAGATTACTCAAGCCCTAATTCCTTTGATGACAAGAGCCTAAATCCACTAATTAAACCCTAATTCCTTAGGTGGCCTAATTAGGAATTTGCATTAAGAGTAAGGATTACACGATTACTAATAAACCAAAATCCATTCCTAGATGCAAGGTTTACTAGGTGATTAATTCCAGATCAAGAATTGATAAGAACGTCCCCATTGCAAATCAAATCTCAGAATCAATTCATGGATGGCCAAACCACAAAAAGCATTAAGCATAGGAATTAAACACTAATAAGAAGGCATAAACATAGATTAATCAATTAAAGCAAATACATGAGGTTCAGATTAGTTACATCTAATCCCAACAAACAGGGAATTTAGCTACTCATGGTAATAGAAATTACAAAAGAGAAAGAGAGAAGGGATGAAGAAAACTCCATGAAGAATCCTCCAATCTTCTTCCAATCCAAGAGCAGAGAAAAACCACTTTTTAGGGTTGGAACCCTCCGCCAGCCTCCAAGTCTTCCTAGGGTCAAAGTGCTCCTAGGGTAAAAATCCTTCTTGGTTAAAAAGTTCCCTCTCTGTTCTGCCCAGATACCTATTTATAGATTGGGCGCGCGTCACGGCCGTGATGGCCATCACGGCCAGGCCGTGACGTGTTCTTCCTTGGGCGCGCTTTCAAATTTTGGTCTGTCACGGCCGTGACACTCATCATGGCTAGGCCGTGATCGGTTCTGTCTGGTTCAGCTAACAGGTCACGGCCTAGTCGTGACCAGTTCTGACTTTTGCCTTCTCTTCTCTTCAGCTCTCCTTGATCATGGCCGTGATGGTCATCACGGCTAGGCCGTGATGGTCATCACGGCTAGGCCGTGATGGGCTCTTCTTGGCCCAATTTCTTCACTTTTCAAGCTCTATCTTCATCCAAGCTCCATCATGGTCAATCTTGAGCATTTTACCGTTAATTTCTGCAAAACAACACCACAAAACCGCCTTACCCGTTCCAAGGTAAAAACTAACTAAAATAAAATTAAAATTGCCTAAACTATATAAAAAATGCATGCAAAAATGTACATGAATTATGATGTGAAATCACACTATCAAGTGTTAAGTCTTTAATTAGCCACTTAGTGGGTAGTAAATGCTTTTATTACTCCATTAGTTCAATAGTTATGTTTAGTTATGCTAGGGTTTATGTCATCTTATGATGACCTTTTATAAGCCTTCTCTTGGAAGCCCCAATTCCTTATATGTACATGCCTATTACATGATGAAATACAAGTTGTTCAATTTGGTTTTTACCAATTGTGAGAGTGTTCTCTCTTGGGTTCTTCATTGAGCCAACCCCTTTGATCTTATCAAGAGTCCAAGACCGTTGTGGCGATCCTCACCTTGGCTTATCAATTCCCTTGGAATTGTGGCGCCTACCTTCCATTCCTTACCTTTTCCATTTTCTTGTGTTCTTCTTCTTCAATTTTGGTAGTCACTCAAGGATAGATCCGAAAATCTACATGCTCATTCTTAGGATCATATCATTTGGTATCTAGAGCCATCCTTCCTAGAGTGACTTTTGATTTTGTTCTTCAATTTTGTTCCAATTTTTTTTCTTTCCATCACATATCATGTGGTAGCTAGTGCCATCCTTCCTAGAGTGACTTTTCATTTCATTTTTCGATTTTTCTGGAAGTTTGAATTTTTCTTAGCGGGTTCTTCATGGATTCACTAATGAAGGAAAATGATGCCAAGAAAATGGAGGATATTTTATATTCTATATGCAATGTGAAGGACAAGATATGTAGCTTGGACATTGATAGAAAGGGTTACATCAAACTAGCTAGTACCACCATGGTGCAAAAGTTGGGACTTCATCTTCTAGAGCATCCACAGTCGTATGTCATTTGGAGCATCTCGGAGTTTAGTGATCTCGGTGACGTGATGGTGAACAAACAAGTACTAGTGTCGTTCCGGATTAGGAGATATGAAGATGATGTGTTATGTGATGTGGTGCCTATAGAAACGAGGCACTTGGTACTTGGGCGTCCTTGGAGGGCTGAACGAGAAGAGAAATATGATATATACAACAATAGGTACTCATTTGTATTTAATAATCGCAAAATTACTCTTGGATCATTGTCACCAAAACAAGTGTATGAAGATCAAATGTACTTGAAAGGAGAGAGTGAGAAAAAAAGAATGATTAAGAAAACAATAAAAGACGAGTGTTCGGTGAATGAGGAAAGCAAAGAAGGAGAGGTAATAAAAAAATAAAGCCGTGAGAAAAAGGTAAAAGAAAAGGGAATGGAGGAAAACAAACAGAATGAAAAAGATGTTGAGAAAAAGGTGGAGAATGCATTTTTTGAAGGGGAATTGAGAGTCTTCCTATAAAAGAAAATAAGGTGAAGGGAGCAATGTTGGCAAGGCATCCTATATATATCTTTCTATGTAAAGATGCTTGTTTGACTACAAATGCAAACTCTTTGACTAGAGGTGATGACTCTATTTTGAAGGAAGTTGAAGAAATAATTCCAAGAGAGGTGCCCCGTGGATTCAAAAGGGTTGTGTTTGAACCCGGAGGATAAAGACGATTCCCAAAAGCAATGAATTCAAGGTCGAATTATCTTCAAGAGGGAGGGAATGATGCAAACCAAGAATGATATCCAATTTAAGACCAAATTAATTTTTGATGAAAATTTTATTTTCATTGGGCTGAATCTGTATGTTTGTTTTGGTGGTATCTTGAGCTACAAATCTTCGATTGATGTATTCTTTGGTTTTTTGAAAAGATTAGGAAATTATCTACAAAACGTATCTCAAGCCTCTTGACCAGATTCGGCTTCTATAATGGTGAAAAATGGCCTGGAAGTTTGACACGGATTTTTGGACGAGTTTGAGTTCTTAGGAGGTTAACTTTTGTCTTGCATGCCTATGTAACTCCTTTTTAGAAGTTATGCATCATTTTTATTATTTTCTTAAGCAGGATAGTTATGTTATTTTAATAGCCACTTAGTGGAGAGTTATGTCTAGTTATTAGGAGTTTATGTCATCTTATGATGACCTTTTGTTTTCTTTCCCTATGCTATATGTACACACCTATTACATGATGAAATACAACCTTGAGTTCAACTTGGATTTGAATCCATTTGTGAGAGTGTTTAGCCTCTCTTAGGTTCTTCATTGAACCAACCCCTTTGATCTTATCAAGAGTCCAAGAACCTTGTGGCGATCCCCACTTGGCTTATCAAACCATCATGGTTTGTGGCGCCATATCCCATTTCTTACCTTCATCCATTTGCTTATTTTCTTCTTCTTCTTCGAATTTTGTTGGTCACTTAAGGATAGATCCGAAAATTATATATGTTCCATATTAGGATCATATCACAGTCTCAACTAATTTTGCTATTAGTCGTTATCTTAGCTACCGGTTAGATTAATTTATTTTGGGGGATAACAGAATTAATACCTTTATACATGAATGTGTATGTTTGTTTGTGAGCTTGAATGATGAAGAGAGAATCTTCATTTTTGGTAGTCTTGGTTTCGGCCATGATGAGGAAAATGGTTATGAAAATCTAAAGGCTTAAAATCATGAAATCCTATGACTATTTAAGGTTTTTAAAGAGTAAGAAAACCAAGAAAAATTACTACTTTTGCAAAAATTACTATTCTTAGGTATTTGAAGTTAAGAAAGTGAAGGATTTGAGAAAAACGATTATATTTTCGAAAATACGAAATTTAAGTTGAAATACAGTAAAAAGAAGAAAAACCGTGTTTTAAATATTTCAATGCTTTCAAGAAACTATTTTTGAGGAATTTGGTACTTATGTACTTTTGGTGGAATTTGACTTCAAAATGATGGATTTTAGCCAAAGATTTTGTTTTTAAATAAAATAATGGATTCTAGTTCGTAAGGACGAGTTTTTACAGTAAAATGCAAAAACCTAAGTCATTAACGACTTAGTGAAAATATGAACATGATAATTTATGACGTAGGGTGAAACAAGACCTTATGTCATAAAGTATTCATTGTCCATACTTCCATAAGATTTAATGAACTAAGAGTTATTTGTTTTTCCTTGGAAGCCAAGAAAAAGGCTCAACTAGAAAAGTGCAAAGAAATAAATTA
Organism: Sophora flavescens; assembly: GCA_030762895.1. Classification (NCBI taxonomy): domain Eukaryota; kingdom Viridiplantae; phylum Streptophyta; class Magnoliopsida; order Fabales; family Fabaceae; genus Sophora; species Sophora flavescens. Next base: position 94,842,959 of record CM061066.1, read on the forward strand.
TTGGACTTGCGATCCAATTTCATAATGAGTTAGGATTTGTAATCAAGTGCTTTAAGATAATTTTACACAAAGATGAAAGGTTACTTGAGAACTTTAGCTCGATGTTAAGGGCCGGTGATTCGGACCTGAAAACATCTAGCATCCGAGAAAGTACATCGAACGCATTACGATTGAATCAAGAGGTCATCCGGTGGATAGAAAAGAAGAATGCATTTCTAGCAATTTTGCCCAAATACATAGTGAAACTATGTTCTTTGAGGTCGTTGTGCCTAGGAGATTGAGCTGACACTTTAATGTGGGTGTAAATTCCGTAGTGACGATCCGGTTGATACTTTGGGATGTCGAGGTATGAAATGCTCATATAGGCCCGATTAGTAGCTCCTCTGTGTCGTAGTGATCTTGCAATACACTAACATACTTGACTAAACGCTACGTGTGTTCTGGTAGTGTAGGATGTTCCCGAAAAAGCCTATGTGCACATTGCTGACTGTTGACGCATTTTACCCAAGACTGGTGTAATCCAGAACAATCCTCCGAACGACTCTCTCCGATTGTTGGTTAAAACCATGGTATAGGAATCAAAGGTCTTTCCTCGAGTCTTAGATGTCTCCTATATAGGTGAACGTTGCCCTGTGATTATGTTTCTGTGAAACATTATTATTCTGATATGGGTGATGATATAACTGTATATTAATAGTTGTAGTACCTGTGTGTCGTACCACTGCATATCTGCGTTATGTGTATGATGAATGGGGATCTCACCTCATTTTCTGTATTTGTTTGGTTTCCTGCTTTGTTTTACGTTCTGTGAAGATGGCGACATCACTGTTTCGCCACCACACCGAGCTGGAGTTTGAGATGACATGGATACATGGACATAGTCTTAATGACTTTTGTATAATGGACGTGAGGAGTATACCTATGGCGTGACAGTGTATCATGCTTGACTGTTACAATTGTACGGGGATGACATTTCGTCACTATTTTGTATTGGCCAGTATGATGAGTCTTATGTCTATGTTTATATTTTGGGGAGTTGTGTCTCCAATGCTATTATTATTATTATTATAAACATTTTTCCAGTATATTGGTAATTTACTGGCGTTGGTATTTTCGCCCTTTTCTGGATGTTTATGCTTATGACTGTTAGTACCTGGAGAATGGTTTGTAAAATATTTATGCATAAGTTTGATGATGTATGTTAAATACTATTTATCCACTATTTCCGGAAAAAAAGTACACCCGTATTTTTGGTCTAAAATATTTATTTTCCGCTTTACTCCGTCTTATAGAATGTAAGTGTCACAGATAATGTAGTACCCGAGAAGGGTGTTACAATAACTATCAGGCAACAATTGCAAGATCATATCAATGGCCAAACATTGGCCTAATGGAAAGCCAGTCTTACCAGGTTATCAATATACTCAATAGCATGAAGCACGTGCTAATTGTAACACCCCGTTTTCTCGTTTAAGGAATCAGACATGGATTAAGCGGGTGTGATGACTTAATCTTGTTAATTATGTGCTAATGAGTCAAGATATCAAGTTTGAGGTTGATCGGACTTAAAACGGACTCAGAATGCACCGAAACGAGTGAAATCAGGTTGCCGACATCAATGGGAATGCTCAAGCATGGCATGTCCAGCGCTTAAGTGTTATGGGAGGAGTGACACCTGGCAACACGTGTTAAAATGGAGCGTGGGGTGGCTGGTGCTCAAGCGCCCAACGCACCACCTAACCCCACTATCTTCCTTTTCTCTCTTTGAATGGCTCTTCTTCCTCACTTCTTCAAGCACGACCAGACCTGTTTATAGAGAAAGGAGAGCTTCCTAGTGAGAGAAAGTTGAGGTTCTGGGAGATTCGTTCGACCGTTTTCGATTCCAACTTCAGATATTCGTGGAGGACGAATTTCGGAGCACCGAGACATTTGTCGCAAGTGAGGCAACATCTGTTCTAGGAAGAGGGCACGAGTTTCGAGGTGTAGAAGCATCGTTGCGACTGTCTAAGGTGGAAAGAAAGTATCTAACACGCCTGGGAGGCAAGCATAGTATTGTGTATTATGTTGTATTCGTAGGGTGCCCCAGACCCTACCAGTTATCGAGTAGCTTGCGATAATTAAATCCCTATTTAAACTGATTTTAAAAACTGTATACGAGATTTAATTATGGCAGACTTATCGACGAAGGACAACTTTATTGTTTTACGTGTATATGATGAGATTGTCTGTTTTACTGCTTATTGTTGTTGATGGTTTTGCTGTTGGTTGACATGTGTTGTTTGCAATATATATATGCATGATTATGCTTGATGCCATGTCCCAAGAAATAATGTTAAGTTATTCTTTGATGTTGAGGTTGATAATCCAATGTTGTTGGCGTTGATACCGTTGAGGTTGTCTGTTTGGTTGTTGTGCTGTTGAACACCTTAATTGACACCCTGAGGGTACTGTGACTGTGAATGTGATATGAGAGTGGTATATGTGTACCGAGTTGAGGTTATGGATGTCGTGTGAATCATAACGCATGTAAGTGAACGATGGTACCGGTGTCAACTTAGGTTTGTGTTGTATTGCATATTGGCAAAGTGACGAGCCGTGTGACTGGGAGTCATGTGAGGTTGGTGTATCCGGGTGCGGGTACGGAATGCGAGCGGGACGGTTCAAGGAACCTTGGGGATGTAGCCGGGTTCAGATTGACCGACAGTGGCCAATGGTTTGCACCCATTGAGTCGTGGTCTCCGCTAGTACTCAACTATCTCGACGTCTGGACCCGGAGTGTTCCAGTTTATGGCGGAAATTCCGAGGAGACCAAGATACCCTTAATGGAGTTGAGCTCATAGGGGAAAGCACCCTTATTGGTAACAACGAGCGGAACTATTACCAAAACAAACTAACTGACATTCTCTAGGCGACAGATAGGCCCAAGAGAGATAGAGAATGTCCGGGGTATCAGTATCCTTAGTGTGAGAGAACGGTCGACATGCATAGGAGTGTGACTCCTTATAGGGTTGATCCTAGTGGGATAATCGAAGTTGATCGTGATGGTATGATTTAGAAGTGTTTGTTGTATGTGTTGGCTGCTATTTGATAGTATGCTTTACTAAGTTTTCCGATCCTTGTTTTATGGTAATGTTGATATTCTTATCTCCCTTTTCTTTTCTTCCTATTTCTGTCCATGTATTGGTTCATCAGATGAGCAGGAGTCGCACGCCAATGGCGATAGGGACGGAGCAGCGTCAGATGCACTACCTACAAATGATTCCGCTGAGGGTCCAGATCCTGGGGGACATTCAGATAGTATATCATGACGACCGTGGGTGGCAGGTCAACCACTCACAGTTCTTCATGTGTTACGTCGACCGGGTCAGCATCTATGTCCGTATTGGAGGATGACCTGACTACACTATGCTCGATTCTTACCGGATCTCCTAACGACTACCTTTCTTAGAAATTTGGATTCCACCCCACCGCCAGGTGCTTGCAGAGGATATGTGGAACTCGATAGACCGTACCTACACTCGTAGCGAGGTTGGTGTGTTGCGGAGAGGTCGTGGAGGAAGGGGTGTGCAAACGATGTATCACAGTCATCACAGGAGGGTTGTGATCAGTAGTGATGAGTATGTTGGGAACAGAGTTTACAAGCGCCGTTATGGCGAGGGTCAGGGTAGTTCAAGATGCCCATATCGTCTGTGATATTGTTCGTCGGTAGCGTCTGCTAGGGAGAGCCTCCGTGAGCAAAGTCTTCTTTTGATTTTTTGATTTTGGATGTATTTTGCGAGAGACAGGCGGGTAGATGTTGTCTGTTTTAGGTTTCTGAAGCTTTTCTCTGTGACCAGTTTACTGTTATTTGTCTTTTTAATAGTTTGTATAGTTAGTAGGGTTACTGTTCCTGTGTTGGGATTGATAGTACTATGGAGACACGATGTATATATTATGTGTATATCTGCTGTTTTATCTTCTTTCCATCGTGTATGTTTTAATTTTTGTTTTTCATGTTTCCGCAAACTTATAATATTTCGCTTGTATATCCGTGCCAACACTAATTAAACGGTTTAAGGTTTAGTTAATTAGGATTGTTCTTTAATGGGACGTAGAGGGCGTATGGTTCGGTGGTTTCAGAGCAGTTCGGTTCTAAACCGGATTGTAGGGCTAGGTCTGTTTAGGGGTAAGGACTATGGGAACTGAATCCAATGAAGATTGAGGACCTTGGGGCAGGATGAGTATCGATGATGTTAATTGAATCCATATTGGATATCAGCTATGTTTAGAAAGGGTAGAGTGTCCGGTACGCGAGTTATTATTAAAGTATGAGGATGACTGTTTTATGCATTTGTATGACATATAATGGATATATTTGTTTATATATGAAATATATGTCTTACAGATGAGTACTGATGTGTTCTTTTTCAGGATGATAAAATGGTGTGTTGAAATGGATGCCGTGGAAGGGCCAGAATTGGCGGAGGCGGAGTTAATGATAACCCAACTACCAATAACCCAGGAAGTTCTTCGGGAATAAACAATGGAATGAAACTGGTGAGACCATGAGGGTGATGAGAGAGCTGGCAATTGCCAATCTGTAACAAACTCGACAGAATACTCAGTTCATGAGAAGGCAAGAAGGGAGAGAAAAGAGACAGCAACAACAACCCGTTGCAGTAGAGGAAACAATGGAAAGCGGTATGACTGTCTTCATGAAAGGTAATCCACCTCAATTCGGTGGAGAATATGACCCAGAAGCTACAGAGAAATTGCTGCAAGAAGTATAGAAGGTCTTTGTCGCGATGTGCTGCCGTGAGGAACAGAAGGTCACATATGCTGCTTTCATGTTGGTAGGAGCAGCTGAAGCTTGGTGGCAGAATAAGTAGAGGTTGCTTGAGGCCGAGGAGCAAGTGATAACCTGGGAGTTTTTTTGGGTGTGCTTTCTGGAGAAGTATTTCCCTAAAAGTGTCGGAAATGAAATAAAGGAGGAGTTAATGAGCCTAAAGCAAGGCAACATGTTTGTTGGGGAGTACGCCATCAGATTTGAGGATCTGTTGAAGTTTTCTTAGTACTGCCAGATTCATCCAGATGAAGAGTGGGTATGTAGACGGTTCGAGGATGGGCTGAGGCCTGAACTAAAAAGGGCCATGCTGCCACCAGAGCTGAATCAATTTCCAGATTTGGTGGAGAAATGCACTGCTCTTGAGAGTCAAGACAGGGCTAAGTCAGTTCTGCCCCAGCAATGAAGCGGTGGACCAATTAGAGGAGGTTTTAACCAGAGAGGCAAAGGTGGAAGGTTTCAACAAAGGGCGAGGCCTTACAATCGATCCAATCAGCAAGCAGTTGGTACGAGTGGCGGAAGTTCTAACCAGAATGCGTTAGGTTTCCTGACATGCTTCAAGTGTGGAGGACCACATATGATAAAGAATTTTCCTCAGTTCCAGAATACGATCTGTTTCAGTGTGGACGTACCGGTCATGTTGACTGTTTCTGTACTCGGGGCAATGTAGAGAGGACTCAAACTCCACAACAAGGTGAAGAGCTCAGGGAGTCGGAACAAGAGCTCAATCTGGAAATCGACAAGGCGGCAGACCTCAAGCAAGTGGATGAGTGTTTGTATGAGAGGATCTGAATCTATCTGAGAGCCAGATCTGATACAGGGTAAGTGCCTCATTTTCGGTAAGCTCTTATCTGCGTTGTTTAATTCGGGGGCTACACATTCGTTTATTTCCTTAGAGTTCTTGGATCATTTACAACTACCTGTTTCATCTTTATCGTATGATCTGAATATGTCTACCCGTATGGGAGATACATTTATAACTACCTGTCTCATTTTATCGTATGATCTGAATGTGTCTACCCGTATGGGAGATACATTGACAACCCTATTGTCCTAGAGAATCAAACTTTTGTTGTAGACCTTGTCTGTCTGCCTATGCAGCATATTGATATGATTTTGGGCATGGATTGGCTTTCGGCTAACCATGTATTACTTGATTGTTCTAAAAAGACGCTTTGTTTTTCTAGTAATCTGGACTATTGCCAGTCAATGACAGCAGATTGGATGAAGGACGACCGAAAGATTGCGTGGTGTTGTTTTCCTTGGAAGCCAAGGAGTCTTCGAAAGTAGAAGCACTACCTATCGAATGCGAGTTTCCTGAAGTTTTCCCGGACGATGTGCCAGGTCTACCACTGAAGAAGGAAATAGAGTTTACGATAGACCTCATACCAGGGACGGGACCAATATCGATTGCACCTTATCGAATGTCCCCGACAGAGTTATCAGAGCTTAAGAAACAGCTGGATGACATGTTGAAGAAGGAGTTTATCCGATCAAGTGTTTCGCCATGGGGAGTCCTGCTGTTGTTCGTAAGGAAGAAGGATGGAAGTTCAAGGTTGTGTGTGAATTTCTGACAAGTGAACAAGGTAGCGATCAAGAACAAGTACCCGTTGTCGAGGATTGATGATCTTATGGATCAGTTGTGGGGAGAAATTGTGTTTTCAAAGATAGATCTGAGGTTCGGATACCATCAGATCATAGTAAAGGAAGATGATATACCAAAGACTGCTTTCAGAAGTCGATATGGTCATTACGAGTATCTGGTTATGCCGTCTGGCATGACTAATGCTCCAACCGTGTTCATGGACTACATGAATCAGATCTTCATACCGTACTTTGACAAGTTTGTTGTTGTGTTCATCGACGACATTCTAATTTACTCTTTGTGACACCCGGGGCTGACTAGGGCGGGGAGTGATCGCCAGTGCATGAAGGCTGGGATAAGGAGTGACTCCTGGCAAGCTTCTAGGCGGAGGGACACATGAATGAATCGATTACACACCTGAATGAGAGGGATCCTGAGACTGTGTAGGTATGGGACAATACAGTTGATGATGGCTTATATGAATTGATTGGTACTACCTATACCAATAAGATGCATCTTCTTTTCGAAATCCCATCACTTAAGAACTCCATAGTGAAGCGTGCTTCACTTGGAGCAATTCTGGGATGGGTGACCTCCTGGGAAATTTTCCGAGGAAACGTGTGAGTGAGGACAAAGCACGCTGAAAAGACCTGTGTTGGTTTGCGGGGACAGTCATCAATCCATAGAGCAGCCAGGAATGTTACACTCTTCGAGTAGAGAGGAACATGCAGAGCATCTTCAGGTTATACTTCAAGTGTTAAGGGACAGACAACTTTATGCCAAGTTGTCGAAGTGTGAGTCCTGGTTAGACGAAGTACAATTTCTTGGGCATGTGATCAACAAAGATGGGATAGTTGTGGATCCTACTAAAGTTGAAGTGGTGGTGAATTAGGAAAACCCTAAGACGGTGGGCGAAGTCAAGAGTTTTCTTGGATTGGCAGGTTACTACAAAAGGTTTATTGAAGGATTCTCGAAGATTGTGTTGCCGATGGCATAGTTAACGATAAAAGGAAATGTGTTTGAATGGAGTAATGGGTGTGAGGCTAGTTTTCCAGAGTTTAAAAGAAGGTTTACAACATCTCAAGTACTAGTCTTGCCAGATCCGTTAGCATCGTTTGATGTGTACTACGATGCATCACATCAAGGCCTGGGTTACATTCTCATGCAGAATAGGAAAGTAGTGGTGTATGCCTCTAGACAGTTGATAGTACATGAAAGGAATTACCCGATCCATGACCTAGAGTTGACCGCTATAGTGTTTTCATTGAAAATATGAAGACACTATCTGTATGGTGCTTAGTTTACGAAGTTCAGTGATCATAAGAGCCTAAAGTATTTGTTTGATCAAAAGGAGATGAACATGAGACAGAGGAGATGGATGGAGTTCATAAAGGATTATGAGTTTGATCTCCAACACCATCCTTGAAAATCAAACGTCGTAGCAGATGCGTTAAGTTGGAAATCTTTGTAAGCGTATGCTTTGATGATCAAAGAGTTAGAACTGATCGAGCAGTTCAGAGACATGAATCTTGGGGTAACGGAATTATCCAGAACAAGATAAATTTGGGAATGGTCACTATTACCAGTGGATTCCTAGACTTAGTTTGGAAGAAGCAAGCGGATGACCAGTATCTCCAAAAGGTCAATCAAAAGATAGAAGTAGGAGAGTCTAAGGAGTTTATGCGAGGTACAGATGGAATCTTGAGGTTTGGTGATAGGATCTGTGTGCCAGAAGACAAAGAAGTTAAGAATCTGATCATGGAAGAAGCACACAAGAGCAAGTTAAGTTCTCATCCAGAAGCCACAAAGATGTATCAGGTTCTGAAAAAGATGTTCTGGTGGCCTGCAATGAAGAAAGACGTGGCAGAATATGTCTAGTCCTACTCGGTATGTCAAAAAGTAAAGATTGAACACCAGAAGCTAGCGAGATTATTGCAATCTCTGGATATTCCAGAATGGAAGTGGGATAGTATTGCAATGGACTTCGTGTCAGGTTTGCCTAGGACATAAAAAAAGTACGATGCAATCTGGGTGATCATTGATAGGTTAACAAAATGTTCTCATTTCTTGCCTATCAATCAGAAGTTTTCCATGTAAAGGTTAACCCAGTTGTACTTCAAGGAAGTTGTGAGGTTGCACGGTGTGTCAGCGAGTATAATTTCGGACAGGGATGCGAGGTTTACTTCAAGGTTTTGGCAGATTTTAAACAATTCATTTGGAACTAAGCTTTGTATGAGTTCGGCTTATCATCCTCAGACAGGTGGTCAATCCAAAAGGACGATTCAATCCTTGGAAGATTTGTTAAGAGCGTGTGTACTGGAACACGTGGGAAGTTGGGATGAATTTCTTCCCTTGATTGATTTTATGTAGAATAATAGTTTCCATTCAAGTATTGGCTTGGCGCGGTATGAAGCACTGTATGGAAGGAAGTGTAGGACACCGCTCTATTGGTATGAAGAGTCATTTGATTGGACCAGAGGTGGTACAACGGACGACCGAGCAAGTTAAGAGGATTTGGGAAAAGATGAAAGCGATAGTAGATAGGCAGAAAAGCTACAGTGATAAGAGGAGAAGGCTGTTTGAATTTCAAGAAGGCGACCATGTTTTCATGAGGGTCACTACAAGAACTGGAATAGGCAGGGATATCAAATCCAGAAAGCTTACACATCGTTTCATAGGACCTTTTCAGATTCTTCACCGAATCGGTCCGGTAGCATATCAGATAGCCTTACCGCCCAAACTTTCAAATAATCATGACGTCTTTCATGTATCTAAGTTTCGTAAATAGCATCCTGATCCATCGCATGTAATAGAGCCCGAATAAATCAAGATAAGAGAGAATCTCGAGTACGAAGCTTTACCTATACAAATTGAGGACAGAAGGATAAAAGAACTTCGCGGAAAGAAATTTCAATTGGTGAAGGTTATTTGGGATGCGGTTACCGGAGATGCTACCTGGGAAAGGGAAGCAGACATACAATAATGATATCCACATATGTTTGTCAGAGGTAACTTAATTTAATTATCGGTGATGAAATTTATTTTTAAGGGGGTAGTAATGTAACACCCTGTTTTCTCGTTTAAGGGATCAGACAAGGATTAAGTGGGTGTGATGGATTTATCTTGTTTGTTAAGTGCTAATGAGTCAGTATATCAAGTTTGAGGTTGATCGGATGTAAACCGGACTAGAGTGCACCAAAACACGTGAAATCGGGCAACCGACATCAGTAGGAACGCTCAAGCGTGGCATGTGCAGCGCTCTAGCGTTTGGGAAGGGGTGACATCTGGAAACACGTGTCAAAATGGAGGATAAGAGGCAATCAAGGTGCAACGCTGAAGCGTGGCTAGGCCAGCGCTCAAGCGCTGCCACACTCGAGCGTGGCTGGCTGGCGCTCGAGCACCCAGCGCACCACCTAACCACACTATCTTCCTTTTCTCTCTTTGCATGACTCTTCTTCCTCACTTCTTCAAGTACGACAAGACCTGTTTAGAGAGTAGGGAGATCTTCCTAGTGAAAGAAAGTTGAGATTGCGGGAGATTCGTTCGACCGTTTTCGATTCTGACTTAGGATACACGTTCAGGACGATGAGCATGTCACATACATACCTTTGATTCGACAAACGATGGAGGTAATACTCGAGTCCCTAACCCGTCGACTTGTCGACATTGACATTTACCTTGTTTTGTGAATCTTTCTTTGATTTTGCCTTTGTCTGTGAAATTGTTGCAAGATTAGGGTTTATGACATTATCGGGACTCTGTCCATGTGTCCAGGACGAATTTCGGAGCACCGAGGCATTTGTCGCGAGTGAGGCAGCAGCTGTTTCTAGGGAGAGGGGCACGAATTTCGAGACGTAGAAGCGTCGTTACGACTGTCTAAGGTAGGGAGAAAGTATCTGACACGCTGGGAGGCAAGCGTAGTATTGTGTATTATGCTGTATCCGTAGGGTACACCTGACCCTACTAGTTGTACAGTAGCTTGCGATAATTAAATCCCTAATCAAACTAATTTTTGAAACTGTATACGGGATTTAATTACGGCTCGCTTATCGATGTAGGACTGCTTTGTCGTTTTACGTGCATATGCTGAGGTTACCTGTTTTACTGCTTATTACTATTGATCGTTTTACTGCTGGTTGATGTGTGTTGTTTGCTATATATATATATATATATATATATGCATGATTATTCTTGATGCCATGTCCCTAGAAATAATGGTAAGTTATTCTTGGATGTTAACGTTGATAATTTAATGCTGTTGGCGTTGATGTCGTTGAGGTTGTTGTGTTGTTGAACACCTTAGTTGACACTCTGAGGGTACTGTGGCTGTGAATGTGATATGAGAGCGATATATGGGTAATGTGTTGAGGTTGTGGTTGTCGTGTGCATCGCAATGCATGTAAGTGAAAGATGTTACCAGTGTCAACTTAGGTTTGTGTTGCTTGCATATTGCAAAAGCGTCGAGCCGTGTGACTGGGTGTCATGCGAGGTTGGTGTACCCGGGTGCTGGTACGGAATGCGAGTGGGACAGTTCAAGGAACCTTTGGGATGTAGCCGGGTTCGTATTGATCAACAGTGACTAATGGTTTGCACCCATTGTGTTGTGGTCTCCGCTGGTATTGGACTATCTCGACGTCTGGGACCGGAGTGTTTCAGTCTATGGTGGACGTTCCGAGGAGGCCAAGATACCCCTATTAGAGTTAAGATCATAGGGGGAAGTACCCTTATTCGTCACGACGAGCATAACTGTTACCAGGACAAACCAGCTGACATTCTCTGGGTGACTGATAGGCCTGAGTGAGATAGGAAATGTCCAGGTGATCAATATCCCTAGCGTGAGAGATCGGCCGACATGCATAGTAGTGTGACTCCTTAGAGGGTTGATCCTAGTTGGATAATCGAGGTTGATTGTGACAGTATGATTCAGGAGATGTTTGCTGTATGTGTTGACTGTTGTTTGATAGCATGCTTTACTATGTTTTCCTATCCTTGTTTTATGGTAGTGTTGATATTCTTATCTCCCTTCTTCTTTTCTTCCTATTTCTGTGTATGTATCGACTCGTCAGATGAGCAACATCCGTACACCGGTGGCGATAGGGCCGGATCAGCGTCAGATGCCCTACCTGCAGATGATTCCGCCGAGGGTCCAAACCCTTGGGGACATTGATATAGTATATCATGACAATCGTGGGTGGCAGGTCGACCACTCACAGTTCTTCATATGTTACGTCGGCCCGGTTAGCATCTATGATTATCTTGGAGGAGGACCTGAGTTCACTATGCTCAGTTCATACTAGATCTCCTAGCGACTACCTTTCTTAGAGCTTTGGATTCTACCCTATTGCTAGGAGCTTGCAGAGGAAATGTGGAACCCGATAGACCGTACCTACGCTCGTAGCGGGGTTTGTATGTTACGGAGAGGTCGTGGAGGAAGGAGCGTGCAAACGATGTATCACAACTGTCACCGGAGGGTTGTGATCAGTAATGATGAGTATGTTGGGAACATAGTTTATAGGCACCGTTACGGCGAGGGTGAGGGTAGTTCCAGACGGCCATATCGTCTGTGATATGGTTCGTCGGGAGTGTCTGCTAGGGAGAGCCTCTGTGAGCATAGTCTTCTTTTGATCTTTTGATTTTGGATGTATTTTGTGAGAGGTGGGCTGGTAGATGCTGTTTGTTTTAGGTTTCTGAAGCTTTTCTCCATGACCAGTTTACTGTTATCTATCTTTTTATTAGTTTGTATAGATAGTAGGGTTACGGTTCTTGTTTTGGGATAGTACTATGGAGACACGATGTTTATAATATGTATATATCGCCTGTTTTATCTTCTTTCCGCTGTGTATGTTTTAAGTTTTTTTTTTCACGTTCCCGCAAACTTATAATATTTTTCCTTGTATATCCGTGCCAACGCTAATTAAACAGTTTAAGGTTTAGTTAATTAGGATTGTTCTTTAATGGGATGTAGAGGACGTCTCAGTAACTGTCAGGATTATCTTCTTCGAGTTTGTAACTGAAAATGGTCGGGATGACTTGTGGTTTTTATTCATTTCATGCTCTCAAAAGAGCATCATGAGGTGTATGATCAGATCACGCGCCATCATGGTTGCAAGCATGAGGAATCCTACATCCAGGTCATCGACTTGTTGCTTCTCATAAGCATCCTTTTTTTTATCCTTTTAGGAACCAGTTGCCCAGGAATCATTTACTCGAGAACAATCACTATTTCCCGTACTTGAGGACAACCCTCAAATTTTTGTACCAATCCAGAAAAATTAATTCGGATACCTTGTCATTCTCGAGGACAAATCGTAGTAATCAATTACAGTGTCTTATGTCATGGTAATTCTAAATACAGAAACAAGTAAAATGTAAGTATCATAATAAAACATATTTAAAAAGGTCTTTTATTAAATATGCTCCCACTATTTTACTCAAATCAATGACCCTCATCATTGACTTGGACAATCCTGTTGAAATAATTTCTAGACCAAGATCCATATTTCACTTCATTTTGAGTCAACTTTGGTTGATCTCTCAAAACTTAGTTATTTAGGTAGGAAACTCCTTTTCCAATTACATCTCATGTTACTCTTGGATCAGTTGGGTGAATAACTCTTATTATAATTCATCTCATGAATTAAAGCCCAACTCCATGCCTCTAGACCCATTTGAATCTTATTGAATTCGGTCCAGTTAAGTCAAACCCAATGGTTGGTAGTCGGATATTTCACCTGTCGCGCCTCACCAAGATTAATTAACGTGCCCAGCTTTGGCATGACCCACACTTAACCAATCCTAGCCATGATGAGTGCCATGCATCGGAAGGCATACAACTTAATATTAAATTGATGGAATTTTAATTAGTGATCTCACCAGAGTTGTATCTCATACAAGGCGTCTCTCAGCGTACATGCATATATGCTATTATACATTTAACAAACATATACAACATTTAAAACATATATGTATACTTACATTTCATGAATCACATACATAAACATACATCTCATACATTTCATGCATCTCATACACAAACATATAAGATATATAGTTATGGCCTACTTAAGCACAATAATTAAATAATTGTTACAATTCTTTGACACTCGAGCAAGCTTGTCAAGCTTATCATACGACGTCATCATTTGGTGTTGCCTCCTCTTCAACTCTAGCAATTACATTTATTTAAAATGAATAAATAATTAAAGGCACGTCACGCATGTCGTATTTAAATAGATAAATCATGACACAGGTCGTATTTAACCAAAATAAATAACACCATAATTTAAGGCCATAACCATATACCTTAAAAAAATATTTAATGAGAATTAATAATAATAATAATAATAATAATAATAATAAACACTTTATTATTACTATAATTATTAAGTAAATTTTAAAGTGAAAATCTTCATGAAATCAATTTATAGATACAAGCTTGCTTTAAAATATTTAATAATAAGAGCAAGAGTGAATAGCAATTGAAGTTAAAAGCAATTAAATCATATTAATTGATTTCACGTAAGGTCATAGCCTATACGTATTGAAAGGCTAAATTGATTTCACTCTTTTGTAATAAATAGACTTTTGCATATTCAATTCCATGATTGTATTTTACATACAAGATATGTAAAAAAAAATTGAAATCAGTGCAGTGATGTACTTTTAAAAAAGTCCAGTACGCATGAAACAAAAAAGACCATCTTTTTGTGGATGAAATGCACACAATAACTGTAACATCCGTGCCTGCTTTACGGATTGACGACTGACCCCACAAACCAATACGGGTCTTTTCAGTGTGCTTTGTCCTCACTCACACGCTTCTTGGGAAAACTTCCCAGGAGGTCACCAGTCCCAGAATTGCTTCAAGTCAAGCACGCTTAATTGTGGAGTTCTTAATTGATTAGCTCCCGAAAAGAAGATGCATCTTGTTTGTATTGGTAGTACTAATCAATTCATATAAGCCTTCCTCAACTGTATAGTCTCATACCTACACAATATCAGGATCCCTCTCATTCAAGTATGTAATCGGTTCATTCATACGTCCCTCCGCCTAGAAGCCTGTCAGGAGCCGCTCCTTGTCCATGCCTTCTTGTACCGACGACCACTCCCCACCCTCGTCACTACCCTGGTGTTACATGCCCACCAGCTTCCGCTTGGTTCGTCCCCGAACCACACCATACTAGGAGAGGTGCCGCTCTGATACCATTTGTAACATCCCTGGCTGCTTTATGGATTGACGACTGTCCCCACAAACCAATACGGGTCTTTTAAGCGTGCTTTGTCCTCACTCACACGCTTCCTGGGAAAACTTCCAAGGAGGTCACCCATCCCAAAATTGTTCGAAGTCAAGCACGCTAAACTGTGGAGTTCTTAAGTGATGGGCTTCCTAAAAGAAGATGCATCTTGTTTGTATAGGTAGTACTAATAAATTCATATAAGCCTTCCTCAACAGTATAGTCCCATACCTATATAGTTTCAGGATCCCTCTCATTCGGGTATGTAATCGGTTCATTCATGTGTCTCTCTGCCTAGAAGCCTACCAGGAGCCGCTCCTTGTCTGTGCCTTCTTACAGTAATGACAAGTACGCATGTTCGGTACGAATTCAATGAACGCCCAAAACTTGTGCTTAAATAAGGCAAATAAGCACATAGGGATTCAAGGTAACTGCGACCATACTCTCTGAAACCACTGTTGGGTTTTCATGAGATAATCATCTTTTAAAATCATATCTCAAGGCGGAAGAAAACCATTCTCATGGATCGCGCATTACAAAACATGAATCACATAAGGGCTATTAGTGTTTACCTCTTGAGGTGTGATTTTTGTTTGAATCACTAGTGCCATGAAGGTGCGACACCTCTACTTAGTCCACTCGAGCAAATGGGCATCAAAACAAAGTGTCTTGTGCTAGCTGACGGCTATAGGGAGGAACGGTTAGCAAGACTAGGTTAGAGGGGAAAGCACTATCCATAAGCTGGAATATCCCATTGACCTAACTGCTTACCTTATTGGGCTTTGTACACTACTAGACCAATTGTTGTTATATTAATCATATTTAATTAATATAATTGCTCTGTATTTGCCCTATGCGTATGACCCTATAGGCTCCCACTAAGATGGAAATAATATTAAATATTATAATAATATCAAATATTAATTATAATATTAAATATTATAAATAATGATCGGCATCTAGCCATGCGTCATTACTACAGAATTAGTAGGAGTATCGGTGATCCGAAGTCTTAACTGAACCCAAGGCATAAGAGTGACATCCTTGTTATGTTCAATTATCTGTTCCTCGATCTGAGAGTAGACGTGTAATCACAAACGGGCCCAATATTATTGGCCCACTTCCGCGCGGCCACGTATATTTCATCTCTCACTTTATCGAGGGTCCCAAGACATTTTCCCTATTATGAAGGAGGGACGAATTCTATCTACATCACTCACACCCCTCAACATGATTTATTGCAGACCCAATAAATACCTTTATGATCACCCTATTACGCATGACGTTTGATAGCATTAAAGCCTGCAACTCCTCATGTAGGAATCGTAGTGACTTCAAGTCGAAGGATTACTTCACTATCGTCGCCATGAGAATACTTATGACAGTTACATAACCACTATGAAGTATTCTCATAGTGGGTCATCCGGTATAAATATTACTCCCAATATTTGTGCTTGTGTGTCGACTTGATATCACATATCCATGACCCGTGAGATGTGTCATCAGTCTTCTTACACGATAGTCTCCTTGTATTATGGTCGTCCTATTAACAATAATACTTGACTACATATATTTAAGAATAGCATTCTTATTTTAATGACGTTCACAATTAAGTCTCATACTTAATGTCTCATTAAATGAACTGTCTATTCTAAGGACTTTATTATGCTATAAACTAATTGTTAAGTCACAAAGCGTCTGACTCTATCATGCTTCTGGCTCACACTCCAGTTAGCCCGTGTGTGTGTTTTGATGAGCCCAAATATTAAGCAAATGATTTTAATTGAAATGTCTGAGTATTGTTAATCATTTACTTGAGATGTGCAAAAAAACAAAATATTCTCAGGAGATCAACTCAACTATAGGATCAAAGCATAATGTATGTGTCTGATCTTTGGAAGCTTAATGCATGAAGCAAGAACAATGCGTCTGAAGAAATATTCAAAGTGTCTTATCTGCACTGAATTTTGTTGTGCTTGCCCGCCCCCCCCCCCCCCCCCCCAAAAAAATTCTAGTGTTGTTGTTTTGTGTCATTTCCGCTGGTATTAGAGCTCAGCCTCTGGGTTGAGCACCTCAAGAGTGTAGAGGAAAAGATTCTGGAAGATGGCTAGTGAAGCAAGTTCAAGCAACAGTGTGTACAATCAGGGTACATACCTCCCATGTTCAGTGGAAAAGATTATAAGTACTGGAAGATCAAGATGAGAATGTTTATAGAGTCAACAGATATGGATCTATGGGATATCATATCTGTAACACCTCTTTTTTTGTTAAGTACTAGTGAGTCGGTATACCAAGTTTGAAGTCATGTGAAGCCTCTTTTTTGTGGTCGACTTGAACTCTCTCCTTTGTCATTCACTGACTACTGAGCCGGGCGACTGTATAGTTTCGCACTTGACTGGAATATACCTCCTCTTCCTCTCTGATGTTTCCCCGTACTGGTCCACCGCTTCTTTGTTGTTGTTGAACATTTCCAGAACGATCATGTTCTTATAACACAGTACACTTATCCACTAGAGTTGGGAAGTGATTCAACTCCAATGCCAGCATTGCCCGCTTCAGCTCGGGCCTTAAACCATCTTCAAACTTCCTGCACACCCATTCCTCATCTGGGTGTACCTGGTAAAACTGTGAGAATTTTAGCAATGCCTGAACCTTGTGTTGGTGTAAGCCCTAGAGGCCAGTGTATTTCTTAGACTTACATTTGTATCTTGCCATTATATATATATATATATATATATATATATATATATATATATATATGATATGAGGCATTCCAGTTTATTGTGTTACTTGTTTAAACCTAATAAAGTCCTTAGAATAGAAATTTCAGTTTAATAGAATATCAAGTACATGACTTGATCGTGAGACACTATTGAACAATGAAATCCTATTCTTAAATATCCGTAGTCAAGTATTTTATTAATAAGGACAATAATAATACATTGAGACTATTATGTGTGCAGACTGGTGACCATATCTCACGGGTCATGGATATGAGATATCGAGTCGCCACATAGGTAAACATTAGAGTAATGATGTACTGGATTGACCCACCATGAGAACACTACATGGAGCGTTATGTGAGTGTCATAAGTAGTTCTCTTAGTGACAATGGTGTATGCAATCCTTCGACCTGAAATCGCTACGATCCCTACATGAGGAGTCGTGTGCTTTAATATCGTCAAACGTCATCTGTAATAGGATGATTATAAAGTCTGTCATTGGGCATACCACGAGCCATGCAGAGGGATGTGAGTGACCTAGATGGATTTTGTCCCTCCTACATAACAGGAGTAATATCTGTGGGCCCCCTGATAGAGTGAGACTGTAAAATGCATGGCCGTGCTGAAATGAGTCAATATGAGATATTGACCTCATTTGTTGTTAAGTCTACTCGGGTATCAGGGAACATGATATTGAACCATACAAGGGTGACACATTCTATGTCTTGTGTTCAATATAGATATATGGACAAAGGGATAATAATGCACATGAATATTTGTCACGAGAAAGGTTTCGTCAAATCATCGACTTTCTCACTACTTAGGTGGCAGTGATGTATTGCTAGATACCGCTCACTGTTTGTAATATTAAATGGGATTTAATATTACTACTAACGTTTTGGGAACCTATAGGGTCACACACATAAGAGAAGATCAAAAGAAGCATTAAAAGGAGAGTTGGACTCTTCTATTGGGCCTAGCGCATAGTACATGGGGCTTAGGTCAAACGTTGCTCACTAACTCACTTAAGTAGGTGCTACTATAAGTAGATCACTTAAGCTATTGTGCCTACACGGTTTTTACCCTAGCCGCACATAGAGAGTGACAGTGAGCAGCAGGTCTCGGTTTTCGAAGCTAGCACTGTGAGGCAGAGACGCTTCATGTTCCTGACGTTGGACGTTCACGGGATCTGCTCGTGTGGATACCTTAGAGACATCGTTCGTGCGGTGTTCGTGATAGACGATTTCAATCAATTGTCATCGCTTCAGGAGGTAAATCTTCTAACCATGAATCATGACCATTCACAAGGATCCTTCGATGGGAATTTTTTTTTCCGCTGCGTTATTTTGTTTTATACGCAAATTCCCAACAGTGGTATCAGAGCCGCTTGCGAAACCATGATTCTGTTATGTGGTTTACCTGTTATGTATGATAACATGTTAATAATGTGAATCGTTTTTCTGAAATTTGTTTTCTGAAAATCGTTTGCATCCATTTTTACGAAACCTTGTTTCTGTAATTTTCGTATGTATATGATATATGCGTCTATAGCATATTTATATATATATATGCGATATGTACATTGGTTCTGGAATCCTTATTATGTTCTGCGATGACGTCAAGTGTTGATGTTAAACATGATCGGTTTCAGTTCTCTGTTGGCGGCGTTAAAGGGTGTCAGACATGAAAAGTTCATGTTCTAGCGGCTGAGGTTCCAAGGGTTGAAACCCTAGCCGCCATTCCTTGCAGCGTGAAGTGTTCACAGGCCTTGCGGTTTTAGGGTTGAGAGGTTGAAGCCCTAGCCGCCAAGGAAGCGGGAACCCCGTGCTACCTCTGCGTAGTGTGTTATTTCGAAATTCAATTTTTGAAATCTTTTATGTCACCATTTAATAACAACATCAATTATAATAAATGAGATTTATTATATATGATATGGTTTCAAAATTTAGATTTTGAAATACTTAACTAATAGTAACATCAATTACAATAAATGTGATTTATAGTAACATCAATTACAATAAATGTGATTTATAGTAACATCAATTTTAATAAATGTGATTTATTGTATATATGTTATGTTTTCAAAATTCAGATTTTGAAATCTCTAATTAATAAATAATAATAATAATAATAATTGTGTATTATTATTGGTTGATTATTTATTTGGTAATGTATGGTGAATGGTTATGGCCTTAGTCCTTTAATCTTTTGGTTTATATTTTGAAATACGACCTGTGTGTCGTGCCTTTCTCCTATATTCTATATGTATATTCTTTTCTCATCTCACTCCCCTCATATGTAAAATGAGGTTTTTGTTTATGTAATGTAATGATGGAGACAAGAAGACGTTATCCTGTGGGAGATCATGCTTGGAGAAGCCTAGACGCTCCTAGGTTTCAGTTTAGATTCTCTCATTGTCTTGGGAGAATCAATGCGTTAGGGGCCATAACCATATCACATTTATTTGCCTTATATATGTATGAGATGCATGTATGTATATAGTATGTTAAAATGGGTTTAACTAATATATGTATGAGATGCATGTATGTAAATAGTAAGTTAAAGAGTTTAACAAATGATGAGATCAAATTTTAATCAAATCCCTCAAAAGGAAATATTAAGTCACGTTTAAAGGCCTTCCAATGCATGGCACTCGTCAAGACTAGGATCGATTAAGTGTGGGTCCGCCAAAGTGGGGTACCTTTATCTATACTAGTAAGACGCGATGGGACAAATGTAATGTTCAACTGCTATCCATTGGGCTTGACTTAACTAAGCCAACTTCAATAGGATTGAAAGGCTTAGAGGCTTATAAGTTGGGCTTTGGTCCATGTGATGGATTAGAATAAGAGTTATTCACCCAACTGTCCAAGAGTTGCATGAGATGCAATCGGAAAGTGTTTCCTACCTATATAACCGAATTTTGAGTGATCAGCCAAAGCTGACTTAAAGCTAGGTGAAATATGGATCTTGGCCCACTAGAAAATCTTCCAACGGGATTTTCCGAATCAATGATGAGGGTCATTGTTTTGAGTAAAATAGTGGGAGGCGTGTTTAATTAAAGACCTTATTAAATAACTTCATGGCATGATACTTATATTTTGCATATTTATCTCTGTAGATTACCATGGCATCAAACACATCAAGTAACCTGTCATTGCGATCCGTCCTTGAGAAGGACAAACTATCCGGAACAAATTTTTTGGACTGGTACAGAAACTTGGGGAATTTCCTCAAACATGAGAAAAAGCTGTATGTTATTGAGGAGCCTATTCCTGAGGAGCCACCGGCTTCAAGTGCTCCTAGGGCTGACAGGGATGCTTATAAGAAGCATCAGGATGACGCCTTAGACGTCGGCTGTCTTATGCTTGCTACCATGACCTCTGAGCTGCAAAAGCAACATGAGACCATGGAGGCGTACAATATGATCGTGCACCTCAAGCTGCTCTACCAAGAGCAAGCAAGGCATGAGCGGTTCGAAGTTTCCAGAGCCCTTTTCCAGTGTAAATTGGCAGAAGGAAGCCCTGTGAGTCCTCATGTACTCCAGATGATCGGGTACATTGAGAATATCGAGAGACTGGGATTTCCTTTAGGCCAAGAGTTGGCCACCGACTTAGTTCTGCAATCGTTGCCTGAGAGCTATAGTCAGTTTGTCATGAACTATAATATGAATGATCTTGACAAACCTTTGCCAGAATTGTTGAGCATGTTGAGAACTGCTGAACAAAATATTAACAAAGGAAAGGGGAAGGCCATTTTGATGGTCCAGGCTGGAAATAGCAAGAAGCATCCCAAGAAGCCCACGCTCAAACAAAAGGGCAAGGGCAAGGCCATCAACAAGATCAAGCCCAGTGCTTCTGGCTTGAAGCCTGTGCGTGGTGTGGCTAAGGAAGGCAATTGCTTCCATTGTGGTAGGACCGGACATTGGAAGAGGAACTGCCCAAAATACCTGGAAGAAATCAAGAAGAAGAAGGGAAGTGAGACTTCCACTTCAGGTGTGTTTGTTATAGAAGTCAATTTATCTACTTCTGCATCATGGGTATTAGATACTGGATGTGGTTCTCACATTTGTACAAATGTGCAGGATCTAAACAGGAGTAGACCATTGGCAAAGGGCGAAGTTGACCTACGAGTTGGAAATGGAGCAAAGGTTGCTGCTTTAGCTGTAGGGACTTATGTATTGACTTTGCCCACTGGGCTTACTATTCAGTTAGAGAACTGTTATTTGTGCCTGCAATTAGCAGGAATATCATTTCCGTTTCTTGTTTGGACAAGATTGGTTTTTCTTTTATAATAACGAACAAAAGTTGTTCTATTTATTTGGATGATATTTTCTATGCTAGTTCACACATGAGTAATGGGCTTTATGTCCTTGATCTTGAAATGCCCATCTATAACATAAATACTAAGAGGTTCAAACCAAATGAGTTGAACCCGTCTTATCTTTGGCATTGTCGTTTAGGCCATATAAATGAGAAGCGCATTTCGAAGCTCCATAAAGATGGACTCTTGGACTCTTTTGATTATGAATCATATGAGATATGTGAGTCTTGTTTATTGGGAAAGTTGACTAAAACTCCATTCATCGGAAAAGGTGAAAGAGCTAACGATCTTTTGGGTCTTATACATAGCGATGTATGCGGACCCCTAAACACATTAGCTAGAGGTGGTTTTCAGTACTTCATCACATTCACTGGTGGTTTTAGTAGATATGGATTTGTGTATCTTATGAAACATAAATCGGAATCCTTTGAAAAGTTCAAGGAATTCAAAAATGAGGTACCAAACCAACTTGGTAAAAATATTAAAACTTTTCAATCAGATCGAGGTGGTGAATATTTGAGCCTAGAGTTTGATGATCATCTGAGAGAGTATGGAATTTTATCTCAACTCACTCCACCTGGAACACCACAATGGAATGGTGTTTATGAGAGGAGAAATCGAACCTTGTTGGACATGGTTCGGTCTATGATGAGTCATACAAACCTTCCAAACTCTTTCTGGGGACATGCTCTATTAACAACAACTTTTACACTTAACCGTGTTCCATCCAAAGCGGTAGAAAAGACACCATATGAGATATGGACTGGTAGACGACCCAGCATGTCTTTTATGAAGATTTGGGGTTGTGAAGTATACGTAAAACGTCAAGTTTCTAATAAGCTTGATCCCAAATCTGATAAATGCTTCTTTGTGGGGTATCCTAAAGAAACCAAGGGGTACTATTTCTATAATCCTTCCGAAGGCAAAGTGTTTGTTTCACGGACTGGTGTATTCCTAGAAAAGGAGTTTATCTCCATAGGAACCAGTGGGAGGAAGATAGAACTTGAAGAAATTCAAGAATCACAGAGTAGTGACCTACCATTGGTGGAACATGAGCAACCTTCACAAAATGTTGTGGAGGAACAACCTGCTCCAGTAGCACAAGACCAGCGTAGGTCTAATAGGATATGTCACCAGCCTGAGAGATATGGATTTCTCATGACTCCACAAGGTGATGTATTGCTCATGGATCAAGATGAGCCTGTGACTTACCAGGAGGCCATCACTGGCCCAGAATCTGAGAAGTGGCTTGAGGCCATGAAATCTGAGATGGATTCCATGTACACCAACCAGGTGTGGACCTTGGTAGAGCCACCTGAAGGGGTGAAACCCATAGGGTGCAAGTGGGTTTTCAAAAAGAAAACTGACATGGATGGCAAGGTACACACCTTTAAGGCGCGATTGGTCGCTAAGGGTTTCAAGCAAATTCATGGTGTCGACTATGATAAGACCTTTTCGCCTGTTGCGATGCTTAAATCCGTCCGGATCTTACTTGCTATCGCTGCATACCATGATTATGAGAAATGGCAGATGGATGTCAAAACTGCTTTCCTTAATGGAAAGCTTCTTGAGGATGTGTACATGACACAACCTGAAGGCTTTGGCATTTCAGAGGATGCTGGAAAGGTATGTAAATTGCAGTGATCAATCTATGGATTGAAACAAGCTTCCAGAAGTTGGAACCTTCGTTTTGATGATGCTATAAGACAGTACGGATTCATCAAAAATGAAGATGAACCTTGTGTCTACAAGAAGGTTAGTGGGAGCATTGTTGTTTTTCTGGTGTTATATGTAGATGAGATATTACTCATTGGAAATGACATCCCTACACTACAAAATGTAAAGACATGGTTAGGGAATTGCTTCTCTATGAAAGATTTGGGTGAAGCTACCTATGTATTGGGAATCAGGATCTATAGGGATAGATCGTTGAAATTGCTTGGCCTAAGTCAAAGTACATACATAGACAAAGTGTTGAGACGCTTTAACATGCATGAATCCAAGAAAGGACTCTTGCCTATGTCACATGGTATATGCCTATCAAAGGCACAATCCCCTTCCACTCAAGAAGAAAGAGATCGCATGAGTAAGATTTCATATGCATCCGCAATTGGATCTATCATGTATGCCTTGTTATGTACTCGACCAGATGTATTGTATGCTTTAAGCATAACGAAAGGTGTACTCCTCGATCCCGGTGAAAGTCACTGGTCTGCTGTCAAGAACATCCTTAAGTACTTGAGAAGAACTAAGGATTCGTTCTTGGTATATGGAGGCGAGGAAGAGCTTGCTGTAAAAGGTTACACCGATGCTAGCTTCCAAATCGATAAGGATGATTCCAGATCGCAATCTGGTTATGTGTTCTGCCTGAATGGCGGGGCGGTGAGCTGGAAGAGTTCAAAGCAAGAGACAGTCGCCGATTCTACTACAGAGGTTAAGTATATTGCCGCCTCCAATGCAGCAAAGGAGGCTGTTTGGATCAGGAAGTTCATTGCTGAGCTTGGTACAGTTCCTAGTATTGTGGACCCCATTGATCTCTATTGTGATAACAACGGGGCCATTGCACAAGCTAAGGAACCTAGATCTCATCAGCGATCCAAACATATACTTAGGCGCTTCCATCTCATTCGAGAGATTATCGATAGAGGAGATGTGAAAATATGCAGAGTACCAACACTTGATAACGTTGCTGACCCACTTATGAAACCTCTTGCTCAACAGAAGCACGAAGGTCACACTAGATCGATGGGCATTAGATTTATGCCTTATTGGTTCTAGTGCTAGTGGGAGATTGTTGGTGTAAGCCCTAGAGGCCAGTGTATTTCTTAGACTTACATTTGGATCTTGCCATTATATATATATATATATATATATATATATATATATATATATATATATATATATATATATATATATATGATATGAGGCATTCCAGTTTATTGTATTACTTGTTTAAACCTAATAAAGTCCTTAGAATAGAAATTTCAGTTTAATAGAATATCAAGTACATGACTTGATCGTGAGACACTATTGAACAATGAAATCCTATTCTTAAATATCCGTAGTCAAGTATTTTATTAATAAGGACAATAATAATACATTGAGACTATTATGTGTGCAGACTGGTGACCATATCTCACGGGTCATGGATATGAGATATCGAGTCGCCACATATGTAAACATTAGAGTAATGATGTACTGGATTGACCCACCATGAGAACACTACATGGAGCTTTATGTGAGTGTCATAAGTAGTTCTCATAGTGACAATGGTGTATGCAATCCTTCGACCTGAAATCGCTACGATCCCTACATGAGGAGTCGTGTGCTTTAATATTGTCAAACGTCATCTGTAATAGGATGATTATAAAGACGGTCATTGGGCATACCACGAGCCATGCAGAGGGATGTGAGTGACCTAGATGGAATTTGTCCCTCCTACATAACATGAGTAATATCTGTGGGCCCCCTAATAGAGTAAGACTGTAAAATGCATAGCCGTGCTGAAATGAGTCAATATGAGATATTGACCTCATTTGTTGTTAAGTCTACTCGGGTATCAGGGAACATGATATTGAACCATACAAGGGTGACACATTCTATGTCTTGTGTTCAATATAGATATATGGACAAAGGGATAATAATGCACATGAATATTTGTCACAGAAAGGTTTCGTCAAATCACTGACTTTCTCACTACTTAGGTGGCAGTGATGTATTGCTAGATACCGCTCACTGTTTGTAATATTAAATGGGATTTAATATTACTACTAACGTTTTGGGAACCTATAGGGTCACACACATAAGAGCAGATCAAAAAAAGCATTAAAAGAAGAGTTGGACTCTTCTATTGGGCCTAGCGCATAGTACATGGGGCTTAGGTCAAACGTTGCTCACTAACTCACTTAAGTAGGTGCTACTATAAGTAGACCACTTAAGCTATTGTGCCTACACGGTTTTTACCCTAGCCTCACATAGAGAGTGACAGTGAACAGTAGGTCTCAGTTTTCGAAGCTAGCACTGTGAGGTAGAGACGCTTCGTGTTCGTGACGTTGGGCGTTCACGGGATCTACTCGTGTGGATACCTTAGAGACATCGTTCGTGCGGTGTTCGTGATAGACGATTTCAATCAATTGTCATCGCTTCAAGAGGTAAATCTTCTAACCATGAATCATGACCATTCGCAAGGATCCTTCGATGGGAATTTTTTTTCCGCTGCGCTATTTTGTTTTATACGCAAATTCCCAACACCTTGCAGCATACTCCCCAACTGTCATAGATCCTTGTTTCGGGTTGGAGAACTCTTTCTCCATCTCGACTCTAATGCTCCTAGGAAAATGTTTTTCCAGAAAACTCTCCTTGAAGACAACCTAGTTGACTTCCTTCCCTTCAGCCTCCAACAACCTATGCTTGTTCCTCCACCAGGATTCTGCTGCTCCGACAAGCATGAAAGCTGTGACACCCTAAGCCCAGCATCACAGGGTTACCCAATTGCGGAAATATTTCTGATTTACAATGCTGGTTACTTTTGGAAAATATCATTTACTCGATGGATGAGTACACTAAAAATGGTAGTTTTTTTTTTGAAAGGATGGAACAAGATAAAGGTGATGAACACTCAGAACATGAATTGAAGACAACATATATTCATATCATATTCCAATGAGAGCCAAGTTCCAATACATAAGTTAGGGCCTTATCAACGATCATTGCAACAGAATTAGACATCTAGAAGATACAACTTAAAAGAGAGTAAGTAAAGACACGGGGAAGAAAGAAGCAAAGGTGGAAAAGTGAATTAAAGCCCAAAAAGGTATTTTAGAAGGTTGTCATGCTTTGCATTGTTTGATATTTTGTTTAACCCTCTTGAATTTTTCCTTTCTTGATTTCCCCACCTAACAATTAATCCCATGGCCCCATTACAACCAAAATAAAAGACCTATTGATTCTTATGTGTTTTCATTAATAAAGTAGAGATTTGGTTAATAGTCAAGCTTATGGTAGAATTCCTTCCTTGAGGAAATTGAGTGAATTGTCATTTACCCTTAAACATTTGAGTGAGGTGAGAAGAGTGCCCGAATTAGTGAGAGATGTGAATTTAGGGAACCTAAGCTTCTAATTGGACTTAAAATTGATTGTCTCTTAGTTGCTTATTTGGATATGCCTATTACTTGGATTTGTTACTCGGGTTCTTCGATCACTGTCCATGCTCTGATTGTCTATCTTGTCTGGCCTTGGTTATTTCTTGAGGGCAAGCAAAATCTTAAGCTTGGGGTAGTTTGATGAGTGTGATTACACCTCATATTTCTTTATCATATTGCATGCATTTTCATGTAGTTTAGGCATTTTTATTTTTATTTTTTTTAGTTTTTATCTTGGAATGGGTAAGGCGGTTTTATGGTGTTTTTGTGCAGGAATTAAAGATTAAAATGTTCAAGATCAACCATGATGGAGCTTGCATGAAGATGGAGCTTGAAAAGCAAGAAAACTGAGCCAAACAGAGGCCATCATGGCCTAGCCGTGACAGTCATCACGGCCATGATCGAGCAAGGCTGAAAAGAAAAGAACGAAAAAGTCAGAACCTGTCACGGTCAGGCCGTGATGGCCATCACGACCGTGACAGGCCATCAGTGCCAAGTTTTCCAAGATGGAATCCGTCACGGCCTGGCCGTGACAGGCATCACGGTCGTGACGCGCAATATCTGGAATTTTAAAAGCTGATTTGATCTGATTTTGTAATTGCTTGGGATGAAAATTACCCTACCTTATAAATAGGACCTAGAGGCTCGAAAATAGGATCACTTTTTGGGCTGCTACCTTAGGCAAAAACTAGGATTTCTCTTCTTCTCCAATTTCTTCTCTTCTCTTAGGTTTTTTTTTATGCTTTTGTTAATCAAACTTGCTATGAATATGGCAATGCTTGAGTAGTCTTCTTATTTCTAGGAATTGGGGCTATGCCCAAGATTTGTTTATGGTGACGAATTGACGTTTGGTCTCTTGTTAATTTCAATTTTGCTTCAATTTGATTCGTATTGCTTTAATTACTCGTAAATTTGGTGGCCACTTATTTGCTTGTCGTAGATACTTTAAGGAGGAACCTAGCGGTGAACTTAGGTATCGGATCTATAGGAATCAAACTTAGGACTTAAATCATGAGAGTTATAAGCGTTCCTTCGAGGGTTCACGAATTGTCACAAAGCTTAAAGGGTTCAATTTAAATTCAATTACCACGAGAGTATGAGTTGGTTTAATTGGGCACGGTTCTTGTAACCCGAGAGGGAGCATTAACTTATTAAGGATAAATTCGCTTTCAAAGCAATTTTGATAATTAACAAGGGGTAGTCAATTTGGTAACATGAACAATCTTGTTGGTAACCCAATTCCTAGGAATCTCTTTTGATTTGAAAAACCCCTAATTGATTTACTTTCCTATTTTAATTGATTGCATTCTTAAATATCTGATTTTCTATATAGTCCAGTTTAATTGATTTAATAATTAATTGTTATTTGAGATCACGGTCTCTGTGGGATCGATCTTTTTATTACTTGACGACGAATCCGGTACACTTTTCGGAGTCCCATCAAGTTTTTGGCGCCGTTGCCGGGGATTGTGCTTTCTTGAATCTCAATTTAATTTTTAAATTGATTTTTCTGGACTTTTTTTTTATTTTTTTATTTTTTTTTCATTTATCTCTTTTTCTTTTTCTAGTATTATCTCTCTCTTTACATGTATTTTTTTTCTCTTATGCGAAGATCCCGAAGTCTTGGAAATCTCATTGAAGTTGACCCCGAGATCGAAAGGACCTTTCATAGACGTGGGAGACTACAAAGACAAATAGAGAGAGAGGTTGATTCCCATTCCACTCATGGCGAATTTACCGGATACCAAACCACTGAAGGACTACGCAGCCCCAAATGCCAGGGGTTGGCGAACTGGGATTGCTAGGCCAGAAATTGAGGCCATGAACTACACTATACCGCCTATGTTAATTGGCATGATAAGGCAACATCAATTTGGAGGATTACCCTTGGAGGACCCGACTGATCATGTGGAGACATTCTTGGAGATCATCGAAGCAATAAGAATTCATGGTGCCCCAATTGATGCAATTTGCTTGAGGTTATCCCCCTCCTCTCTGACTGGAAAGGCAAAAGCTTGGTTGAAGCAAGTGCCCGCTAATACCTTGTCAACTTGGGACCAACCGGAGCAGGCATTCTTGGAAAAATTCTTCCCTCCATCCAAGACTGCTTACCTACGAACTCAGATCACCGGCTTCTTCCAAAAGGACGGAGAATGCTTATCCAAAGCTTGGGATCGTTACAAAGGATTGCTAGAGTCTTGCCCACATCATGGGCTCGAGAGGTGGTTGTTAGTGCATACCTTCTACAACGGATTGGATTACTCTTCGAAGGGTCACTTGGCTCCGCAGCTGGTGGAGCCTTTATGAATAGACCTCTGACTGAAGCATTCAATATCATTGAAAACGTGGCCACCAATTATCACCAATGGGATTCGGAAAATGGTAATAACCCGAAAAATATTTCGGGGGGTAAGTTTGAAATGAATAGAACTGATCTAATTATGTCTAAAATTGACTCACTGAATAAATGCTTTGATAAGCTTGAAAAGGCTAATGTGAGTTCAATAGGTGCTACTAATGTTGTTTGTGAGATTTGTGGAATGCAGGGACATGATATAATAGAGTGCCCACATGGTATTGCTCCTGGATCCGGTGCTTCGGGGGAACAAGTGAACTCTTGTCACAACTTCTATGACACGAACCCAAAGTTGCCAAACTATGTTCCCCCAAATTCTTACAATCAAGGAAGGAAGAATAACCATTATCTCTCCTACGGGAACTACAACAACACGTTCAACCACGAATTCCAGGAAGGCCAAGGTAATAGGAAACCTGCATCAGGGTATCCTCAGGTACAAAAGTCTAAACTTGAGTCTCTCTTGGAAAATTATGTTGAAACTCAAACAAAGTAAAATGAAGAGTTTAGGCAACAAGGTAGGGTAGTCAATGAGGCAATAAAAGAGTTAACATCTAAGGTAGATAACTTAGCCATCCATAATAAGATGTTAGAAACTCAGATTGCCCAACAAGCTAGTACATATTCTATAACTAAGGGTACGTTCGCAGGACAACCCGAAGTTAATCCCAATGAGCATTGTGATGCTATATACTTAAGGGATGATAATCTTGGGGTAGTTGGAAAGGATGTGGAATGTGAGGAGGACATGAGTGAACATGACGAGATAGAGCCAAAGTATGTCCCTCCACCACCTTACCAACCCCCAATACTTTGATGCCGTTTACTATCTTTGAGAGGTTAGGAACCAAGGAATTGAGTCCATCCAAGTTCTCTTTACAATTTGCGGATGGATCAACTAAAACCCCTCTAGGCGTACTAGAGAATGTCCCCATAAAGGTAGGGAAATTTTTCATTCATACCGATTTCATGGTATTGGACATGAACGGGAACTCTAAATTCCCTATCATTCTTGGAAAGCCATTCTTGGCCACAGCTGGAGCGATAATAGACGTAAAAAATGGTAATCTCTCTTTGAATGTAGAGGAAGGTAGGGTGGATTTTGATTTGACTAACTCATAATAACCCTCCTTTTGAGTCATGTGTGCAGGATTGAGATAATGCCTCCATAGGTGAAGGAAGAGCCTAATATGGAAGCAACTCCCAAACTTTGCATGACAAATGATGCACCAAATAATGATGAAATGGGAGTTGCTCATCATGTGGAGTTAAAACTTTCGTTGGAAGGAAGTACATGAAACTCGGAGTGAAAAGAGCAAAGCGAAAGCGCAATTGGCCATATGAACAAAATAGGCTCTTTGATGGACTTCCTTGGAAGAGACATGTCCTTGCACTTCCAAGCCCAGCTGATCCCGGTTGATCGAAGGGAGTATGGTCAAGCTTAAGACCGTAAATAAGTGCTTCTTGGGAGGCAACCCAAGTTTTCTTTCCCTTTTCAATTTCTTTTTGAATTTTGTCTTTGAATAATTTGAGAAGATTAAGAGAAGAAAGATCACTAATTGATGGTTTTGTCAAGTATTTTCAGGTTATGAAGGCAGGAAGAGCAAAAAGGCATGGAAAAATAAAGTCAGAGTTGATCACGCCCAGGTCGTGACGGGGGTCACGACCGTCATTAGCCAACAGCTGAAGATCAGAAAGGAACATGGCCCAGCCATGATAGCCCTCACAGGCAAAATGAGGAGGACCCAGAAGATCAGAATGTATCACGGCCGTGAGAGGCCAGCTCCTATAGACCCGAATTGATCACGGCCCAGCTGTGATGTATATCACGCCCGTGATGGGAACTCACTTGACACCAGAACTGGTCACAACCTGGCCATGATGAACGTCACGGCCGTGACACGTCTTCTAGTATCTTTAGGACTGGCATGTGAGCCGGCACCCTCCACCACCTCGGTGAGTTGTTCCATTTTTTTGTCCTCTCTCCGACTTGATTATTTACATTGGGGACAATGTAAGCTTTTAAGCTTGGGGTAGGGGTATTTTTGCATTTTTTTTTTTTGCATTTTTTCATTTTTCATGTTGCATTCATATAGGCATAGTTTTGCATAATCACATGATTATATTGCCTCTTGCTTGGAGTATGCATCCAATTGTGAGAATTTTGTGCCAAATGAATTGAGACAGTGATATTTTTTAACCCAATTTTTGTATTATTGTTGGATAAAAATAAAAATGCTTGAGATGATCTTCTGATAGTTGATAATTAGCTTGTGGTTCCTTAGATTTGTGTTTCTCATTGATTTTAAACTACTAAATGTGAGATTTTTTTGAGCCAAAAAGGGTACTCACTAAATCTACCCCATTCTTTGTGATTGAGTGCTTTATTCCTCTTGGATTGTTTTCTCTAGAACTTGACTTGAAACCAGTTTGAAACTTAAATTTTTTTTGAAAACATATTTGAAAATGATTGAGGCACTAGGTATTTTTCTGGCCTTCTTAGCTTTGACTGACTAAATGCTACCCCTTAGTTGCCCAAATTTGAGCCTAAAAGAATAAAATACTTTTCTTGGTACCTTGATTTATTTTGATGAATAATGCTTGGTCTGACACCTTTTAAAGTATTGCAAAAAGGGCAGAAAGGTAGTTGGAAAAATAAAATTGTGGGATGAAAAAGTTAGAAAAATATTTCTCTTAAGTTGGAAATCTCCCCTTCTCCAAATTGAAAAAAATAAAATAAAATAAAATAAACAAAAAAAATGGAGAAAGGGATGAGAAAAAGAAAGTGAGAAATAAATAAAAAAAATTCAGCTCTGGAAACACGAACTTTCAGCTCCTCGTCACGACACTACGGTTATTAAATCAACCTTCAACCAATCATAAGAATGAATTAATCAAACAAAATTCATCCTTAACCACAAAAGGCCAGGTTTGGCTGTGAAAACCCAAAATAAGGCTAGGGATTTCAAAACATCACAAACTCTTAGATCAATGATCCTTAAGCATTTATAATGATAAACCAATGATTATAGCTAAAAGAATTGAAACAAAATCATCTAACACCAAAGGTTAGGGTTTCGGCCCATATTAGGAAAATAGGATAGGAAATTTAGTTGGATTCAAGCTCTTGGATTTAGATCATATAGGTACTAGAGAGCTCAAATCATGCATTAGATTTCAAAAATGTAAACAAAATCATCAAACCCTCCTTTGGGTGAGATTCGGCCAGTTAAAGAAAATAGGGAAGGAAATTGTTTTTGATTACATGCTCTTGTATAATGAAAGTAGAAGACATAAAAAGATCACAGCAATTGGTTTCACATTAAAAGGATTTTTCTATGATTTTCTATGAATTTTCAAAGTTTTAGATCTAGAAATGGAAAAATATGATTCATGGCATAAACATGAAAAATACATGAAGATGAAAGCTTAGATGATCGAGGAGATGAGTTTTTACCTCTTGAAGATTGAAGAAATGAAGAAAATGATCAACCTTTACTAAGTTGAAAACTGGACAGCTTGAGGGTGTGATGGTATTGTGAGTGTATCTGACAATATACTCATCAAAAAATCACTAACTTTTTCTTGTTAGAAATATAAGAATAAAAGGAACAACTTTGGTGTTTAAGGTTTCATTTGGTTCGGATCATAACAGGGGTGAAAAGGGCCTTCTTTATGCTGTTTCGTGGGTTGCTGAGAATTCTGGGCAGTTTCGGTATTTTGAGACTTTCTCCCAATACACTTATCCGTTTTTGATTCTCTTTATCTTGTTGGAAATACGAGAGAAAGTGGAACAACTTTTATGTTGATAGTTTTTCTATTTTCAGAAAGGAAGATGGTCATATTTTCGGTGGGGATTCGGTGTTCTTATGAGTTTTGTAACTTAGTTGGTGAGGAAGATGAAGAGAATGAAGGTGAGTGAAGGGGCTGAGGTTTTGTGGTATATATAGGCTATATCTTAGGCCTTGTTTGGTTTATTAGATGTTGGATTAATAGCTTTTGTGATTATTTAATTAATATAAGCTTAACCATAGTTAATAATTAACTTAACTAACGTTGTAATTAACTTAACTAAGGTTATTTTGGCTAATCATGGTTAATAATATGTGGCTCACATTTGATGGAGGTGTGGCTGATTTTGGGCCACACATAGTGACTCACCAATGAGTCACCGATCCTATCCGTTAGCGGTTCCCGGAAATTCCGTACGCAGCTCCGTCATTTACCCGATTTCGGTTTTTGAGAGGAAAATAATGAAACGAAAGCAAAATGAAATAGGTATGGTTTATTGGAGGTGGATGCACGAAATTGAAGAGATGTGAGAGGTTTACAACCATGTAAAAGGAGTGGTTAAGAGTGTGTAGATGTGTCTTGTTAATACCCGAGAAAGCTTGGGGGTATTTTGGTCTTTTTACCTAAGAGTCATGATTACTAGCATTTAATACTCATAAATGTTTGGTGACTCATCCTCCATGAGTCATCATGTATGACTCGTTGTCCCGATCTCTTGACGGGTCTCTGTAGTTCCGTTTTCGACTCTGTCAGTTTCCCGATTAGGGTTTTACGCCTGCGTAAAAGCGTAATATTTCATTTTCGGTTGAAAATTTTCAAAAGAACCAAACTCTTTAGAAATATTATTTAAATATAAATCATTTCGTTCACGAGTCAAAATTAGATTTTCTGATAATTAAAATCTTACTGTTAGTGAAAACACCGACTGTTTTCCGTCCGAACTTTTACCAAAATTCGTCCGAATAAACATAATATTTTATTTATGATCAGAAATTTGAAAAGTAGACTTCCTCACGGATAAAATATAAAAAATCTACAAATTTCAGTTTTTGGGTCAAATTAGGGTTTTCTGTCAGTATAAAATTATACTGTAGTTAAAAAACGCAGATCGATTTCCGTCTGAGTTTTAAACCCAAAATTTCACCGTAACCTTCTACCATAAGAGAGACTATCAATATGATTTTATTTTATTTAAAATCACTTTCTAACTCTCAGATTAAAATATAATTAATTATATTTTAATTGGTTAAACATCGTAATTAAAAATCAGGCTGTTACATCTCATACCCGAATCAATCAATTTTATAAAGATAATGCATGACGCTTCAATCATCAGGCTCTAAACTTAATCTCATGAGATACCATCACCGTTTTATCATTAAGAAAGAAAGAGTTGATCAGGCTCGTATGCTGCATTGGCAAGTTGTCTCCGTCACCTCATGCACTCGGATCAACATCATCCCGAATCCCTTATAACGGCCATTCGGATGTATACCTCATCGAATACCACATCTTAAGCGGGTATTTGGTTAACTCAAGCACGTCTGCTAAG
This sequence comes from Sophora flavescens, assembly GCA_030762895.1. Lineage (NCBI taxonomy): Eukaryota > Viridiplantae > Streptophyta > Magnoliopsida > Fabales > Fabaceae > Sophora > Sophora flavescens. The sequence goes on from CM061066.1 coordinate 94,877,487, forward strand.
GGGAAATGCATATGAATAAAATATTTATCATTATCGAGACTTTTCTTTGTGTTCACTTTATTCCGTTGTCGAAGCCCAAAGCTAACGACTATTCACAATTTTCATTACTTGAAAATCAATAACACAGGACGCGCAGTCCGAGTTCTCAATCACAACACCTTAGATCGATGCCGCAGTTCAAGGTTGTGGTCGTAGAAACAATTATAATTTTATCCATGTTTTATTTCAACAGATAAGGACTCCTAGCCCATAACAACGAAATTAGGAACCACAGTCCTCAATTCCAAGATTAGGACTCCTAGCCCATAATATCACGATTAGGACCCTTGGTCCATAATTCTTGACACGGATCCCAGATCGCGTGCTTATATCTGAATACTGGAGGCGACGTCTCGTGAACTAGATTTTCTTTCACATGTGCTTACTTTTCGTTCAGTGAAAATCAAAACCAAAATAAAACCTCGGTCACTTATCCAAGTAACCGGAAAGTTTCTAAATCATTTAGGAAAAAATCTTTTCCTTTACAAATTCTTTTATAAAACAATTAGAAAATTCGTTTGCTTTTGAAATCCTTGATGGAATAAATTCAAGTATTTTCAAAGGGGGTTTTTCCTTCATAAAACATATAGTTCGAAAAAGGATTTCTCTCATTCAAACTTTGGATCATAAAGATGTATTTTCTATTGACTTAAAAACACTTCAACGTTTCTTTTCAAAACAAGAATTTCATTCTCTTGAAGTAAGCATTTTAAACAAGGAACTTTATAAATGAAACCAATACTTTCAAAGTTCTATTCAAGGCTTATTAAAGATTTTAATCCTTATAATCATTGTGCACAGACTCAAGTTCGGCTTCTCAAACTTCAATCAACAGTAATATACTCTCAACAATAATATCACAGTTAACGACAGTTCATTACATATATACAACTCACAATACTTTAAGGCAAGTAATAATAACTTCAAGTAATAATCACAATAGTTCAAGTAACCAAGTCATTCAAGTATTTGCTCCATATCATAATATATTCAAATCACTCAAGTAAACACATACACACATGCATATAGTCATTAAATATCCCTAGGCAATCCCCTCTTACCTTCTGTGAAGGTAAGGAGATTAGATGCTCGAAGAGGTATACCACGAACGTCCTCGTTTCCTCTGTGATGGAAGTCTAAGGTTATGAACACAAAATCACATGTTAAAATCAAACAAGAACACTAAACCACAAGGTATATGTTTTGCCAAGACTATTTCTTACGGTTAGAGATTCCCGAAAATTATACAACTCATGGATTTATGATCCTTAAGTGTTAGGAGTTCATAAACAATGATCATTTAACAAAGTTGAATTAAAATCCCACTAAGTTATAACTTAGGGCATTCGGCCAAGGCTAGTAAAATAGGCTATCATTCACTAAACCTTCCAATCTCTTAGGTCTAGCATCCATATGTATTAAGGAGCTCAAAACCATGATCATTGGAAAAATAAGAACAAAGTATCCTAGGTCCATAACCTTCTAGGTTCGGCCTTCATAGGATTTATAGGCTAGAAATCTTTAAACTTTCCAATCTCTTAGACTTAGCATCCAAATATCTTAGGGAGCTCAAGTCCATGATCATTTTGGAAAACAATGGAAACTTAAAAATTACAGTCTCTTAGACTTAGCATCCAAATATCTTATGGAGCTCAAGTCCATGATCATCTTGGAAAAATGAAAGTAATACATCCTAGCTTTAATAACATAGAATAAACAAGTTAGAAATCCTCAAACTTTCCAATCTCTTAGACTTAGCATCCAAATATATTATGGAGCTCAAGTCCATGATCATTTTGAAAAATAAAAACCCAAACATCCTATCACCTAAACTCTAAGTTACGGCCATCATAGGATGATGAGGAAAATATTCTTTGTTTAACAATAACTCTTACGTTTAGAATCACAAGGTATTAAGAGTTCTAAATCCATGATCATACTTGGAAAGTTGAAACATACTATCCTAGGCTTACTTATTCATATTTTCGGCCATCATAGGAACAAGCTATCAAAACTTTCAAGATTTATAGATTCAAGATCAAGGGATAGTTAGAAACTCAAACACATGATCATATTCCAAAAGTTGAAACAAAAACTTCATAGGTCACAAATGCAAGCATTCGGCCTTCATTGGAAGAGATAGGTGGAGATTTTTGTTTTACACAACCTCTTAGTATGTGAAAATATAAGTTAATACAAGACTATAGAAAGTGGTTTCAACTCAAAAGGAGTTTTCTACCATTTTAGAGAGATTTTAGAAGTTTAAAGCATATAAAGAACACATAAAGTAAACTAAGAAATAAAAGATGAAACTTGCAAAAAGATTCATATGAGAGCATTACCCTTAGTATAAGGAATAACTTTAATGAAGAACTCAAGTAGAAAAGATGAATAAAAACTAAAGCTTTAAGAGCTTGAACTTTTAGAAGAAAGGAAGAAGATGAACTTAATAGAGTTTGAAGGAGGAAGATGATGAAGTGAAAATGAAAGGGGTATATATAGAGAGGGGGAGGAAAGCTCACGACCAAGGGGAGTGAGGGAGGGCTTGTTGAGCAAGCTTGGTGGTTTAATGCTTGATTGGATGGAAGAAGAGAGAGATATGACTTTTTGGATTAGAATAATATTATAATTTGAAAAGTGTGATGATTACACTTTTAGAGTGTGTAAAAGCCTGTTCCATCATGTCTCCTTACTTCTTTTATGGTCCCTAATCTGATCCATTTCGTACCCGGTTGCATTTCCGATCGTAATTCTTTCGACGTTTTCGGCTGAATAAAATATTTTATTTTATTTTGAACGAAAATTTTCAAAATAACCAAAGTTGAAGGAAACATAATAAAAACACTAACGGTCTCGCTCACGGTCAAAATTAGGTTTTCTGCACAGTAAACTTGTACCGGCAGTGAAAATGCAGATCGACTTCCGTCTGAATTTTTAACTGAAATTTTTACCGTGACTTCATATGATATAACAACACAAGAAAATGATTTTAGTTTAATTAAAATCATCCTCTGAGTTTAATCTAAAATAAATACATTTAAATATGTATTTACCGCTACAGAAAACATAGGAAAAACAGGGTGTTACAAAAGCAGCATAGGTCACTTCACGTTCTTCTCTGCAGTGCATAGCCACAAAGACCTTCTCCACCTCTTGTAACCACTTCTCTGCAGCTTCTGGGTCGTAGTCGCAGTGAAACTGAGGTGGATTGCCTCTCATGAAGGCATTCAGACAACTATCTACGTTTTCCTCTTCCCGCACCGTATTCACTTGGTTCTGCCTTTCTTCCCGCTCTTCCTGCCTCTGTATGAATTGGGTATTCTCGTTGAGTTTGCTGCAGAAAGCAAAGAGCCACCGTGCGACACCCTACTCTAGGGTCATCCCATTAATACCCAAATATAAATTATAATTATATAACACTGGTTACTTTCGGAAAATATAATTTAGAGTGACTAACCTTATATAAAAATAGTGCTTAATTTTTTTTTTCTTTAACATACAACATACAACTATTATAAACATAAACAACATATATGTACATCCATATATATATATACTTCATCGTTTACATATACAACTCCTATACTAGGAGATATCAAAAAGCCTTTAGAAGCATAAACTATTCTCCATCAAACTAAACAAAGAAGATAAAGATATATACATATCAACAACAACTGGTTCAAAACCATCTCAAAAACTAATGGCTCTAAGAAGCCAAAATAAAACTATCAAGACTCACTACCCCGAAAACTATACCTAAGCTGGTCAAGCTAGTGAAACCCATTGGGAAGACCATAAAGATCAATCCCACCTACAGCTGATGAGTCTGATGATGCCTCCGCTTCCACTGCTTCATCTGAAGAATCTTCATCATCCACTGCAGGAGGTTGAAACTCCGGATCGTCCTCTAGGTATTCCTCTGGATCTTCCTCACCTTCAACTAGCTCTCCTTCAACTGGAGGTTCTCCATTTCCTAATATCTGAAGAGGTTGAGGTTGAGGTAAAGGATCCATCATTCCATGCTCCTCCAGATATTGAAGATACAACCAAACCGGTGGTAACGATATCTCGATTGTTTCTACTACATGAGTCCTCTGATTGGGTCCTTCTTCTATCGTACCAATTATTTCAGTACTAGGGCCATGGTAGGTGGCGTTAAGTGCCCCAATATTTATATCCCAGGCACCACCATACTGTGCCCGATCAAAATTGAGTGTACGAACCCTCGACTGCACCAGTGGTACGTCCGGATTCATCTGAATATGTTGTAAGAGTGAGAAACCAATACTTGGATCTTACTCAATAACTACGCTCTAGCCATCAAATACCACATCAACATTTATCACATACAATTAGTTATAAACTAACAGTTTATCAGTGGGTTCAACACCCCAAACATCATCCATAAAATTATGCATGACACTTCTATTCATCATCTAATTTTTCATCCTAATCTCATGAGATATCCCAACATCATATGAGTTGATCAGACTCCATAGCCACACTGGCTAACTTGGCTAACTGCCAACAGGTGCGCAACCTCTTCCCATCTTTAAAACAAGGCATACACAGCCAGGCACTCACAAGGCCAAACACATTGCTAACGTCCACAACCAGTGGCCTATACCTATTAGCAAGTAAGATGGGGTCTCAATGTCCTCCCAAGGCACAATGAGATAAATGCATATCGTAATTACCTCAGCCGCCGGTAATTAATGCATTGAACCACAAATCTCAGGCACGTCTGCCACATGCATGCAAAACACTTTTGTTTTGTTCTTTTCTTTGTGCTCAATCTTTCTCTTGCCGAAGCTCAAAATGGCTTACGACTCACATAGTTTTAAAACACTTTTTAAAACTTTCATTACAACACAGGACCTTACTGTCCGAGTGCTCAATCACGACACCTCTCGACCGGTGCACCAGTCCTAGGTTCGTGCTTCTAGAAAACATCTTAAATGTTTTATCACAGTATACCTCATGTATACAATTCATCACAGTATACCTCTTGTATACAATATAGGCCCTCAAAGTCCAAATGACTGAGTCCATCACAATCACAGAACATTAGTACCCCGACGTCTCGGTTACTAAGTCCGACTATATTTTCAACATTGTTAAATCAACTTTCGATTTTTTTAGAAATTCTTTTCTAATGGTTGAAATTCATTATAAAAATTCTTAACAAATAAAACTTAGTTTTCACAAACCAATGAGTCGCTTGAGGTTTAACTTTCTCAAAATAGGCACTGCCGTTTCAAAAATATTTGCCGTTTAGATTTTCCATATTTGCCGTCAAATTTTATTTTTAAGACTTTTAAGCCAAAAACTTAACTTTCTCCACTTAATTAATTTTCTAAAATCACACTTAACTTGTTTTCACCAATTAATTTAATAAAAGAATATTCTGTAATATTCTGGGTTTTCTTACGTAAAATTTAACAGTACAAAAATATTTTCACAGTGTCGTACTCATTGTGACTCATAATTCACTTTTCCAAAAATAACTTATTAAAATAATAATATTTTTCAACACTCTTTATTCTTCTCAAAAGAAATTCTCTTTGATATCATATACCAATAATTTGCCACTAAAACCTTGAATATAATTCGATACAGTTTCTTAAAGCTTTTATCCGACTTTCTTCATTGTGCACTGACCACTGTCAGGCTTCTCACACATCAAACAACAATTATATCACAGATATTTCCCAGGCAGATCATGCATCACAGTTCATAATATAATTGCAAATAAACAATTAACGCAAAATAAACCACACAGATACAAATAACGCAACAATAAACAACATAAATAAATACTAACAAACAATTAATTACAAACAACCATTGGATAGCATATAGCCATTGAATAGAATCCTTCTCGGTGTTCCCCCCTTACCTCTTGAAGACTCCTTGTTCAACTTACAAACTCCTTCAGAATTTCCGTTACCTTGTAAACTTGTACTCAACTAACCTTCAATTATTATAACCAAAGAGTTACAAATCAAGAAACTAAAACATTCTAAACCCTAATACATAGTCACGGCCTCTAGGGTTTTGAATAACTAAAACTTCTAATCATGATTAAGTTATGGATTAATGATCCTTAATTAACCTAAATCATAGATTATCAACTAAACAACTAAGTTTCAATACTCAAAACTTCCTAACTCTTTTATACATAAATTCGGCCTCAATAGGTTCATAAAGCTAGGGTTCTTAGTTTAACAAATCATCTTGGATTTATAAAGCATACTTACTAAAAACTTGATTTCTAAGATCATCTTATGAAAATCATGAACAAAACTCAACAAAACTCACCCATTTAGGGTTCGGCCAAGATGAATATTTTTGAGTAAAATAGTCATTTTAAGAGACTAACATGGATTAGAGTGTGTAGTCATACATGCCATATAGAATACATGATCATACATGAAAACACATGAACAAAACTCTACCAACCCTAAGGTGATAGATTCGGCCAAGGCTAGTTTTTCAAGAAAGAGATTTTTGATTACTTCATGCTCTTGGATTTAGATAGTAGACATGATATCTAGAAGATAGAAAGTAGTTTCATCATCATTAGATTTTCCTAGGATTTATTATGATTTTTCAAAGTTCTAGGGTTTGAAACTTGAAAATGATAAACAACCATGATATAAGTCTTGAATCAAGAAAATTACTAAAGAACATAGGCATGATTAAGAATAAAGATTAGGATTTACCTCTTGAGAATTAATGATGAAGGAAATCCAAGAACTTGCTTTGAAACTTAGAACTAAGAAACTTGGAAACTTTAAAGTTTATAGAAAGCAAATGACCAAAGAACTAAATGAAAAGTGAGAGGAGGGTATTTATAGTGTGAGTGGCGACATCTCAAGAAAATTCTAGATGAAGATGAGTTGTCATGTGATGAGCCTCTGTTTGACTGGTTTTATAACTAGTAAAGACCTTGGCTTTGTGCTAATTTTATATCATTTTTACCCAAATTAGACTTGATTGTCTCTAAGTAGTATTTTGAGTCTGTAAAGTGTTTTTAAGTTAATTTAGTTGATTTAGAGTGAATAAAGTATTTACTTATATTTTCTTATTTTCAGGTTAATAAAAGGAATAAATCCGGAGTCTTTCGCCCATGAGAAGGCTGTTCGCCCCGCGAACCAGAAGGTGACTGTTCCTGAAATTGCAAAACTTTCTGTCTCGCCCCGCGAAGAAGAGCTCGCCTCGCGAGCTACCCAACCATGAAAAGTCAGAGACGATCACGGCTTGCCCGTGTGGAAGGTCACGGGCGTTGCAGTTTGGGAATTTGAATAGTTCGCCTCGCGAAGATACTCTCGCCTCACGAGAAGACCAAGAGTTACAGACCTTTCATGTTATTCGCCTCGCGAGGACTTGGATTCCAGAAACGTGTATATAAGACAGTCTTAGGCGTAATCGAAGAGACCGGGTCGAGTTAGCCTTGATTTTGGCTAGGTTCTGAGCTTGTTAGTCTTTTGTTCTCTTAGTTTATTGTTTTCTTTTGTAATGGAGAACTAGTCTCCTAGGATTAATCTACTGTAATTGGTTTCCATTACCACACTTGAGGTTTTGTGATTCTTCTTTCATTTGCTTTTCTCTTTTCAATGCAATGCTGTATGTTTCTGTTTGTTATTTCAGGAATGTATAGTGTGGTATTGTTTCATTTCGGTGATGTTATGTTCCTATATATAATCGCGTTTGTTATTTCGCGTGTGTTCATTCATGTTCGTTTGTTCATGAGAGCTTAACCCCGTTTGTTATTTCGGGAATAGGAACATACATCTGTAGTAGCGGTTTTCGTTTGTTAATTGTTGCTACAACCGGGAGGGGATTAGTATCTGCTTAGTAGAATATGCATGAACCGATGATAGTGGGGAAACCAAGAACAGTAGGTTAATCGTCTTTAGTTTATTTGTTAATCTCTTTTCTTACTCTGTTTTTATTTTGTTTCCTTTATTTTATTTTAATCTCAAAACCCCCATTTCTAACTTTTACTAATTTTCTGTTAATAATAACAACAACTAAAGAGTCCTTGAGAGACGATACTCGAGTTGTCGCACTATACTGCATTATTTTATAATCGCTCGTTCTTTTTGGCGCGTGGCGACAGCGCGGTCAAAAATTGGCGCCGTTACCGGGGATCGAACCCGGGTCACCCGCGTGACAGGCGGGAATACTCACCACTATACTACAACTCGATAACCTCATGTTAGTCCCATTGAGCCTATTAGCCTGTTAATTCTTGATAACCTCATGTTACAAGCCTAAAAATCTGAAAAACCATGTGAACCCGATCTTAGGATTAGGAGAGCATGGAATCTTAGTAAGAAATTTGGTTGCAAGAAATTAAGTTTGGGGTGGCTACCAGGTGCAATGTGTTGTTTGGGATTGAAAAAAAAAAAAGTGGAAAAAAAAGATAGAAAAAGAAAAGAAAAGAAAAGAAAAACAGAAAAAAATAAAAGTTCAAAAATGCCAAAAAGAAATAAAAAGGTTGTAGTCACCCAGAAGCATAAAGAAAAAAAATGAGAAAAGGAACTTGAGTGAATTTCAAAGTGTAAATAATGTTCATGCTCTCTTAGTTCCTAGGGTCTTCAGCCTAGTTCCTTTGTATATCCTACCCTTAGCCAGGCCCCATTACAACCCATAAAAGACCTGTTGATGTTGCTTGCATGTTTTCCGTGGGAATCATTTTGAGATGAAAACCAAATTTATTGGAAGTGCTCTTAAAAGTGAAAATTGAGTGAAATGTTAGCCTGACACAAACTGAGCGATTGAGTGAAACATAAATCTCCCTTGTGAGGAAGGCAGTTGTTTGAACTTGGTGATCCCCATTTCTAACTTTTACTAATTTTCTGTTAATAATAACAACAACTAAAGAGTCCTTGAGAGACGATACTCGAGTTGTCGCACTATACTGCATTATTTTATAATCGCTTGTTCTTTTTGGCGCGTGGCGACAGCGCGGTCATAGTAAAAGTTATTAAAATAATGTAGTATAGAGCGACAACTCGGATATCGTCTCTCAAGGACTCTTTAGTTGTTGTTATAATTAACAGAAAATCAAAAGTTAGAATTTGGGGGTATTTTGATGAGCCTCTGGTTGACTGGTTTTATAACTAATAAAGACCATGGCTTTGTGCTTATTTTATATCATTTTTCACCCAAATTAGACTTGATTGTCCTTAAGTAGTATTTTGAGTCTGTAAAGTGTTTTTATGTTAATTTAGTTGATTTAGAGTTAAATAAAACACTTATGTTATTTTCTTATTTTCAGGTTAATAAAAAGAGCAAGAAGGGAAGTACACCAAGAGAGGCCATCACGGCCGTGACGCGCGGCCCTCTTATAAAAACAGAAACGCAGGAGTCAGAACAGGAAAGCTAAAAGGAAGCCCAACAACTTTCATGAAGAACTCAGATGCTGAATTGGATGTATAGTGGGTCACATTGGGCCTTGAAGTCAGAACATAATTGTTGTCACTGGAACCTGAACTGGTCATGAAGATTGGGCCATAACTTGGGCTGTAGATGTCGGTTGGAACTGAAACCGGTGGCAAATGAAAGATAAAACAAATAGCTTTAACTCTCATGAAGACCATTATTCCAAACAGAGCCGTTTTGTAGGGCTTTAATCCATGTGAAGTCAGAGGCGTTTCAGCTGCCCAATGAGTTGAATGTGGACATAATCCCCTCATCTTAATTCATAATTAAGCAAATTAAGTGGTATTGGAAAGCTAAGAGGCAGAGGTTGAAGTTAATAAAAGGAGCATTCAGATATTGAGAGAAGAGTTAGTCATAGTGTGGGAGTCATAGTGAGGGGAGTCAGAGAGTTAGCCAGTTTTGGCTAGTCTTTGATAGTCAGTAGTAGTAGTTTATTTTCCTTCCTTTTCTTTTATGTTTATTTCTGTAATGGAGAATTAGTCTCCTAGATTAATCTACTGTGATTGGTTTCTATTACATTTGAGGTTCTATAATTCCTGTTTTATTTGCCTTTCTCTTTTCGATGCAATGCTATATGTTTCTGTTTGTTATTTCAGGAATGTATAGTGTTGTATTGATTCATTTCGGTGATGCCATGTTCTTATACTTAATCGCGTTTGTTATTTCGCGTGTGTTCAATCATGTTCGTTTGTTCATGAGGGCTTAACCCCGTTTGTTATTTCGGGAATAGGAGCATGCATCCGTAGTAGTGATTGCGTTGTTAATTGTTGCTACAACTGAAAGGGGATTAGAATCCGCTTAGGGCTTGGATTTATTTGAACCAATGATAGTGGGAAACTAAGAACAGTAGGTTAATCGTTCTTTAGTTTATTTGATAATATTTTAACTGCTTGTTTTATTGCTCTGTTTTTATTTTGTTTTCTTTATTTTATCTCAATCCAAAACCCCCAAAACTAATTTTTGATTTTCTGTTAATAATAACAACTAAAGAGTCCTTGAGAGACGATATCCGAGTTGTCGCTCTATACTACATTATTTTAATAATCGCTCGTTCTTTTTGGCTAGTATTCCAAAAAGAACGAGCGATTATAAAATAATGCAGTATAGTGCGACAACTCGAGTATCGTCTCTCAAGGACTCTTTAGTTGTTGTTATGATTAACAGAAAATTAGTAAAAGTTAGAAACGGGGGTTTTGAGATTAAAATAAAATAAAGGAAACAAAATAAAAACAGAGTAAGAAAAGAGATTAACAAATAAACTAAAGACGATTAACCTACTGTTCTTGGTTTCCCCACTATCATCGGTTCATGCATATTCTACTAAGCAGATACTAATCCCCTCCCGGTTGTAGCAACAATTAACAAACGAAAACCGCTACTACAGATGTATGTTCCTATTCCTGAAATAACAAACGGGGTTAAGCTCTCATGAACAAACGAACATGAATGAACACACGCGAAATAACAAACGCGATTATATATAGGAACATAACATCACCGAAATGAAACAATACCACACTATACATTCCTGAAATAACAAACAGAAACATACAGCATTGCATTGAAAAGAGAAAAGCAAATGAAAGAAGAATCACAGAACCTCAAGTGTGGTAATGGAAACCAATTACAGTAGATTAATCCTAGGAGACTAGTTCTCCATTACAAAAGAAAACAATAAACTAAGAGAACAAAAGACTAACAAGCTCAGAAACTAGCCAAAACTGGCTAATTCTGACCAGTCTCTTCAGTTCTGCCTAAGACTGTCTTATATACACGTTTCTGGAATCCAAGTCCTCGCGAGGCGAAGCATTGCTCGCGAGGCGAATAACATGAAAGGTCTGCAACTCTTGGTCTTCTCGCGAGGCGAGAGTATCTTCGCGAGGCGAACTATTCAAATTCCCAAACTGCAACGCCCGTGACCTTCCACACGGGCAAGCCGTGATCGTCTCTGACTTTTCATGGTTGGGTGGCTCGCGAGGCGAGCTCTTCTTCGCGGGGCGAGACAGAAAGTTTTGCAATTTTAGGAACAATCACCTTCTGGTTCGCGGGGCGAACAGCCTTCTCGCGGGGCGAAAGACTCCAGATTTATTCCTTTTATTAACCTGAAAATAAGAAAATATAAGTAAATACTTTATTCACTCTAAATCAACTAAATTAACTTAAAAACACTTTACAGACTCAAAATACTACTTACAGACAATCAAGTCTAATTTGGATAAAAATGATATAAAATTAGCACAAAGCCAAGGTCTTTACTAGTTATAAAACCAGTCAAACAGAGACTCATCAAAATACCCCAAACTTAAACTTTGCTTGTCCCCAAGCAAACTAAAACTCAAAAAATTAAAAAGACTCAAGACCTGGCAAGCTCAAAAGATTCAATCAACTTTCGCACAGATTTCAAGCAATTTATCAAAATATTTTTCAATGTTCCCCCCTTTCAAACAAAACAATCCCCAAAATCTTTCATCCTAAACAATTGAGAAATTAATCATTCAGACAATCAGAAATCTAAGCAGGGGGTCTAAGTCACACACAAGAGGGATCACCAAGTTCAAACAACTGCCTTCCTCACAAGGGAGATTTATGTTTCACTCAATCGCTCAGTTTGTGTCAGGCTAACATTTCACTCAATTTTCACTTTTAAGAGCACTTCCCATAAATTTGGTTTTCATCTCAAAATGATTCCCATGGAAAACATGCAAGCAACATCAACAGGTCTTTTATGGGTTGTAATGGGGCCTGGCTAAGGGTAGGATATACAAAGGAACTAGGCTGAAGACCCTAGGAACTAAGAGAGCATGAACATTATTTACACTTTGAAATTCACTCAAGTTCCTTTTCTCATTTTTTTTCTTTATGCTTCTGGGTGACTACAACCTTTTTATTTCTTTTTGGCATTTTTGCACTTTTATTTTTTTCTGTTTTTCTTTTCTTTTCTTTTTTTTTTCTATCTTTTTTTTCCACTTTTATTTTCAATCCCAAACAACACATTGCACCTGGTAGCCACCCCAAACTTAATTTCTTGCAACCAAATTTCTTACTAAGATTCCATACTCTCCTAATCCTAAGATCGGGTTCACATGGTTTTTCAGATTTTTAGGCTTGTAACATGAGGTTATCAAGAATTAACAGGCTAATAGGCTCAATGGGGCTAACTATGGAACATGCATCAGGAATTGGTTATTTTAGGCCAAGTAGCTATTTACAAAGAAAATGCCTAAATCATATGAAGCAAACACATAATCATGCAAATCAAAAAGAGATTCAAGCAAATTCAGGAAAGTGCAACCAAAAGTGATTTTCTCACAGTTTAAAAACATGTTGGAGGCTCAAAACCTCACCTGGACATTTATTTAAATTGTTTAACAGAGATTCTATCCCTAGTGTGTGCTTCCTATCACCCCAAACTTATCATAAATCATGCCATCATAATAAAATCCCAAAGTTCAGTTTTCAATCACATGGGGATCATTTTTCAAAAAATTTTCAATTCCTAGGGGGAAAAGTCAACACTATCATGCAATCAATCTATACAAATATTAATCAAATCCAATAAACTTGCCATAACCAAGACACAAACACAACTCCTGAGCTTCTCAAATTATTCAGGAGCTTTATTGAAAACAAAACAGAAATAAAGTAAGGAAAAGAAAATTAAAAAGGAGAAAGGGTTAAGAAAACTCATTGAAGGCGGTTCCACCAGGATCCCATTGCTTGTAGCATAAGGCCCACGTGGTAGCCAAAGGACTGAAGTTCATTACAAGCTTCCCTAACTCGCAGCCTTGATGTGGGGGTGAGCACTTGATAACTATGATGACTTCGCCGAGTGCGGCGGACTTCTCACTCCCCTTCGGGTCACAGCTGACCTCTTTATCTACAAAGTCTCCCCAATAAAATTGGGGTTCCACCACTTGGACCGGCCATGGTGCAAGATCCAAGGGCTTAAACTCCATCACTGGTTCCTCAGGGGGAGGTGGTAAACAGTTAGCTGGGGTTACTGGTGCTGCTTCAACTCCTGCAAGGTCTTCATTCACTGCACTAACAAAGTTATCACCTGCTATACATGCAGAAATTTCAGCACACACCACACAAAGGTTAGAGTTAGTACATATATTACAAGAAAATGAATCAGAAAAAGTTAGAATGTCTGGGAATTCTGCACTCAATTCATCCACCCCATTACTCTCAACACATGCATTTGATTTACTTAGATCATCTACTTCCAAAGGTTCTTCATTAACCTCAGGTACGGGGAAGCAGATGTCCTCCTGATCCTCCTTATCCTCATTTTCTGTGTTTCCTGAACAGTATAAAGCTGCATAACAGTGTATACACAAAGCAGTGCCACCATCACAATAACAATCAGTACATGAATTAGAATCAGGGAATTCAACTCTCAGTTCATCAATAGAAACATTATCAACATTATCATCAGAAGTGTCTTCAAGGGGCTGTGGAGTTAGCATTGCAGCCGATTTGGCGGTAACTTGATCAATTAGAGCGGACAACTTCTGAGATTCAGCTTGGCTCCTCTGGTATTCAGCCTCCATCCTCTGTTGATTTTCCTCTATCATCCGTTGAGTTTGCTCGGCCATTTGTTGTATCATTCCTTCCATATGTGCATTTATCTGTCCAGCCATTTGCTTGAACAGGTCCTCTAGGGAAGGTTCGAAAGATGCAGAGGTGGTCACTTGGCTAGGATAGTATCTAAACAGGAAGGCTTCCTTCAAATCAAACCAGCTTGAGATGGAATTCTCATCAAGACAATACAACCAATCTCTTGCAGCTCCTTCAAGTGAGAACTGGAAAGCTTCCATCTTGATGTGGTCTTCTGTTATTCCTGCAGGTCTCAGCATTATAGAACAAGCAATCTGGAATTCCCTCAGATGCTCCTGCGAATTCTCACCTGCAAAACCACTAAACCTTGGCAACCAACGTGATAAACCAAGAAAATCAGGAAAATATATGCATGGTGGTTGCTCATAGTAAGCATTAGGCATGTAATTTCGCATATAACTATCCATGGGGGGTGCTAAAATTCACAACCAGACAATGCAGAGAAAACTAATTAGCAAAGAGAAATTTTTTATTTTTTTTTTAAATTTTATTTTCTGCTAATAACAACAAACCAGAGTCCCCGGCAACGGCGCCAATTTTTGACCGTGCTGTCGCCACGCGCCAAAAAGAACGAGCGATTATAAAATAATGCAGTATAGTGCGACAACTCGAGTATCGTCTCTCAAGGACTCTTTAGTTGTTGTTATTATTAACAGAAAATTAGTAAAAGTTAGAAATGGGGGTTTTGAGATTAAAATAAAATAAAGGAAACAAAATAAAAACAGAGTAAGAAAAGAGATTAACAAATAAACTAAAGACGATTAACCTACTGTTCTTGGTTTCCCCACTATCATCGGTTCATGCATATTCTACTAAGCATATACTAATCCCCTCCCGGTTGTAGCAACAATTAACAAACGAAAACCGCTACTACAGATGTATGTTCCTATTCCTGAAATAACAAACGGGGTTAAGCTCTCATGAACAAACGAACATGAATGAACACACGCGAAATAACAAACGCGATTATATATAGGAACACAACATCACCGAAATGAAACAATACCACACTATACATTCCTGAAATAACAAACAGAAACATACAGCATTGCATTGAAAAGAGAAAAGCAAATGAAAGAAGAATCACAGAACCTCAAGTGTGGTAATGGAAACCAATTACAGTAGATTAATCCTAGGAGACTAGTTCTCCATTACAAAAGAAAACAATAAACTAAGAGAACAAAAGACTAACAAGCTCAGAAACTAGCCAAAATCAAGCACTCGACCAGTCTCTTGCTTCTGCCTAAGACTGTCTTATATACACGTTTCTGGAATCCAAGTCCTCGCGAGGCGAATAACATGAAAGGTCTGCAACTCTTGGTCTTCTCGCGAGGCGAGAGTATCTTCGCGAGGCGAACTATTCAAATTCCCAAACTGCAACGCCCGTGACCTTCCACACGGGCAAGCCGTGATCGTCTCTGACTTTTCATGGTTGGGTGGCTCGCGAGGCGAGCTCTTCTTCACGGGGCGAGACAGAAAGTTTTGCAATTTCAGGAACAGTCACCTTCTGGTTCGCGGGGCGAACAGCCTTCTCGCGGGGCGAAAGACTCCAGATTTATTCCTTTTATTAACCTGAAAATAAGAAAATATAAGTAAATACTTTATTCACTCTAAATCAACTAAATTAACTTAAAAACACTTTACAGACTCAAAATACTACTTAGAGACAATCAAGTCTAATTTGGGTAAAAATGATATAAAATTAGCACAAAGGCAAGGTCTTTACTAGTTATAAAACCAGTCAAACAGAGGCTCATCACATGACAACTCATCTTCATCTAGAATTTTCTTGAGATGTCGCCACTCACACTATAAATACCCTCCTCTCACTTTTCATTTAGTTCTTTGGTCATTTGCTTTCTATAAACTTTAAAGTTTCCAAGTTTCTTAGTTCTAAGTTTCAAAGCAAGTTCTTGGATTTCCTTCATCATTAATTCTCAAGAGGTAAATCCTAATCTTTATTCTTAATCATGCCTATGTTCTTTAGTAATTTTCTTGATTCAAGACTTATATCATGGTTGTTTATCATTTTCAAGTTTCAAACCCTAGAACTTTGAAAAATCATAATAAATCCTAGGAAAATCTAATGATGATGAAACTACTTTCTATCTTCTAGATATCATGTCTACTATCTAAATCCAAGAGCATGAAGTAATCAAAAATCTCTTTCTTGAAAAACTAGCCTTGGCCGAATCTATCACCTTAGGGTTGGTAGAGTTTTGTTCATGTGTTTTCATGTATGATCATGTATTCTATATGGCATGTATGACTACACACTCTAATCCATGTTAGTCTCTTAAAATGACTATTTTACTCAAAAATATTCATCTTGGCCGAACCCTAAATGGGTGAGTTTTGTTGAGTTTTGTTCATGATTTTCATAAGATGATCTTAGAAATCAAGTTTTTAGTAAGTATGCTTTATAAATCCAAGATGATTTGTTAAACTAAGAACCCTAGCTTTATGAACCTATTGAGGCCGAATTTATGTATAAAAGAGTTAGGAAGTTTTGAGTATTGAAACTTAGTTGTTTAGTTGATAATCTATGATTTAGGTTAATTAAGGATCATTAATCCATAACTTAATCATGATTAGAAGTTTTAGTTATTCAAAAACCCTAGAGGCCGTGACTATGTATTAGGGTTTAGAATGTTTTAGTTTCTTGATTTGTAACTCTTTGGTTATAATAATTGAAGGTTAGTTGAGTACAAGTTTACAAGGTAACGGAAATTCTGAAGGAGTTTGTAAGTTGAACAAGGAGTCTTCAAGAGGTAAGGGGGGAACACCGAGAAGGATTCTATTCAATGGCTATATGCTATCCAATGGTTGTTTGTAATTAATTGTTTGTTAGTATTTATTTATGTTGTTTATTGTTGCGTTATTTGTATCTGTGTGGTTTATTTTGCGTTAATTGTTTATTTGCAATTATATTATGAACTGTGATGCATGATCTGCCTGGGAAATATCTGTGATATAATTGTTGTTTGATGTGTGAGAAGCCTGACAGTGGTCAGTGCACAATGAAGAAAGTCGGATAAAAGCTTTAAGAAGCTTCGTCGAATTATATTCAAGGTTTTAGTGGCAAATTATTGGTATATGATATCAAAGAGAATTTCTTTTGAGAAGAATAAAGAGTGTTGAAAAATATTATTATTTTAATAAGTTATTTTTGGAAAAGTGAATTATGAGTCACAATGAGTACGACACTGTGAAAATATTTTTGTACTGTTAAATTTTACGTAAGAAAACCCAGAATATTACAGAATATTCTTTTATTAAATTAATTGGTGAAAACAAGTTAAGTGTGATTTTAGAAAATTAATTAAGTGGAGAAAGTTAAGTTTTTGGCTTAAAAGTCTTAAAAATAAAATTTGACGGCAAATATGGAAAATCTAAACGGCAAGTATTTTTGAAACGGCAGTGCCTATTTTGAGAAAGTTAAACCTCAAGCGACTCATTGGTTTGTGAAAACTAAGTTTTATTTGTTAAGAATTTTTATAATGAATTTCAACCATTAGAAAAGAATTTCTAAAAAAATCGAAAGTTGATTTAACAATGTTGAAAATATAGTCGGACTTAGTAACCGAGACGTCGGGGTACTAATGTTCTGTGATTGTGATGGACTCAGTCATTTGGACTTTGAGGGCCTATATTTTATACAAGAGGTATACTGTGATGAATTGTATACATGAGGTATACTATGATAAAACATTTAAGATGTTTTCTAGAAGCACGAACCTAGGACTGGTGCACCGGTCGAGAGGTGTCGTGATTGAGCACTCGGACAGTAAGGTCCTGTGTTGTAATGAAAGTTTTAAAAAGTGTTTTAAGACTATGTGAGTCGTAAGCCATTTTGAGCTTCGGCAAGAGAAAGATTGAGCACAAAGAAAAGAACAAAACAAAAGTGTTTTGCATGCATGTGGCAGACGTGCCTGAGATTTGTGGTTCAATGCATTAATTACCGGCGGCTGAGGTAATTACGATATGCATTTATCTCATTGTGCCTTGGGAGGACATTGAGACCCCATCTTACTTGCTAATAGGTATAGGCCACTGGTTGTGGACGTTAGCAATGTGTTTGGCCTTGTGAGTGCCTCGGGTTGTGTATGCCTTGTTTTAAAGATGGGAAGAGGTTGCTTTTGTTGGCGATTAGCCAAGTTAGCCAGTGTGGCTATGGAGTCTGATCAACTCATATGATGTTGGGATATCTCATGAGATTAGGATGAAAAATTAGATGATGAATAGAAGTGTCATGCATAATTTTATGGATGATGTTTGGGGTGTTGAACCCACTGATAAACTGTTAGTTTATAACTAATTGTATGTGATAAATGTTGATGTGGTATTTGATGGCTAGAGCGTAGTTATTGAGTAAGATCCAAGTATTGGTTTCTCACTCTTACAACATATTCAGATGAATCCGGACGTACCACTGGTGCAGTCGAGGGTTCGTACACTCACTTTTGATCGGGCACAGTATGGTGGTGCCTGGGATATAAATATTGGGGCACTTAACGCCACCTACCATGGCCCTAGTACTGAAATTATTGGTACGATAGAAGAAGGACCCAATCAAAGGACTCATGTAGTAGAAACAATCGAGATATCGTTACCACCGGTTTGGTTGTATCTTCAATATCTGGAGGAGCATGGAATGATGGATCCTTTACCTCAACCTCAACCTCTTCAGATATTAGGAAATGGAGAACCTCCAGTTGAAGGAGAGCTAGTTGAAGGTGAGGAAGATCCAGAGGAATACCTAGAGGACGATCCGGAGTTTCAACCTCCTGCAGTGGATGATGAAGATTCTTCAGATGAAGCAGTGGAAGCGGAGGCATCATCAGACTCATCAGCTGTATGTGGGATTGATCTTTATGGTCTTCCCAATGGGTTTCACTAGCTTGACCAGCTTAGGTATAGTTTTCGGGGTAGTGAGTCTTGATAGTTTTATTTTGGCTTCTTAGAGCCATTAGTTTTTGAGATGGTTTTGAACCAGTTGTTGTTGATATGTATATATCTTTATCTTCTTTGTTTAGTTTGATGGAGAATAGTTTATGCTTCTAAAGGCTTTTTGATATCTCCTAGTATAGGAGTTGTATATGTAAACGATGAAGTATATATATATATGGATGTACATATATGTTGTTTATGTTTATAATAGTTGTATGTTGTATGTTAAAGAAAAAAAAAATTAAGCACTATTTTTATATAAGGTTAGTCACTCTAAATTATATTTTCCGAAAGTAACCAGTGTTATATAATTATAATTTATATTTGGGTATTAATGGGATGACCCTAGAGTAGGGTGTCGCACAGCTGGCTACTGCTTTACTGCAGCAAACTCAGCAGAATACCCAATTCATACAGAGGCAGGAAGAGCGGGAAGAAAGGCAGAACCAAGTGAATACGGTGCGGGAAGAGGAAAACGTAGATAGTTGTCTGAATGCCTTCATGAGAGGCAATCCACCTCAGTTTCACTGCGACTACGACCCAGAAGCTGCAGAGAAGTGGTTACAAGAGGTGGAGAAGGTCTTTGTGGCTATGCACTGCAGAGAAGAACGTGAAGTGACCTATGCTGCTTTTGTAACACCCTGTTTTTCCTATGTTTTCTGTAGCGGTAAATACATATTTAAATGTATTTATTTTAGATTAAACTCAGAGGATGATTTTAATTAAACTAAAATCATTTTCTTGTGTTGTTATATCATATGAAGTCACGGTAAAAATTTCAGTTAAAAATTCAGACGGAAGTCGATCTGCATTTTCACTGCCGGTACAAGTTTACTGTGCAGAAAACCTAATTTTGACCGTGAGCGAGACCGTTAGTGTTTTTATTATGTTTCCTTCAACTTTGGTTATTTTGAAAATTTTCGTTCAAAATAAAATAAAATATTTTATTCAGCCGAAAACGTCGAAAGAATTACGATCGGAAATGCAACCGGGTACGAAATGGATCAGATTAGGGACCATAAAAGAAGTAAGGAGACGTGATGGAACAGGCTTTTACACACTCTAAAAGTGTAATCATCACACTTTTCAAATTATAATATTATTCTAATCCAAAAAGTCATATCTCTCTCTTCTTCCATCCAATCAAGCATTAAACCACCAAGCTTGCTCAACAAGCCCTCCCTCACTCCCCTTGGTCGTGAGCTTTCCTCCCCCTCTCTATATATACCCCTTTCATTTTCACTTCATCATCTTCCTCCTTCAAACTCTATTAAGTTCATCTTCTTCCTTTCTTCTAAAAGTTCAAGCTCTTAAAGCTTTAGTTTTTATTCATCTTTTCTACTTGAGTTCTTCATTAAAGTTATTCCTTATACTAAGGGTAATGCTCTCATATGAATCTTTTTGCAAGTTTCATCTTTTATTTCTTAGTTTACTTTATGTGTTCTTTATATGCTTTAAACTTCTAAAATCTCTCTAAAATGGTAGAAAACTCCTTTTGAGTTGAAACCACTTTCTATAGTCTTGTATTAACTTATATTTTCACATACTAAGAGGTTGTGTAAAACAAAAATCTCCACCTATCTCTTCCAATGAAGGCCGAATGCTTGCATTTGTGACCTATGAAGTTTTTGTTTCAACTTTTGGAATATGATCATGTGTTTGAGTTTCTAACTATCCCTTGATCTTGAATCTATAAATCTTGAAAGTTTTGATAGCTTGTTCCTATGATGGCCGAAAATATGAATAAGTAAGCCTAGGATAGTATGTTTCAACTTTCCAAGTATGATCATGGATTTAGAACTCTTAATACCTTGTGATTCTAAACGTAAGAGTTATTGTTAAACAAAGAATATTTTCCTCATCATCCTATGATGGCCGTAACTTAGAGTTTAGGTGATAGGATGTTTGGGTTTTTATTTTTCCAAAATGATCATGGACTTGAGCTCCATAATATATTTGGATGCTAAGTCTAAGAGATTGGAAAGTTTGAGGATTTCTAACTTGTTTATTCTATGTTATTAAAGCTAGGATGTATTACTTTCATTTTTCAAAGATGATCATGGACTTGAGCTCCATAAGATATTTGGATGCTAAGTCTAAGAGACTGTAATTTTTAAGTTTCCATTGTTTTCCAAAATGATCATGGACTTGAGCTCCCTAAGATATTTGGATGCTAAGTCTAAGAGATTGGAAAGTTTAAAGATTTCTAGCCTATAAATCCTATGAAGGCCGAACCTAGAAGGTTATGGACCTAGGATACTTTGTTCTTATTTTTCCAATGATCATGGTTTTGAGCTCCTTAATACATATGGATGCTAGACCTAAGAGATTGGAAGGTTTAGTGAATGATATCCAAACTGCAACTCCCGTGACCTTCCACACGGGCAAGCCGTGATCGTCTCTGACTTTTCATGGTTGGGTGGCTCGCGAGGCGAAGCTTCGCCTCGCGAGGACTTGGATTCCAGAAACGTGTATATAAGACAGTCTTAGGCAGAACTGAAGAGACTGGTCAGAATTAGCCAGTTTTGGCTAGTTTCTGAGCTTGTTAGTCTTTTGTTCTCTTAGTTTATTGTTTTCTTTTGTAATGGAGAACTAGTCTCCTAGGATTAATCTACTGTAATTGGTTTCCATTACCACACTTGAGGTTCTGTGATTCTTCTTTCATTTGCTTTTCTCTTTTCAATGCAATGCTGTATGTTTCTGTTTGTTATTTCAGGAATGTATAGTGTGGTATTGTTTCATTTCGGTGATGTTATGTTCCTATATATAATCGCGTTTGTTATTTCGCGTGTGTTCATTCATGTTCGTTTGTTCATGAGAGCTTAACCCCGTTTGTTATTTCGGGAATAGGAACATACATCTGTAGTAGCGGTTTTCGTTTGTTAATTGTTGCTACAACCGGGAGGGGATTAGTATCTGCTTAGTAGAATATGCATGAACCGATGATAGTGGGGAAACCAAGAACAGTAGGTTAATCGTCTTTAGTTTATTTGTTAATCTCTTTTCTTACTCTGTTTTTATTTTGTTTCCTTTATTTTATTTTAATCTCAAAACCCCCATTTCTAACTTTTACTAATTTTTTCATTAATAATAACAACAACTAAAGAGTCCTTGAGAGACGATACTCGAGTTGTCGCACTATACCGCATTATTTTATAATCGCTCGTTCTTTTTTGCGCGTGGCGGCGACATGCGGTCAAAAATTGGCGCCGTTGCCGGGGACTCTGGTTTGTTGTTATTAGCAGAAAATAAAATTTAAAAAAAAAAAATTCGCTAATTAGTTCTGTCTGCTTTGTCTGGATGTTTGATTGCCATGGATAATTACATGTATGGATATTTGCCTAATGTTTATTATGAACCACCACCTTGCATGTATTATCCTAATTTTAGTGAGCCACCACCATACTATCCTAGCCAAGTGACCACCTCTGCACCTTCCGAACCTTCACAGAGCACCTTGGATGAGATTGCTTCAATGCTACAACAAATGGAAAAGAACAATCAACGGTGGGCACAACAAAATCTCGAATTTCAACAGAAGATGGAGGCTGAATACCAGAGGGACCAAGCTGAATCTCGGAAGTTGTGGGCTCTAATTGATCAAGTTACCGCCAACTCAGCTGCAATGCTAACTCCACAGCCCATTGAAGAACATAAAGATTCACAAGTCATTCTTGAAAATATTTCGATGATGATTTTGATAATGTTTACATTGATGATGAATTATGTGTTGAATCCCCGATCCTAATGCTTGTTATTGTGATGGAACCGCTTTGTGTGTAGAATGTTTCTGAGGTTTATACTTTTCAGGAAAAATAGAAACTGCAGATCGTTTTGCAGGTTTATTTTTTTCAGGAAACTTAGAAAAGAAGGATCAAGAGGACATCTGCTCCACCGTGCTTGAGGATGATGAAGAACCTTTGGGAGTAGATGATGCAATTAAAGCAAATGCATGTGTTGAGAGTAATGGGGTGGATGCACTGTGTGAAGAATTCCCAGACATTCAAACATTTTCTGATTCATTTTCTTGTAATATATGTACTAACTCTAACCTTTGTGTGGTGTGTGCTGAAATTTCTGCATGTATAGCAGGTGATGAATTTGTTAATGCAGTGAATGAAGGAAATGCAGAAAATGAAGCAGCACCAGTAACCCCAACTAACTGTTTGCCACCTCCCCCCGAGGAACCAGTGATGGAGTTTAAGCCCTTGGATCTTGCACCATGACCGGTCCAAGTGGTGGAACCCCAATTTTATTGGGGAGACTTTGTAGATAAAGAGGTCAGCTGTGACCCGAAGGGGAGTGAGAAGTCCGCCGCACTCGGCGAAGTCATCATAGTTATCAAGTGCTCACCCCCACATCAAGGCTGCGAGTTAGGGAAGCTTGTAATGAACTTCAGTCCTTTGGCTACCACGTGGGCCTTATGCTACAAGCAATGGGATCCTGGTGGAACCGCCTTCAATGAGTTTTCTTAACCCTTTCTCCTTTTTAATTTTCTTTTCCTTACTTTATTTCTGTTTTGTTTTCAATAAAGCTCCTGAATAATTTGAGAAGCTCAGGAGCTGTGTTTGTGTCTTGGTTATGGCAAGTTTATTGGATTTGATTAATATTTGCATAGATTGATTGCATGATAGTGTTGACTTTTCCCCCTAGGAATTGAAAAATTTTTGAAAAATGATCCCCATGTGATTGAAAACTGAACTTTGGGATTTTATTATGATGGCATGATTTATGATAAGTTTGGGGTGATAGGAAGCACACACTAGGGATAGAATCTCTGTTAAACAATTTGCATAAATGTCCAGGTGAGGTTTTGAGCCTCCAACATGTTTTTAAACTGTGAGAAAATCACTTTTGGTTGCACTTTCCTGAATTTGCTTGAATCTCTTTTTGATTTGCATGATTATGTGTTTGCTTCATATGATTTAGGCATTTTCTTTGTAAATAGCTACTTGGCCTAAAATAACCAATTCCTGATGCATGTTCCTTAGTTAGCCCCATTGAGCCTATTAGCCTGTTAATTCTTGATAACCTCATGTTACAAGCCTAAAAATCTGAAAAACCATGTGAACCCGATCTTAGGATTAGGAGAGCATGGAATCTTAGTAAGAAATTTGGTTGCAAGAAATTAAGTTTGGGGTGGCTACCAGGTGCAATGTGTTGTTTGGGATTGAAAAAAAAAAGTGGAAAAAAAAGATAGAAAAAAAGAAAGAAAAGAAAAACAGAAAAAAATAAAAGTGCAAAAATGCCAAAAAGAAATAAAAAGGTTGTAGTCACCCAGAAGCATAAAGAAAAAAAATGAGAAAAGGAACTTGAGTGAATTTCAAAGTGTAAATAATGTTCATGCTCTCTTAGTTCCTAGGGTCTTCAGCCTAGTTCCTTTGTATATCCTACCCTTAGCCAGGCCCCATTACAACCCATAAAAGACCTGTTGATGTTGCTTGCATGTTTTCCGTGGGAATCATTTTGAGATGAAAACCAAATTTATGGGAAGTGCTCTTAAAAGTGAAAATTGAGTGAAATGTTAGCCTGACACAAACTGAGCGATTGAGTGAAACATAAATCTCCCTTGTGAGGAAGGCAGTTGTTTGAACTTGGTGATCCCTCTTGTGTGTGACTTAGACCCCCTGCTTAGATTTCTGATTGTCTGAATGATTAATTTCTCAATTGTTTAGAATGAAAGATTTTGGGGATTGTTTTGTTTAAAAGGGGGGAACATTGAAAAATATTTTGATAAATTGCTTGAAATCTGTGCGAAAGTTGATTGAATCTTTTGAGCTTGCCAGGTCTTGAGTCTTTTTAATTTTTTGAGTTTTAGTTTGCTTGGGGACAAGCAAAGTTTAAGTTTGGGGTATTTTGATGAGCCTCTGTTTGACTGGTTTTATAACTAGTAAAGACCTTGGCTTTGTGCTAATTTTATATCATTTTTACCCAAATTAGACTTGATTGTCTCTAAGTAGTATTTTGAGTCTGTAAAGTGTTTTTAAGTTAATTTAGTTGATTTAGAGTGAATAAAGTATTTACTTATATTTTCTTATTTTCAGGTTAATAAAAGGAATAAATCTGGAGTCTTTCGCCCCGCGAGAAGGCTGTTCGCCCCGCGAACCAGAAGGTGACTGTTCCTGAAATTGCAAAACTTTCTGTCTCGCCCCGCGAAGAAGAGCTCGCCTCGCGAGCCACCCAACCATGAAAAGTCAGAGACGATCACGGCTTGCCCGTGTGGAAGGTCACGGGCGTTGCAGTTTGGGAATTTGAATAGTTCGCCTCGCGAAGATACTCTTGCCTCGCGAGAAGACCAAGAGTTGCAGACCTTTCATGTTATTCGCCTCGCGAGCAATGCTTCGCCTCGCGAGGACTTGGATTCCAGAAACGTGTATATAAGACAGTCTTAGGCAGAACTGAAGAGACTGGTCAGAATTAGCCAGTTTTGGCTAGTTTTTGAGCTTGTTAGTCTTTTGTTCTCTTAGTTTATTGTTTTCTTTTGTAATGGAGAACTAGTCTCCTAGGATTAATCTACTGTAATTGGTTTCCATTACCACACTTGAGGTTCTGTGATTCTTCTTTCATTTGCTTTTCTATTTTCAATGCAATGCTGTATGTTTCTGTTTGTTATTTCAGGAATGTATAGTGTGGTATTGTTTCATTTGTGATGTTATGTTCCTATATATAATCGCGTTTGTTATTTCGCGTGTGTTCATTCATGTTCGTTTGTTCATGAGAGCTTAACCCCGTTTGTTATTTCGGGAATAGGAACATACATCTGTAGTAGCGGTTTTCGTTTGTTAATTGTTGCTACAACCGGGAGGGGATTAGTATCTGCTTAGTAGAATATGCATGAACCGATGATAGTGGGGAAACCAAGAACAGTAGGTTAATCTTCTTTAGTTTATTTGTTAATCTCTTTTCTTACTCTGTTTTTATTTTGTTTCCTTTATTTTATTTTAATCTCAAAACCCCCATTTCTAACTTTTACTAATTTTCTGTTAATAATAACAACAACTAAAGAGTCCTTGAGAGACGATACTCGAGTTGTCGCACTATACTGCATTATTTTATAATCGTTCGTTCTTTTTGGCGCGTGGCGACAGCGCGGTCATCATGTTAAAAGGATCAAAGTGCAATTAAGTTCCAAGGACCAAATTGCAAAGATTCCAATAGTTGAAGGACTAGTTTGCAAATAGACAATAGAATGTTATGATGATGATTTTAATCACATTAAATGCCATCTTATCTTTGACTTGCTTGGCTGATTTTTATGAGTGAAAGACAAGTAAGATAATTCAATGTATTTAGGAAGAATCAAGAAACTTGTAGAAAAATCTAGGATAAGTAGAAACTTATGGAAAATTCTAGAACCAACTTGACAATTCCAACAACAATGGGCAGCCACAATTCACATGGGCTTACGCATGGGCTTGAAACATTTGGGCTTGATTTCATTTTCTTATTGGTTGTGGGACCCACTTGAAGATTTAAGCCTTTAAACCTAAGATAAGAAACTTAAATGGGCTTTATGAACTCAACTATGAATTAGAAAAATTTGGGCTTATAAGCCACGACTATTTAAGATTAGAAACAAGGATTCTAGCCCAATCCACTTGAAAAAAACGACAAAAAACTAATTTAGGGACAAAAGCGTAATTTACAGAAAGTTCAGGGACTTAACCGTAAATTTCGAAATTTTCTATTTAGTCCTGAAAAACCTTCTAGACTTAAAAATATGATTCATCCCCTTGAATCATCTCAAAATCCTAAGATAAACCCTCTTACTACTCTTAGAAACTCTAATTTCTCTTCCGTCGTCTACCCGATTACGCTTTTCGCCCATAATACATAAATTATTTTTTTTTTCTGAAAAAATTCTAAGAATACAAAGTTGTAGAAAATAAAATACTAAAATTAAGTCTCTCGTTCACGAATTAAAATTAGGCCTTTTGAGCAGTATTATTATACTGTCAATGGAATTCGCAGGCCGGGTTTCGCCTGAATTTCCAACCTAAATTTTTAATCGTAGTTTCCTACGGTCAAGTAGGATTAAATACTATCCTCTGTTCACTTAGAATAACTTTATAAAACTCTAATAAATTTATAAACATATTTATATGTATTACTGTTATTTAAAACAGTGAAATACAGGGTGTTACATTACTACCCCACTAAAAAAAATTTCGTCCTCGAAATTACGTACCTGCAAATAATTCAGGATACTGTAACTTCATTTTGTCTTCTACTTCCCATGTCGCTTCTCCAGTCACGTCATCCCAAATAACTTTAACCAATGAGATTTGTTTACCTCTGAGCTGCTTAATCATCTTATCCGCAATTCTCACAGGTAAAGTCTCATAAGACATGTTTTCTTTTAGTTGTACTAGATCAGGTTCAATTACGTGAGATGGATCAGGAATATACTTTCTTAATTGTGAAACATGAAAGACATCATGAAGATTGGATAGAAACGGTGGTAAAGAAATTTTATAAGCTACGGGACCTATCCGATGAAGAATTTGATATGGTCCAATGAATTTAGGAGTGAGTTTCCTGGATTTAATTACCCTACCAACCCCAGTCGTTGACGTGACTCTCAAAAACACATGCTCACCTTCCTCAAACTCAAGAGGTCGTCGTCTCTTGTCAGCATAACTTTTCTGTCGACTCTGAGTTGTTCGTATTTTCTCTTGAATCATTTTCACCTTTTCCGTCGTTTGTTGCACTATATCTGGTCCAACCATAAAACTCGCACCATCCTGGTACCAACATAAAGGCGTTCTGCAC
Source organism: Sophora flavescens (assembly GCA_030762895.1). Classification (NCBI taxonomy): domain Eukaryota; kingdom Viridiplantae; phylum Streptophyta; class Magnoliopsida; order Fabales; family Fabaceae; genus Sophora; species Sophora flavescens. Next base: position 94,905,321 of record CM061066.1, read on the forward strand.
CGTCGACCATACAACACTTCATAGGGTGCCATACCTATGCTAGAATGAAAACTATTATTATAAGTGAATTCTATCAATGATAGATATTCATCCCAGCTTCCAGTATTTTCCAATACACAAGCTCTCAATAAATCTTCAAGAGACCGTATAGTCCTCTCTGATTGTCCATCCGTTTGAGGATGATACGCAGAACTCAACCTAAGTTTCGTTCCCAACGATTCTTGTAAACTTTTCCAAAATCTTGATGTAAATCTTGGATCACGATCTGAAACAATACTCAAAGGCACTCCATGTAACCTAACAATTTCATCGATATACAACTGAGTTAATCTTTCCAATGAGTATTTCACATTAACTGGTAAAAAGTGAGCTACCTTTGTCAACCTATCAACTATTAACCATATAGAGTCATACCCTTTCCGAGTCTTTGGCAAACCTGACACAAAATCCATTGCAATACTATCCCATTTCCATTCTGGAATATCTAAAGATTGTAGCATTCCCGCTGGTCTTTGATGTTCTACTTTAACCTTCTGACAAGTTAAACACGCAGCTACAAATTCCATTACATCTTTCTTCATACCATGCCACCAATACAATTTCTTTAGATCCTGATACATCTTAGTAGCTCCGGGATGCAAACTCAACTTACTCCTATGAGCTTCTTCCAGAATCAACTTCCTCATTTCAACATTATTTGGTACACAAATCCTTTCACCAAACCTTAAAATTCCATCATTTCCTTCTTTAAATTCTGACACAGCTCCTTGCCGCACTAATTCTCTTTCTCCTTGTAGGTATTGATCACTCTCTTGTTTCTCTTTAATTTGTTTCATCAGTTCATTTGAAACAGTAATCATACCCAAACATAATTTCTCCGGAAACGTCTCAATTGTCAATCGCATATCTCGGAATTGTTCCAACAACTGTTGTTCTTTAACCATCATTGCCGATATATGCATTGATTTCCTACTCAAAGCATCTGCCACAACATTCGCTTTTCCAGGGTGATACTGCAGTTGAAAATCATAATCCTTTAAAAATTCCAACCAACGCCTCTGCCTCATATTTAATTCTTTCTGATCAAACAGGTATTTCAAACTTTTATGGTCACTGAAAACATTAAAAGTTGCTCCATACAGATAATGTCTCCAGATTTTTAAAGCAAATACCACTGCTGCTAACTCCAAATCATGAGTAGGATAATTCCTTTCATGAATCTTCAATTGTCTTGAAGCATATGCCACAACTTTCCGATTTTGCATCAATACACATCCTAACCCTTGATATGAAGCATCACAATACACCTCAAAAAGTTCATAAGGATCAGGTAGTATCAATACCGGTGAAGTAGTCAACCTTCGCTTTAACTCTTGAAAACTTTCTTCACATGCTTCAGTCCATACAAACGCTTGATCCTTTCGAGTCAATTGGGTAAGAGGTCCTACTATTTTAGAAAATCCCTCAATGAATCTTCTATAGTATCCCGCTAAACCCACAAAACTACGAATTTCTGTTACCGTCTTAGGCCTTTCCCATTGCAAAACAGTCTCAACTTTTGACGGATCTACAGCAATTCCCTCACTCGAGACTATATGTCCTAAGAATTGAACTTGGTCTAACCAAAGTTCAAACTTCTCAGGTTTCGCGTAAAGTTGTTTCTCCTTTAAAATTTGGAGAACCACACTGAGATGTTCAGCATGTTTTTCTTTACTTGGAGAATAGATTAGAATATCGTCGATAAAAACAACGACAAACTGATCTAAGTAAGGACGAAAAATCCTATTCATGTAATCCATGAATATCGCTGGAGCATTCGTAACTCCGAATGGCATCACAAGATACTCGTAATGACCATAATGTGTCCTAAACGCAGTTTTACGAACGTCCTCCTCCTTCACACGAATTTGATGATAACCCGAACGTAAATCTATCTTTGAGAAAACAGCTGCTCCGCGTAACTGATCCATTAAGTCGTCTATCCTTGGAAGTGGATACTTATTCTTAATCGTCACCTTATTCAGCTGCCGAAAATCTACGCATAAACGAGAAGTTCCATCCTTCTTCTTCACTAATAACACTGGAGCTCCCCAAGGCGATACACTAGGTCTAATAAATTCCTTCCGCATCAGTTCCACCAACTGTTCTTTTAATTCCTCTAGTTCTGATGTCGACATTCGATATGGTGCTATAGATATTGGTCCAGTGCAGGAACCAGATCAATCGCAAACTCAATCTCCCGAACAGGTGGTAATCCGGTACATCTTCGGGAAAAACTTCCAGAAAATCATTGACAACTGGTATACCATTGCAAGTCTAACTCACTCTTAATGTCTAAGGAATATAATAGCATGTATCCTTGTGCTCCCTCCTTTAAAGAAGCTTTTACTTGATTAGCGATTAACAATCCGTAAATCTCATCCGTAGGAAAAACTAAGGTTTTACGAGCACAGTCTATCAAGATATGATTAGAAGACAACCAATCCATGCCTAGAATTACATCTAACTGTATTAAAGGCAAACAGATCAGGTTAACAAGGAAACGTTTATCCTGAATAATGATAAGACAATTTAAACAAACAGAAGTAACCATAACTGGTTTAGCAGTAGGAGTTGAAACAACAAGATCACACAACAAGGAAGAAACAGGCAATTTCAACAGTTTCACACAATCCATCGAGATAAAAGAATGCGTTGCACCTGAATCAAATAGTACAGTTAAAAGATTACCGTTTATATCACACTTACCTTGTATGAGATCGTCAGAATTCGAAGCCTCAGCTCCACTCATCGTATAAACTCTTCCCTTGGCTGTCGGTTTATTTGTTCCAACGTGATTGACAGTCGACTCCCGCTTTGGTATCGTACAATACCTCGCCATATGTCCCATTTGATCACATTTATAACATTTCACTTCATTTCTAGGACAAACATTTGACATGTGACTGGGATCTCCACAGTTATAACATCTCCTAATTTGACCTTGATTCCGATTTCTTTGACCTCCACTTCCTGATGCAACAAAATTCGAACGGTTCTGTTGCCGATTCTGATTATTCACTTGCGAACGAAAATAAGGCTTCCTCTGATTTTGTTTTCCTCTCCAACTCTGATTCTGATTCTTGAATTTAGAAGATCCACCAGCACTTCCTCTAGTATCATTTCCTTTCTTCATCTGTTCGATCTTTCGACTCATTTCCACTAGTGCTTGGAAATTACGAAGTTGTAAAGGTAAAACGGACTCCTTAATCTCAAATCGCAGTCTCGCTTCGAATCGTTCACACTTCCAGCTTTCACTCGGTTGAGCTTGAAAGAAACGGAAGTATTTGGCAAGTGATTCAAACTTCGCCGCATACTCCTCCACCGATAAATCTCTCTGATATAACCCCAGAAATTGTCGTTCCCTCTCGATCCTTATACTCTCCGGAAAATATTTGTCCATAAACGCCATTCGAAAAACATCTCAAGTAATGTCTTGATGCTCAGCCTCCAACAGTAGCCTAGCACCTTTCCACCAATATTCTGCATCTCCCACCAGGTGAGGAAAACAAAGATAAGTGACCCGAACATCCGCCGGCCAGAGCAACTAACTCGAAGATCTTCTCCAACTCCTCGGATCCAAAGATCAGCCTTCTCGGATTTGCATCCGGACCAAACTGTGAAGGATTTTGACTTCAAACGCAATCAAAGCCTTGCCTTCCGCAGCTTGCATATTCTCGAACATTCATCGCCGCAGATCGATTTGCAATTGCCCGCCATGTTCTCCATTGCTTGAGCCGCATAGTCTACTCCTTCTTCATACTCCTCATTCATATTACCACGACCTCCTACACGACCCCCTCTACGGCCTCGTACACGACCACGTCCACGTCCAGATTCTGGTTCTACCACTGGTTCCATAACTGACCTACAAATCACAATCAGTTAGACCAAAACCAGAAACTGAAACGTAAACTCACTCGTTATCACACATTACTTCTAATAAGTAATTCAAACAAATCTAAGTCAGAGATCACACAACCTAGACATAACAGACCTATTTCCCGACATTCCCGAAAGACTCGACCAGCTCTGATACCACAAAATGCGACACCCTACTCTAGGGTCATCCCATTAATACCCAAATATAAATTATAATTATATAACGCTTGTTACTTTCGGAAAATATAATTTAGAGTGACTAACCTTATATAAAAATAGTGCTTAAATTTTTTTTTTCTTTAACATACAACATACAACTATTATAAACATAAACAACATATATGTACATCCATATATATATATACTTCATCGTTTACATATACAACTCCTATACTAGGAGATATCAAAAAGCCTTTAGAAGCATAAACTATTCTCCATCAAACTAAACAAAGAAGATAAAGATATATACATATCAACAACAACTGGTTCAAAACCATCTCAAAAACTAATGGCTCTAAGAAGCCAAAATAAAACTATCAAGACTCACTACCCCGAAAACTATACCTAAGCTGGTCAAGCTAGTGAAACCCATTGGGAAGACCATAAAGATCAATCCCACCTACAGCTGATGAGTCTGATGATGCCTCCGCTTCCACTGCTTCATCTGAAGAATCTTCATCATCCACTGCAGGAGGTTGAAACTCCGGATCGTCCTCTAGGTATTCCTCTGGATCTTCCTCACCTTCAACTAGCTCTCCTTCAACTGGAGGTTCTCCATTTCCTAGTATCTGAAGAGGTTGAGGTTGAGGTAAAGGATCCATCATTCCATGCTCCTCCAGATATTGAAGATACAGCCAAACCGGTGGTAACGATATCTCGATTGTTTCTACTACATGAGTCCTCTGATTGGGTCCTTCTTCTATCGTGCCAATAATTTCAGTACTAGGGCCATGGTAGGTGGCACTAAGTGCCCCAATATTTATATCCCAGGCACCACCATACTGTGCCCGATCAAAAGTGAGTGTACGAACCCTCGACTGCACCAGTGGTACGTCCGGATTCATCTGAATATGTTGTAAGAGTGAGAAACCAATACTTGGATCTTACTCAATAACTACGCTCTAGCCATCAAATACCACATCAACATTTATCACATACAATTAGTTATAAACTAACAGTTTATCAGTGAGTTCAACACCCCAAACATCATCCATAAAATTATGCATGACACTTCTATTCATCATCTAATTTTTCATCCTAATCTCATGAGATATCCCAACATCATATGAGTTGATCAGACTCCATAGCCACACTGGCTAACTTGGCTAACTGCCAACAGGTGCGCAACCTCTTCCCATCTTTAAAACAAGGCATACACAGCCAGGCACTCACAAGGCCAAACACATTGCTAACGTCCACAACCAGTGGCCTATACCTATTAGCAAGTAAGATGGGGTCTCAATGTCCTCCCAAGGCACAATGAGATAAATGCATATCGTAATTACCTCAGCCGCCGGTAATTAATGCATTGAACCACAAATCTCAGGCACGTCTGCCACATGCATGCAAAACACTTTTGTTTTGTTCTTTTCTTTGTGCTCAATCTTTCTCTTACCGAAGCTCAAACTGGCTTACGACTCACATAGTCTTAAAACACTTTTTAAAACTTTCATTATAACACAGGACCTTACTGTCCGAGTGCTCAATCACGACACCTCTCGACCGGTGCACCAGTCCTAGGTTCGTGCTTCTAGAAAACATCTTAAATGTTTTATCACAGTATACCTCATGTATACAATTCATCACAGTATACCTCTTGTATACAATATAGGCCCTCAAAGTCCAAATGACTGAGTCCATCACAATCACAGAACATTAGTACCCCGACGTCTCGGTTACTAAGTCCGACTATATTTTCAACATTGTTAAATCAACTTTTGATTTTTTTAGAAATTCTTTTCTAATGGTAGAAATTCATTATAAAAATTCTTAACAAATAAAACTTAGTTTTCACAAACCAATGAGTCACTTGAGGTTTAACTTTCTCAAAATAGGCACTGCCGTTTCAAAAATACTTGCCGTTTAGATTTTCCATATTTGCCGTCAAATTTTATTTTTAAGACTTTTAAGCCAAAAACTTAACTTTTTCCACTTAATTAATTTTCTAAAATCACACTTAACTTGTTTTCACCAATTAATTTAATAAAAGAATATTCTGTAATATTTTGGGTTTTCTTACGTAAAATTTAACAGTACAAAAATATTTTCACAGTGTCGTACTCATTGTGACTCATAATTCACTTTTCCAAAAATAACTTATTAAAATAATAATATTTTTCAACACTCTTCATTCTTCTCAAAAGAAATTCTCTTTGATATCATATACCAATAATTTGCCACTAAAACCTTGAATATAATTCGATACAGTTTCTTAAAGCTTTTATCCGACTTTCTTCATTGTGCACTGACCACTGTCAGGCTTCTCACACATCAAACAACAATTATATCACAGATATTTCCCAGGCAGATCATGCATCACAGTTCATAATATAATTGCAAATAAACAATTAACGCAAAATAAACCACACAGATACAAATAACGCAACAATAAAAAACATAAATAAATACTAACAAACAATTAATTACAAACAACCATTGGATAGCATATAGCCATTGAATAGAATCCTTCTCGGTATTCCCCCCTTACCTCTTGAAGACTCCTTGTTCACCTTACAAACTCCTTCAGAATTTCCGTTACCTTGTAAACTTGTACTCAACTAACCTTCAATTATTATAACCAAAGAGTTACAAATCAAGAAACTAAAACATTCTAAACCCTAAAACATAGTCACGGCCTCTAGGGTTTTTGAATAACTAAAACTTCTAATCATGATTAAGTTATGGATTAATGATCCTTAATTAACCTAAATCATAGATTATCAACTAAACAACTAAGTTTCAATACTCAAGACTTCCTAACTCTTTTATACATAAATTCGGCCTCAATAGGTTCATAAAGCTAGGGTTCTTAGTTTAACAAATCATCTTGGATTTATAAAGCATACTTACTAAAAACTTGATTTCTAAGATCATCTTATGAAAATCATGAACAAAACTCAACAAAACTCACCCATTTAGGGTTCGGCCAAGATGAATATTTTTGAGTAAAATAGTCATTTTAAGAGACTAACATGGATTAGAGTGTGTAGTCATACATGCCATATAGAATACATGATCATACATGAAAACACATGAACAAAACTCTACCAACCCTAAGGTGATAGATTCGGCCAAGGCTAGTTTTTCAAGAAAGAGATTTTTGATTACTTCATGCTCTTGGATTTAGATAGTAGACATGATATCTAGAAGATAGAAAGTAGTTTCATCATCATTAGATTTTCCTATGATTTATTATGATTTTTCAAAGTTCTAGGGTTTGAAACTTGAAAATGATAAACAACCATGATATAAGTCTTGAATCAAGAAACTTACTAAAGAACATAGGCATGATTAAGAATAAAGATTAGGATTTACCTCTTGAGAATCAATGATGAAGGAAATCCAAGAACTTGCTTTGAAACTTAGAACTAAGAAACTTGGAAACTTTAAAGTTTATAGAAAGCAAATGACCAAAGAACTAAATGAAAAGTGAGAGGAGGGTATTTATAGTGTGAGTGGCGACATCTCTAGAAAATTCTAGATGAAGATGAGTTGTCATGTTAAAAGGATCAAAGTGCAATTAAGTTCCAAGGACCAAATTGCAAAGATTCCAATAGTTGAAGGACTAGTTTGCAAATAGACAATAGAATGTCATGATGATGATTTTAATCACATTAAATGCCATCTTATCTTTGACTTGCTTGGCTGATTTTTATGAGTGAAAGACAAGTAAGATAATTCAATGTATTTAGGAAGAATCAAGTAACTTGTAGAAAAATCTAGGATAAGCAGAAACTTATGGAAAATTCTAGAACCAACTTGACAATTCCAACAACAATGGGCAGCCACAATTCACATGGGCTTACGCATGGGCTTGAAACATTTGGGCTTGATTTCATTTTCTTATTGGTTGTGGGACCCACTTGAAGATTTAAGCCTTTAAACCTACGATAAGAAACTTAAATGGGCTTTATGAACTCAACTATGAATTAGAAAATTTTGGGCTTATAAGCCACGACTATTTAAGATTAGAAACAAGGATTCTAGCCCAATCCACTTGAAAAAAACGAAAAAAACTAATTTAGGGACAAAAGGGTAATTTACAGAAAGTTCAGGGACTTAACCGTAAATTTCGAAATTTTCTATTTAGTCCTGAAAAACCTTCTAGACTTAAAAATATGATTCATCCCCTTGAATCATCTCAAAATCCTAAGATAAACCCTCTTACTACTCTTAGAAACTCTAATTTCCCTTCCGTCGTCTACCCGATTACGCTTTCTGCCCATAATACATAAATTATTTTATTTTTTTCTGAAAAAATTCTAAAAATACAAAGTTGTAGAAAATAAAATACTAAACTTAAGTCTCTCGTTCACGAATTAAAATTAGGTCTTTTGAGCAGTATTATTATACTGTCATTGGAATTCGCAGGCCGGGTTTCGCCTGAATTTCCAACCTAAATTTTAATCGTAGTTTCCTACAGTCAAGTAGGATTGAATACTATCCTCTGTTCACTTAGAATAACTTTATAAAACTCAAATAAATTTATAAACATATTTATATGTATTACTGTTATTTAAAACAGTGAAATACAGGGTGTTACAAGCTGTCTCATCACTCTCATAGTGTCATTAACATCACCACCATTATTAGTCCCTCGATGAACTTCCGGGCACATCGGTGTTTCTATCTCCTCCATTCCTGTCACCCCTTCCTCTTCTCCTATTTCCATGAGCCATTCTAATTTCCCTGTAAAAGAAATCACCAGCTCCTTTTATTCATAAGATATGTAAGGCCATATAATCAAATATGTTACTTTACATGTCTTACAAATAAATTATTCTCGTACGATAAGTATAACTTGCGTAGCGGACACTCTACCCATTCTAAGCATAGCTGACATACAATGAGGATCCAACTAATAGTGTCGGTACTCATCGTACCCTACAGTCCGGTTTAGAACCGAACTGCTCTAATACCACCAAATGAGACACCCCGATCTCCCATTAAAGAAATCCTAATTAGCTAAGCCTTAATCCGTACTTAACGTTATCGTGATTATTACAGACGAAAATATATTATCATTTGGAAGTGGAAATTAAAAACGTTTGTAACATAAAACATGTGCAACGGTAACACCCAACACACATATACATAATATATGTAGCGGTCACCATATAAGTGCAGATTGTCCCAACAGAGGGACTACAGCCTATAAAAACTATGCAGACACTGAAACCAAAGGGTCATACACATACTAGTGCTGAAATAAAGAAAGTCCTAAAGCTACCCGGCCCGCCTCTCCAAATACATCCAAAAGCAAAATAATCTCATAGGGGCTCACAACCTATCTGGCGTATCTGACAAAACCATATCACAGACGATATGGGCGCCTAGAACTACCCTTGCCCTCGCCGTCTCCACCTTGCGGTTGCTGGTCATCTACCGTGTCGATAACATACATAGAAATAATAAACGAAGAAGGGAGATAAGCAACAGAACATGGTCATGAAAATGGGGATGGGGACACATAGAATAATAATCATATATACATATACACATACATCAATCAATAGGCAACCATCTACCGAATCACACCAACACAGCACATCCTCAAAGTTCACTTTCAGATTAATCCTCTAAGGAGTCTCACTCCTATGCATGTCGGTCGATATCTCTCAACCGGGTCTCAACCCCGAGATATTCCCTTATCAAGCCTCTATGCTTAAAGAACATTTTCCTTATCAAGCCTCTCCGCTTAGGAAACGTTTCCTTATCAATCCTCTTCGCTTTGGGAATATTAGTTAGTTTGTCTAAGCAACTTTTCCGAACACCGTGATCCATAAGAGTGCATCCCTCTATGAGCTCAGCTCCATCAGAGGTATCTGGGTAGCCTCAGATAGTCAACCTTAAACGTGGACACTCAGGGTAAAGTCGAGATAACTAGGTTCTACCTGGGTACACTACGCTTTAGGAGGTAACTAATGGTCATTGTGAGCCCCCCCTCTGCGCAAGCGCGTAATCCGTACTCGCACTTGAGTACAACTAACCTCGTATGACACCTAGTCATACGGCTCGCCACCTTGGCAAAAAATGCAATGCAACAACCGTCACTATAGTTAACAACGGAACCTTCTTACACATTCACACTCTCATCATGGATGCCCATACTTCCACGGTCTCAAAGCGATAGTCTCAAGGCACTACCACGGTGTCAACTCTCAGCTCATCCATACAACATATATTCATCATAACAACCAGCCAATCATCAATGCTCATATACCAATACAAAATAATCACATAATCACATTTAATATATCATGTATATCAAATATCACATTTCATCATGTATAATTCAAATATCACAGTAGCATGCAATTCAGACATCTTCAACCAACATCGACTTGCAATCTTAAGATATCAAACTTACTGTCAAGAAACCTACAACTACTAAACCCGAGACAACATTAAAATATTATTTTATTTGGGTTTAGCTGTTGTCGATTATTCGACTTCCTAGTAGGGTCTGGGGCACCTTACACACATGCATATATAATTGTTATTCTACGCTTGCCTCCCCGACGATACCGATTACTTTCTCCCCGCCTGGCAAGATATGCACGCTTTCCCGTAAAAGTCTTGTGCACAACTCTGCGACTGGTACAATCTTGACATGCTTTTCAACAACACAACCAGACAACGTGACGGCTGGACCTAAGCAAAAACATATTCAAAAGTGAATTCTCAGCCTAGGGGAAGGTATTAAAAATGGTTACTGTTCGATCTCAATAAATTGATGTCTGATCCGCTGTCGCACACGGGTCAAAAACGAGTGATTAAAAAAAACTGTAGTTAGGGCACGACAACTCGAGTATCGTATCTCAAGGACTCTTGAATGGGAGGGGGGGTTAGATTCAATGAGAGAAGGATTGATTAAGAAAACAGTGCAATTAAGTGATTATCAATAAGTTGAAATGATTAATCTGTTGTTTCGGTTTCCCAACTATCATTGATTCACATAAATTCCATGCCCTAAGGGGATTCTAATCTCTTTTCGATTGTAGCAGCAATTAGACAAGCGCAATTGACACTACGAGATACATTTTCCCAATTTCCGAATTAAGCAAACGGATTGAAGCTCTCGTGAATTAAGCAAACACGACAAACACACGCGAATTAAGCAAACGCGATCAAGGTATAGGAACATAGAATCATCGAAATTAATCAATACTTACTCTATACAACTTGAATTAAGCAAACAAGGCATATAGCATAATATTGAAAGAGATAAGCAAACTGATCGGGAGTTATGGAACCTCAAGTGTCCGCGGAAACTGACTACAGCAGACTAATCCCTGGTGATTAGTTCTCCATCACGAAAGTAATAAAAGTCTTTGAAATAAATTGTAAACAGTGAAAATTGTCTCTCTTTTGCGTCTGCCCTGATGTCTTTTTATAGATCAGGATTCACGTCACGGCCGTGACGTGTTCTGCCAAGGGCGCGTATTCAAATTCCAGTCTGTCACGGCCGTGATGCCCATCACGGCCAGGCCGTGATCAATTCTGTTCTTCAGGGTCTTTTCATCACGCCCGTGATGGGCATCACGGCTAGGCCGTGATGCCTTCTGGTCTTCATGGGTAGCTCATCACGGCCGTGACCCTGGCCGTGATGGCTTCTGCTTTAAGTGTCCTTCCCTTTTTGCTCTTATTATTAACCTGAAAATATCAAATAGCATTAAATGCTTTATTTGACTCAAAATTAACTAAAATATCCTAAAACTACTTAAGAGACTCAGAATGTTGCTTGAGGACAATTAAATCCAAATTTGGGTGAAAACGAGATTAAACTCGAATGATTAGTACAAAAACCATGGTCTTTCTATTTATAAAACTAGATGAGCCAGAGGCTTATCAAAATACCCCAAACTTAAACTTTGCTTGTCCCCAAGCAAACTAAAACTCAAAAAGACTCAAACTTGGCAAGCTTAAAGGATTCAACCAATTTCGCACAAATTTCATGCAATTTTGACAAGACAATTTTTCTTCAATGTTTTCCCCCTTTTAAACAATGTAATCGCCACATTCATTTACTTTAAACAATTGAGAATTCCATCGTTCATGCAATCAGTAATCTGGGTTGAGGATCCAAGTTACACACAAAAGAGAGATCACCAATTTCAAACAATTGCCTTCCTCACAAGGGCATTTAATATTTCACTCATTCGCTTAATTTGTCTAGGCTATCAACTTTTCACTCCATTTCACATTTCAAGAGCACTTCCCATGATTTTTATTTTCGTCTCAAACAAAGTTCCCACGAAAACATGTATGCGACATCAAAAGGTCTTTTAAAGGTTGCAATGGTGACTGGTTAAAGGTAGGATATTCAAAGGTACTAGGCTTAAGTCCCTAGGAACTAAGAGAGCATGAGCATTTTGACACATTGATCTTCCACTCAAATTCCTTTTTCCATTTTTCTTTTTGCTTTGGGTGACTACAGCCTTTTTCTTCTAATACCCTTTTTTTTTACATTTTGTTCTTTTCTCTTTTTTTTTCCTTTGCCTTTGGCTCCAACCTTTATTTTTCTTTTTCTCAACCCAGAATGACATATCAAACCTTGTAGCCACCCCAAACTTAGTTTCTTACAACCCTTGTCTTGCTAAGCATCCATGCTCTCCTAATCCTAAGATTGGGTTAACATGGTTTTTCCATATTTTTGGCTTATAGCATAAGGTCATCAAGATACAATAGGCTTATTAGGCTCAATGTGGCTAACTAGGGAACATGCATTAGGGATGGTTCTTTTAGGCCAAGTAGTTATTTCAAAGAAAATTGCCTAAATCATTTGATGCAACCACATAAGCATGCAAACCATGAAAAGATTCAAGCAAATTCGGGAAAGTGCGGCTTAAAAGTGATTCACACAATTAAAAACATGTTGGAGGCTCAAATCCTCACCTGGACATTTTTCGCAAATTGTTTGACCGAGATTCAATCCCTAGTGTGTGCATCCCTTCACCCTAAACTTATCATAAATCATGCAATCACAATATAATATCTCAAAGTTTCAATTTTTCACATGGGGATCAATTTTCAATTTTCAAAACCTAGGGGGAAATCATCAACAGTCAACAAATATCATGCAATCAATCTATGCTAGATTTAATTAAAATCCATCAAGCTCACCGACACAACAGTCAACACACATAAGACTCAAAGCAAAGCAAAGCAAAGCGAAGATAATTAAAAAGAAAAAGGTTTAGAAAAACTCATGAAGGCGGTTCCACCGGGATCCCACTGCCTGTGATACAGCGGCCAAGGAATGCTCAAAGTACAATATGATCCTCCCGAATCCCATGGCATGCAACATAAGTATGAAAGTGAGCGCTTGACAATCATGGTGACCTCGCCAAGTACGGCGGACTTCTCACACCCTCTTGGGTCAAAGATGACCTCCTTGTCAACAATGTCTTCCCAATAAAAATGGGGTTCAACCTCTTGGACTGGCCATAGTGCCTTCATATTTAAAGATGCAAAATCCAGTCACTCAAGCAGAGGCTTGAACTCCATCGTTGGTTGCTTCACAGTGTGAGGTGGCAAACAAGTAGAGAGGATCACCGGTGCTGCTTTGGCTTCTGTACAATCTTCATCCACTGCATTACCAAGTCCATCACCTTCTACACATGCAATAATCTCAGCACACACCACACAAGCATCACAATCAACACATGAAGTACAATAGACAGAATCAGGAAAAGCTTGAATATCTAGAAATTCAGCACAAAGTTCATCAACAATGTTATTCTCAACAAAATTATCAAAATTATGCTCAGAAGAAGTATTGTCAAGGATATCTATTTATGAATCTGAATGCTCTTCAAGGAGATGTTGTGATTGCAGTGCAGTCAAGGTGGAGGCAATGTGACCAATTTGAGTGGCCAAATTCTGAAGACTTGCTTCTGTCCTTTGTTGGAATTCAAGAGTGTGTTCTGCCATTTGTTGGACCAATTCTTCCAGACTGGGTTGGACTGGTGTGGGGTCAAGCTGACATTGATGCTGGCTTATTGTCAATTGGTGCACCAAAGAAACTAACTCATCCAAGCTGCCATGTCCTCCACCATGTTGGCTAGAATAGAAAGGTTGCACCTCATTCACTCTAATCATGCCAAAATCACTACTAAGCTCATAATCACCAGTAAAGTCAGCATAATATATGGATGATGGCTCATAATCAATATTAGGCATACAAATTTTTTTATGTTTTTTTTATTATTTAATTCCTGTTATAGCTAATAAAAATCAAAGAGTCCCCGGCAACGGCGCCAATTTTGATCCGCTATCGCACACGGGTCAAAAACGAGTGATTAAAAAAAACTGTAGTTAGGGCACGACAACTCGAGTATCATATCTCAAGGTCTCTTGGATTATTATTAACCTACAATCGATTTGGGGGGGGGGGGGGGGGTAGATTCAATGAGAGAAGGATTGATTAAGAAAACAGTGCAATTAAGTGATTTTCAATAAGTTGAAACTATTAATCTGCTGTTTCGGTTTCCCAACTATCATTGATTCACATAAATTTCATGCCCTAAGCGGATTCTAATCTCTTTTCGATTGTAGCAGCAATTAGACAAGCGCAATTAACACTACGAGATATATGTTCCTAATTTCCGAATTAAGCAAACGGATTGAAGCTCTCGTGAATTAAGCAAACACGACAAACACACGCGAATTAAGCAAACAGGATCAAGGTATAGGAACATAGAATCATCGAAATTAATCAAGACTTACTCTATACAACTTGAATTAAGCAAACAAGGCATATAGCATAATATTGAAAGAGATAAGCAAACTGATCGGGAATTATGGAACCTCAACTGTCGGCGGAAACCGATTACAGCAGACTAATCCCTGGTGATTAGTTCTCCATCACAAACGTATTACAAACCCTTGAAATAAATTGTAAACAGTGAAAATTGTCTCTCTTTTGCGTCTGCCCTGATGTCTTTTTATAGATCAGGATTTGCGTCATGGCCGTGACGTGTTCTGCCAAGGGCGCGCATTCAAATTCCAGTCTGTCACGGTCGTGATTAATTCTGTTCTTCAGGGTCTTTTCATCACACCCGTGATGGGTATCACGGTTGGGCCGTCATGCCTTCTGGTCTTCATGGGTAGCTCATCACGGTCGTGACCAGTGTCACGGCCTGGCCGTGATGGCTTCTGCTTTAAGTGTCCTTCCCTTTTTGCTCTTCTTATTAACCTGAAAATATGAAATAGCATTAAATACTTTATTTGACTCAAAATTAACTAAAATATCCTAAAACTACTTAAGAGACTCAGAATGTTGCTTGAAGACAATTAAATCCAAATTTGGGTGAAAACGAGATTAAACTTGAATGATTAGTACAAAAACCATGGTCTTTCTAGTTATAAAACTATATGAGCCAGAGGCTTATCAATGTCCAAACCTTTACTAACCAATCTGAATGGTGACAATGAAGAATAACAAGTCATGAACCATCTTACAAAATTTTCAGCTTGATCCAACGATTAACGACTCCCCGGTGGTGGTTGTACAGTGACAGGTTGGTGGTTATGTTTGATGATTGTTCACAATTTGGGGCTACGGTACGAGCTACATAGCTCACACTATGAAGCTCTAAAGGAGAATCCGAATGGTGAGAATGGAGAATCACACGTCTGGAACCTTCTCACCAAATTTGAGCAAGATCCAACGGTTGTAGAATGTTTGACAAGGATTCTCCTGTGGCAGTTCAGACAAGCTTCCAAACTCAAAAATGGCTATTTTCTTTAGCTTTTAAGAACAAACTCTTCACTCTCTTCTCTGAACATGAAACATAGAGGAAGATGAAGTTCTTTTTGTAACACCCTGTTTTTTGTATGCTTCTTTATCAGTAAATACATACTTTAATGTGTTTATTTTTGATAAAATCCTGATGATGATTTTATTTAAAATAAGATAATTTTCTTGTGTTGTTTTAAAGTATGAAGTCACAGTAAAATTTTCGGTAAAAAATTCAGACGAAAATCGGTCTGGGTTCTCAATGCCAGTACAAGTTTACTGAGCTAGAGACCAAATTTTAATTCGTGAACGAGACAGTTAGTGTTTTTATGATGTTTTGTGTGGGTTTGGAGTTTTTCGAAAAATCTTGTTCCGGGCCAAATCTTAGGGATTTCCCGGGCGAAACCGTCGGGAAATACGATCGGGGAAGTCATCTGATACGCAATGGAGCAGAGCATCAAGAGGATGAAGTGACTTGATGTGAAGGTTATGACACACCTCAAAAAGGTGAATCATGACTTTATTTCAAAAATCTCAATTTTTCATCTTACTCTCTCCAATCACATCACATCGCCTTAACTCCTTATCCTCTCTACAAGCAACCCACCTTCTTTTTCTCTTCTTTCTTCCTTCCCAAAACCGTGACCTCTCTCTCACTCTTTATAAATACTCTTCATTTCCACACTTCATCACTTTCCTTCATTTCTCACATTTACACTTTACTACATTTCTTCTTCTTCTTCTTCTTCTTCTTCTTCTTCTTCTTCTTCTTCTTCTTCTTCTTCTTCTTCTTCTTCTTCTTCTTCTCTCTTACAAAGTTTACATTTTTACCAAGATTTTCTCTTAGAGTTCTTCATCAAAGTTCTTAATCTTGTTAAGGGTAATACTTCTATGTAGTTCTTTTTCAAAGTTTCATCTTTTGTTTCAAAGTTTTCTTCATATGTCCTTTATGTGCTTTTAACTTATAAAACCTCTCAAAAATGGTAGAAAACTCCTTTTGATTTGAAACCACTTTCTATATTTTTGTATTTACTCATACTATCACATACTAAAAGGTTGTGTAAAACAAAGTTTCCTAACATCTTCTTCCTAAGGAGGCCGAAACCATGTATATGGTTTAGGTGAATCTTGTTTCAACTTTTACATGTATGAGTTTGTATCTGAGTTTCATTTCCAAGATGATCACGGACCAAGGCTCCCTTATGTTAAAGGATTCTATGTCTAAGTGATTGGAAAATTTAAAGATTTTTACCCTATTTTTATGTAAAGACCAAAACCAATGAGTTTTAAGACAATGGTGTTTAAGTTTTGTTTTCCAAAATGATCATGGATTAAGACTCCTTGATATAAAAGGATGCTAAGTCCAAGAGATTGGAAAGTTTGAAGATTTCTAACCCATATTTCTTGAAAAGGCCGAAACCTTAAATGGTTATGGTAAATATGTTGAGTTTTGTTTTCCAAAGTGATCATGGACTAAAAAGCTCCTTATGTTAAAGGATGCTATGTCTAAGTGATTGGAAAGTTTAAAATATTTTCTTGCTTTATTTTCCTATGATGGCCGAATGTAACATTTGACCTAGGATGTGTTATTTTATTTTGTTTTCCAAGATGATTATGGATTAAAGCTCCTTCATGTTAAAGGATGTTATGTCCAAAAGATTGGATGATTTAAAGATCTCTAACCTCACAAACTTGTTAAGACCGAACCTAAGAGTTCATGGTCTAAGACATTTGATTTTTCCATTTTCCGAAATGATCATGGTTTCAAGCTCCTTACGATGTATGGATGCTAACCTAAAGAGATTGGAAAGTTTAGAAATTCCTAGCCTATTTACCTATGCTTGATCGAAACCCTAAGTCAAGTACTTAGTGGGATTTTTAATTCAACTTTGTTAAAAGATTGTTGTTTATGAACTTCTAGCACTTAAGGATCATAAATCCAAGAGTCACATAAATTTCGGAAACCCCTAATCCTAGTTTATTATATGAACCGAACCTATACCTTGTGGTTAGTGTTCTCGAGTTGATTTTTTTCTAACTCGTGATTTTATGTTGGTAACCTTAGACTTCCATCTCCGGAGAAGGGAGGACGTTCGTGAACCTTCTTTTCAAATCCAAGACTCTTAACTCCGACGTGAGGTAAGAGGGGATTTCCTAAAGATATTCAATAACTGTATGCATGTGTGTATGTGTTTAACTGGATATTTATATGTTGATTGAGCTTACTTGGTTATCTAATGTACTTGAATTGGTATGCTATTATCTGATGTTGAACTGTGCTTGTTCTAAATGTTATAATGCATATCTGTGATGAACTGCTTTCAACTGTGATATTAGCATTGAACTGAGAATATATACTACTGTTGATTGAAAGTTTGCTAAGCCAGACTTGTGTCTTTGCTCAATTGTTATAAGGATTAAAAACCTTAATAAGCTTTGAATATGAAGGGATTGGTGTTCTTTTCCAAAAGCTCATTAACTTAAAGTACATTTTTTAAATGTTGAAATGGTTTTGGAGAATTATTGTTATACAATAGAAAAATCCTTTTCGAACTATGTGTCTTCAAGTGAAAAATTCCAAGATTATTTGGCAATATCCTATTGGGGATTTTCAAAGATAAAAGTATTTCAAAGATGCCTTATAAAAGATTTTCAAAGAAAAGGTTTTCTCCAAAATGTTTTAGAAACTTTTCGATAGCCTGGATAGGTTATCGAGGATTCGGTTTTGAATTTGATTTTCACTGAACGAAAAATAAGTACTTAAGAAAGAGAATCTAGTACGCGAGACGTCGCCTCTAGTATTCAGTTATGCGCACGTGATCTTGGATCAGTGTTAATTCGGGGACATGAGTCCTATTCATGATGTTCTGGACTGAAAGTCCAATTCTCGAAATCGAGGACAGTGCATTCTGATTTCGTTGTTATGGACTGTGTGTCCTAATAACGTTGTTGTGGACTGTGTGTCCTAACCACGTTGTGATGGACGTTGTTAAAAGTGAATGTTTTTTTCTACGACCACAAGCCTAGGACTGGTTCATCGGTCTCGGGCGTTGTGATTGAGCATTCGGACTGTGTGTCCTATGTTTCTAAGTTTTCAAGTGATGGGGAAATGATGATTAAGTCGTTAGCTTTAAGCTGCGACAGCAAAAAAGAATGAACACAAAGAAAACCTTTTGAATAAAATATTTTCTCATGTGCATTTCCCCAGGCAGACGTGCTTTCTTACATATCAGATACAAGGTGATATTTGGGAGTCAGACCATGTGACCAGTTCAGAGGCACATGTGACGTTGCTCGTCCCGAGACCTTAAATGCATGAAGGTATGGAGGCAACTGCCTGGTGGGCTAGAGATTGACCAAATCTAATTCTTCTCCAGTGGAAAATGGTGTTGATATCTCATGAGATTAAGTTAGAGCCTGATATTCAAGTGCCATGCATATTTTCAAAGGTTGACTGTACGGGTTTGAGACCCTTTGATATAACACTGTTATGTTATGTATATGCATGATTTATCTTCTTATATGATTATGTGATGTATGTATCATGTATATGGTTGTTGTGGGATATATCTTATGACGGTATCTCACTCTTGCACATATGTACGTTATGTTCTTTTCTTCTTGTATCGGGTATGCGCGTGCTTTAGATGGATCCAAATGTTCCCTTGTCACAGTCGAGCTTGAGGAGCGAAGTGTTTGATCATGCTGGGACGACAGAGAACTGGACTATACATGAGGGTGCGACGACCACGACGTATCGAGGACCAGTCACGACTACCGAGACAAATACTAATGGAGTGCCCATACGAAGGGTTCATACCGTCAAGGACGAGGAGGAAGAGGAGCCATAGTACCATCCACAAGATCCCGGAGATGACGATGTCCCTATCGACGATGGTGGTGACGTTATCGATTCGGCATTTGATATCTCGTCTGGGGGTAGCGTCTGTGGTCACTCTGCATGCAGGAGGCATTGGTAGATCGTTCGTCTGCTTTTGGAGTCGTCCCGATAGTCCCTAGGCTTTTAGAGCCATCTTTTGAGTCTTGTACCCAGTTCCCTATCCCCGGTTTGATGTTTCTTTTTCCTACTTGTTTCTTTAGTAGCTGTTTTAGTGTATGTTGGCCAGTTCGACAAGGCCTGTTTTGTAATCAAACCTAAGATCCCAAGTGGGACAGTTATATTTATATGTATGATGTTTTTTTCCATGTTGAGTGTTCATCACCTTTTCTTAACTTCTTTTGACAAAAAAAAAAAAAAATTGAGTACCCTTTTTCAGTAACCCTATATAAAAGGTTATTTTTCTGAAAGCGACCAGCGTTCTAAATAGGTTTCTTTTCCGCAACGGGTAACCATGTGATGCCGGGTTTTAGGGTGTAGCACTTTTCTTCTGATTCTCCATAGAGTAAGTTAGACTATTAGGTGCATTAGTGGATTGTTAGGTGTCATGGTTTGGCTTAGGTGTCATCACTGAGTTTAGGTGTTTAGGTGGTAGTGGGATAGGTGTCAATTAGATGGGTTAGGTTAGGTGGTGGTGTGGAGGATAGGTGTCATGTGGGTGTTTAGGCTTAGGTTAGTGGAAAGTGAGGTGGCGTCATGGTATCGCGACACGTGTCACCGCGTGTTGCTATGTCAGCACAACCGGGGATAGGGAACTGTGAATTCAGGTGGTAGAGTTTAAGAAGTTTATGGCCAGTGTGTCTTAAGACGTTTTATATTTCAACAAATATTAGTTTGTTTAAATCTGCACCTGCAAGGGATCCTACTGCTGGGATACCCTAGACAATGTTTTGGTACTCTGATGCATAAACATATGGTGTTTATATATGTTATATGTGGTGTGATGGTTCAAATTTGATACGATGTATGTTTATAGTTAAGTTTTTAATTTTAATGTATTTCGACATATACGTTTAATGTTGAGCGTGCGATTCAGAAATTAATAAATAAGGATTTTAATGTAATGGCACAATGGGGTACAACGGGGTGTCTCAAAGTACATACCTTCGATTCATTAAACAGTGGAGGTAATGCTCGAGTCCTTAACTCGTTGAACCGTCAACATTGTCATCTACTTTGTTTTGGTGAACCTTGCTTCGATTCTACCTTTGTCTGTGAAATTGTTGTAAGATTAGGGTTTATGACATTGACGTGACTTTGTCCGTGTGTTCAGGGAAAATTTTGGAGCACCGGGTAGCTATCCGGGACACGTGGCAGCAACTGCTTGGTTAGGAGGGCGTGGATTTTGTGGCTCAAGGCTTCTCATTACGACTTTCAAAGGTGGGGAGAAAGTATCTAACATGCCGGGGAGGCAAGCGTAGTATTGTATATTATGTTGTATGCGTAGGGTGCCCAAGACCCTATTAGTTGTCGAGTAGCTTGCGATAATTAAATCCCTATTGAAACTAATTTTTAAAGCTATTTATGGGATTTAGTTATGGCATGCTTATCGATGTTAAGACTGCTTTATCATTTTACTTGCATATGCTGAGGTTGCCTGTTTTGCTGTTTATTGCTGTTGATGGTTTTACTGCTGATTGATGTGTGCTATTTGTTATTTATGCATGATGATGTTTGATGCTATGATATTTAATTATGTTAAGTTATTATTGATGTTGAGGATGATGATATTATGATGTTGTCGTTGAAGACGTTGAGGTTGTCTGGATTGTCTGTTTGTGCTGTTGGAAATCCTAGTTGACACCTGAGGGTACGCTGTCGAGTTAGTGATGAGAATGGATTCTGGAAGCGGTATATGGGTACCGAGTTGAGATTGTGGATGTCAAGTGCATCCTAATGCATGTAAACGAGTAACGGTTCCAGTGTTAACTTAGGTTATGTTGCATTGCATATTGCCAAAGTGGTGAGCCGTGTGACTGTTGATGAGTGTGATTTCACCTCATATTTCATTGACATTTTGCATGCATTTTCATATATAGCTTAGGCATTTTTTAATTTGATTTTGGTTAATTTTTACCTTGGAACGGGAAAGGCGGTTTTGTGGTTGTGTTGTGCAGGAATTAAGGATTAAAATGCTCAAGATTAACCATGATGGAGCTTGCATGAAGATGGGGATTGAAAAGTGAAGAAAAATGAGCCAAACATAGCCCATCACGGCCTGGCCTGGCCGTGATGGCCATCACGGCCGTGACGCGCAATATTTGGATCTGAACAAACTGAATTGATCTGAATTTGTGTTTGACTGGGATTCAAACTTCCCTAATCTATAAATATGGCAACTAGGCAAAGACTCAGGGAGATGGATGAGCTGCTTACCTTAGGAAAATTGAGGAATTCTCTTCTTCTCCTTCTCCTCTTCTCTTAGGGATTTATCTGTTCATGTTATTTTTTACCAAGCTTGCTACAATCATGGCAAGGCTTGAGTAGTAGTATAGTTTCTAGGAATTGGGGCTATGCCCAAAACTTGTTTATGGTGATGTATTGATTTTGATTTCTTGTTAATTCCGATTTGTTTTCGATTTGATCCCTATTTTTTTAATTACTCGTGAATTCGGTGGCCACTTATTTGCGTGTCGTAGATACACTAAGGACGAACTTAACGGTGAACTTAGGTATCGGATCTATAGGAATCGAACTTAGGACTTAAATCACGAGAGTTAGAAGCGGTCCTTCGAGGATTCACGAATTGTCACAAAACTCAAGGGGTCCGATTTAAATTCAACTACCATGAGAGTAGGGATTGATTTAATCGGGCACGGTTTTTGTAACCCGAGAGGGAGCATTAGCTAATTTAGGACAAATTCGCCTTCAAAACAAATTTTGGTAATTAACAAGGAGAGGAGTCGATTCAGTAACATAAACAGTTTTGTGGTATCCTAATTCCTGGGAATCCCTTTGAATTTGAAAAACCCCAATTTGAAATTGCTTTCCTGTTTTGTTTAATTGCGATATTGAATTTGATTGTTACTTGATTCTTATTTCAAAAATCGAAACCTTTTCAAAATCTTTTTTTATACAGTCCAGTTTTATCGATTTAATAATTAGTTGTGGTTTGAGATCACGGTCCCTGTGGGATCGATATTTTTATTAATTGGCAACGAATCTGGTACACTTGCCGGAACGCATAACGCACACCAAGTTTTTGGCGCCGTTGCCGGGGACTGTGTTTTCTTGAATTTCAATTTAATTTTTAAATTGATTTTTCTGGACATTTTTTTATATTAATTTATTACTTATTTCTTTTTCTTTTTCTAGAGTATCTATCTCTCTACCATAGGTATTTTTCTCTTTTATGCAAAGATCCCTAAGTCTTGGAAACCTTATTAAAGCCGACCCCGAGATCGAAAGGACCTTTCATAGACGTAGGAGACTACAAAGGGAGAGAGAGAGAGGTTGATTCCCATTCCACTCATGGCGAATCTACCAGATACCAAATCACTGAAGGACTACGCAACCCCAAATGCTAGGGGTTTGCGAACTGGGATTGCAAGACCTGAAATTGAGGCGGAAAACTATACTATATCGCCTCAGTTAATTAGCATGATTAGGCAACATCGGTTTGGAGGATTACCCTCGGAGGACCCGACGGATCATGTGGAGACATTCTTGGAATTCACCGATGCGATAAGGATTCAAGGTGCCCCGATCGATGCTATACGCCTGAGGTTATTCCCCTCCTCTCTGACTGGAAAAGTGAAAGCTTGGTTGAAGCAAGTGCCAGGTAACACGTTGTCAACTTGGGACCAACTAGAGCAAGCATTCTTGGATAAATTCTTCCCTCCATCCAAGACTGCTTACCTATGGACTCGGATCACCGGCTTCTTCCAAAAGGACGGAGAATGCTTATCCGAAGCTTGGGATCGCTACAAGGGATTACTGGAGTCTTGCCCACATCATGGACTCGAAAGGTGGTTGTTAGTGCATACCTTATACACCGGATTGGATTATTCATCAAAGGTGCCACTCGACTCCGCAGCTGGTGGAGCCTTCATGAACAGACCCCTGACTGAAGCATTCAACATCATTGAAAACGTGGCCACCAACTACCACCAATGGGGGTCGGAAAGAGGTAATAACCCGAAAAAGCTTTCGGGAGGTAAGCTCGAAATGAATAGTACCAATCTGATTATGTCTAAATTTGACTCAATAAACAAATGCTTTGATAAGCTTGAAAAGGCTCATGCGAGTTCAATCGGTGCTACTAATGTTGTTTGTGAGATTTGTGGAATACAGGGACATGACATAATCGAGTGCCCACACGGTATCGCTTCTGAGTCAGGTGCTTCAGGGGAACAAGTAAACTCTTGTCGCAATTTCTACGACACAAACCCGAAGCTACCAAATTATGCTCCCCCAAATCCCTACAACCAGAGGAGGAATAGTTCTTACCTTTCCTACGGAAACTACAACAACACGTTGAACCACGAATTCCAAGGACAAGGTAATAGGAAACCCGCATCGGGGTATCCTCAGGTACAAAATTCCAAACTTGAGTCTCTTTTGGAAAGTTTTGTTGAAACTCAAACAAAACAAAATGAAGAGTTTAGGCAACAAGGTAGGGAAGTCAATGAGGCAATAAAAGATCTAGCATCTAAGGTAGATAACTTAGCCATCCATAATAAAATGCTAGAAACTCAAATTGCCCAACAAGCCAGCACATATTCTAGACCTAAGGGTACGTTTCCGGGACAACCCGAAGTTAATCCCAATGACCATTGTAATGCCATATACTTGAGGGATGATAAGCTTGGGGTAGCTGAAAAGGATGTGGAATGTGAGGAGGACATAAGCAAAGATGAAGAGACAGATCCAAAGTATGTCCCTCCACCACCTTACCAACCCCCAATACCTTTCCGACAAAGGTTGGTCAAGAGAAAGCAAGTAGAAATAGAAACTAAGAGCTTAATTGAGGAGCACAATGTCATGATAAAAACTAATATGCCTCCTAAACTAAAAGATCCAGGTAGTTTCTCTATTGCTTGCTCAATTGGAGAAGTGAAAATAGACCAAGCCTTATGTGACTTAGGGGCTAGTGCGAGCTTGATGCCGCTTTCTATCTTTGAGAGGTTAGGAACAAAGGAATTGAGTCCATCCAAATTCTCTTTACAATTTGTGGATGGCTAAACTAAAACTCCTCTAGGCATACTAGAGAATGTTCCCGTAAGGGTAGGGAAATTTTTCATTCCTACCGATTTCATGGTGTTGGATATGAACGGGAATTCTAAATTCCCCATTATTCTAGGAAGGCCATTCTTGGCCATAGCTAGAGCGATAATAGACGTAAATAATGGCAAACTCTCTCTGAATGTAGAGGAAGGTAGGATAGATTTTGATTTGACTAACTCATATAACAACCCTCCTTTTGAGAGTCATGTGTGCAGGATCGATATAAAGTCTCCATATGTGAAGGAAGAGCCTAACACGGAAGCAACTCCGAAGCTTTGCAAGACAAATGATGCACCAACTGATGACGAAGTCGGAGTTGCTCATCATGTGGAGTTAGAACTTCAGCCGGGAGGGAGCAAGGCCATGAAACTCAGAGTGAAAAGATCAAAGCGAAAGCGCAATTGGCCTTATGAGTAAAATCGGCTCTTTGAAGGACTCCCGTGGAAGAGAAGTGTTCTTGAACTTCTAGGCCCAGCCGACCCCGGTTGATTGAAAGGACTATGGTCAAACTGTAAACAAGCGCTTCTTGGGAGGCAACCCAAGTTTTCTTTCCGTTTTCCATTTGTTTTTGAATTTTGTTTTTTAATAATTTGAGAAGATAAGAAAAGAAAGATCACTAATTCATGGCTTTGCCAAGTGTTTTCAGGTTATGAAGGAAGGAAGCGCAAAAAGGCCAAGGACAAATTAAGTCAGAAGTCATCACGCCCAGGCCGTGACAGTGGTCACGGCCGTGATGAGCTAACCAAAGAAGGGGATCACGGCCCAGCCGTGACATCCATCACGGGCGTGATGAGAAGGACCCTGAAGACCAGAATTGATCATGTCCTAGCCGTGATGCCTATCACGGGCGTGATACAATTTCCAACAACTTTTTGACTGGCATGTGAGCCAGCACCCACTACCACCTCGGTGAGTTGTTCCATTTTTTCTCCTCTCTCCGACTTGATTATTTACATTGTGGACAATGTAAGTTTTTAAGCTTGGGGTAGGGGTATTTTTGCATTTTTCATGTCGCATTCATATAGGCATAGTTTGCATGATCACATGATTAGATTGATCCTTGCTTAGAGTATGCATCCAATCGTGAGAACTTGGAGCCAAATAAATTGAGATAGTGAATTTTTGAACCCAATTTTTTTTATTCTTGTGATAAGGCTAAAAATAAAAATGCTTGAGATGATCTTTTGATAGTTGATAATTAGCATGTGGTTCCTTAGATTTGTGTTTCTCATTGATTTTAAACTACTAAATGTGAGATTTTTGAGCCAAAAAGGGGTACTCACTAAATCTACCCCATTCTTTGTGATCAAGTGTTTTATTCCTCTTGGATTGTATTCTCTAGAACTTGACTTGAAACCGTTTTGAAACTTAAAAATTTTTTAAAACATTTTTGAAAATGATTGAGGCACTACGTATTTTTTCGATCTTCTGAGCTTTGATTGATTAAATGCTACCCCTTAGTTGCCCAATTTTGAGCCTAAAAGAATAAAATATTTTTCTTGGTACCTTGAAATATTTTGATGAATAATGCTAGGTATGACACCTTTTAAAGTATTCCAAAAAGGGTAAAAAGAAAGTTTGAAAAATGAAATTGTGGGATGAGAAAGTTAGAAAAATATTTCTCTTGAATTGAAAATCTCCCCTTCTCCATATAAATAAAATGAAATAAACAAACAAACAAAAATGTTGATGGGGGTGACAAAAAGAAAGTGAGAAATAAAATAAAAATAAAGAAAGAAAGGTGGAAAAGTGAGCTAAAGCCCAAAATGATATTTTAGAAGGTTGTCATGCTTTGCAATGTTTGATATATATATTTTTTTTAGCCTTCTTGAAATTTCCTTTTCTTGATTTCCCCACCTAACAATTAATCCCATGGCCCCATTACAACCAAAATAAAAGACCTCTTGATTCTTATGTGTTTTCATTAATAAAGTAGAGATTTGGTTAATAGTCAAGCTTATGGTAGGATACTTTCTTTGAGGAAAATGAGCGAATTGTCATATACCCTTAAACATTTGAGTGAGGTGAGAAGAGTCCCTGAATTAGTGAGATACATGAATCTAGAAAACCTAAGCTTCTAATTGGACTTGAAATTGATTGTCTCTTGGTTTCTTATTTGAAAATGCCTGTCACTTGGATTAGTTACTCGGGTTCTTGGTTCACTATCCATGCTCTGATTGATTATCTTGTCTGGCCTTAGTGATTTCTTGAGGACAAGCAAAATCTTAAGCTTAGGGTGATTTGATGTGTGTGATTTCACCTCATATTTCATTGACATTTTGTATGCATTTTCATATAGTTTAGGCATTTTTTAATTTGATTTTGGTTAATTTTTACCTTGGAACGGGTAAGGCGGTTTTGTGGTGTTGTTGTGCAGGAATTAAGGATTAAAATGCTCAAGATTAACCATGATGGAGCTTGCATGAAGATGGGGATTGAAAAGTGAATAAAAATGAGCCAAACAGAGCCCATCACGGCCTGGCCGTGATAGGCATCACGGCCATGATCGAGCAGGGCCGAAAAAGAAAGAAGAACGAAAAAGTCAGAAGTTGTCAGGGCCGGGCCGTGATGGCCATCAGGGCCAGGCCGTGATGACCATCAGGGCCAGGCCGTGATGACCATCACGGCCGTGACAGACCAACCAGTGAAGAATTTCCAAGGCAGAATCCATCACGGCCTGGCCGTGATGGCCGTCACGGCCTGCACGACCGTGACGCGCAATATTTGGATCTGAACAAACTGAATTGATCTGAATTTGTGTTTGATTGGGATTCAAACTTCCCTAATCTATAAATATGGCAACTAGGCAGAGACTCAGGGAGATGGATGGGATGCTTACCTTAGGAAAATTGAGGAATTCTCTTCTTCTCCTTCTCCTCTTCTCTTAGGGATTTTTCTGTTCATGTTATTTTTAACCAAGCTTGCTACAATCATGGCAAGGCTTGAGTAGTAGTATAGTTTCTAGGAATTGGGGCTATGCCCAAAACTTGTTTATGGTGATGTATTGATTTCGATTTCTTGTTAATTCCGATTTGTTTTCGATTTGATCCCTGTTGTTTTAATTACTCGTGAATTCGGTGGCCACTTATTTGCGTGTCGTAGATACACTAAGGACGAACTTAGCGGTGAACTTAGGTATCAGATCTATAGGAATCAAACTTAAGACTTAAATCACGAGAGTTAGAAGCGGTCCTTCGAGGATTCACGAATTGTCACAAAACTCAAGGGGTCCGATTTAAATTCAACTACCATGAGAGTAGGGATTGATTTAATCGGGCACGGTTTTTGTAACCCGAGAGGGAGCATTAGCTAATTTAGGACAAATTCGCCTTCAAAACAAATTTTGGTAATTAACAAGGAGAGGAGTCGATTCAGTAACATAAACAGTTTTGTGGTATCCCAATTCCTGGGAATCCCTTTGAATTTGAAAAACCCCAATTTGAAATTGCTTTCCTGTTTTGTTTAATTGCGATATTGAATTTGATTGTTACTTGATTCTTATTTCAAAAATCGAAACCTTTTCAAAATCTTTTTTATACAGTCCAGTTTTATCGATTTAATAATTAGTTGTGGTTTGAGATCACGGTCCCCGTGGGATCGATCTTTTTATTACTTGGCAACGAATCCGGTACACTTGCTGGAATCTAGCACACCAACTGTGAGTCATGCGAGGTTGGTGTACCCTGATACAGGTATAGAATGCGAGCGAGATGGTTCAGGGAACCTTGGGGATGTAGCCGGGTTCGGATTGACTGACAGTGGCCAATGGCTTGCACCCATTGTGCCATGTTCTCCACTGGTACTCGACTATCTCAACGTCTGGGCGCTGAGTGTTCCAGTCTATGGTGGACGTTTCGAGGAGACCAAGATACCCCTATTGGAGTTGAGCTCGGAGAGGAGAGCACCCTTATTGGTCACGGTGAGCGGTGTTGACAAGTGACTCCAAACACAAGAGGGGGGTGAATTGTGTTTTTAAAAAAAATTGGCAAAAATAAATATTGTTTCCCTTTTGATATATTAAAGAAAACACTTTGTTATAACCGCATGTGATTAAAAGCGTCTTTTAAGAAACATAGCAGAAATAAAAAGATAAGGGTTTGAGAAGATGAACACAAGCAAGATATGCTGGTTCGGCCACAAACTATCTAGTGGCCTACGTCCAATCCCCAAGGCAATACCACCAAGGGATTCCAATCAACTCTAGTTTTTAAACAGGATCAAAACCTTTACAATTTAGAGAACCCTTACATAAATCACAGGATGTACTCTCCCTTGTGCAAGAGCCTCAAAAGCTTTTTACTTGAGATCACACTCACAAAAAATAGAAAAGAGTTTTACAAACAGATAGCACTCACAAGTGCAAAGTATAAACAAATTGAAGCTCAACAACAAGCACCTCTATGGTGTGAATGTCTCTCAAAGTTAAGTATGCAAGTGTAAGAGAATGAGAGTGATAGAGAATTGTTCAAGAGAGGAGAAAGTCAGAAAATATGCTCAGTGTTTCATGTGTTACTTTCTCTGAAAAAGACCTTTAAATAAACCAATTGAAGTTAGGTCAAAATCTCTTGAAAGCTCGTTTTTCTCGAGTCATAATCGATTATTCATAAAGCATAATCGATTATTTTAAGCAAAATAAAAAGGCGCATTCTTAAACAGTAAGGTAATAATCGATTATACTAATCGATTACTTGGTCTCTGTTTAAAAGCACAGACTGTTTCAATTATGCATAATCGATTATCCTAATCGATTATGAAGCCTCTGACTTTTGGTTAAAAAGAAATAATCGATTTTTGGAAAGCCATAATCAATTATAGTTTGAATTTTTAAACTCAACGGCTTTGACATAATTAATAACTCATTAAAAGCACTTAAAGCCATTTTAAGACATAGTTTAAAACGTGTTCAAATAGGCATAATCGATTATCATAATCGATTATTCCACGTATAAAAGGGTTTTTGAAAAACTTTAAGGGTCAGAAGATATTATAATAAATTTCAATTTAAAGACCTTTTAAGTTCCTTTTTCAAAGCAGATTTTATGAGTGTGTGTGATTAATTTTAACTTGAGAGGCACACAACCATTTACAAAGATTCTAAAACAAGCAATACAATAAATGAAAATTTCCCTTAACCTAAATAATTGCTTGTTGGTCATTTTCACGCTTTTTCCAAATAAGTCCTTAGACTGGAGTCCTTTTGTCAATCATCAAAATGAATGTACCTGTCAAGGCATATATCCACACGCGGAACTGTTACCAAGATAGACCAGCTGACATTTTCTAGGCGACGGGTAGACCCGACCCGAGAGAGAAAGAGAATGTCTGAGGGATCAGTATCCCTAGTGTGAGAGATCGGTCGATATGCACCGGAGTGTAACTCCTTAGAGGATTGATCCTAGTTGGATAATCGAGATTGATTGTGACAGTGTGATTCGGGAGATGTTTGCTGCATGTGTTGATTGCTAAGTGATAGTATGCTTTACTATGTTTTCCCTATTGTCAGATGAGTATCAGTCGTACGTCGATGGAGATCGGATCAGAACATCTTCAGTGACCTGCAGATGGTTCCGCCGAGGGTCTAGACCCTGGGGGACATTGAGATCGTATATCATGACGACTTTGGGTGGCAGGTCAACCACTCAGCTCTGCATGTGTTACGTTGGCCCGGTCAGCATCTACGTCCGTCTCGGAGGAGGACCAGACTTCACTATGCTCGGTTCTTACCGGATCTCTCAGTGAATGCCCTTCACAAAGATGTGGTATCCGTCAGGTCAGCACGAGTTCCCGGATGACAGGTGGAACAGGATAGAGCATTCTGTGCTCCAGGATAGAGTTGGCAGAGTCTATAGAGGCAGGAGGAGGGGGAGTACACAGACGTTGCACCGCTATCAGCGTCGTCTGAGACACCCCGTTGTGCCATTAATTATTTATTAAACTTAATCGCGTACTTAGCGTTAATCATAACCCAAAAATATGATTAAATTAAAACAATGTTAATAACCATATAACTTCTGTAAACTTAAAAACACCATCGTTATAATATATAAATACACACATGTTTATCCATCACATTACAAAGCACTGTTTAGGGTATCTTATAAGTAGGATCCCTCTCAGGTACTTAATTATACAAACTGTTTATAACTAGCGGAAATTAAATTGTCTTATAAGACTAACTGACCCTAAACTTACTACACTATATCATTAGAATCTGCAGCTTGTCCTTCAGCCTCCGTTTCATATGGAGTTCCATCCAACTCCTCAGTAGCGTATTCCTCCACCGAGTCTTCTAACGTAATAAAGTAGACATACACAAAATGCAGAAATAGGGAGATTAGAAATAGTTCTATCATCATAAGTTGAAAAGATTCATAGCATATAATATAATAGAGGTCATAGACAAACAACACTCATCATTAACAA
Source organism: Sophora flavescens (assembly GCA_030762895.1). NCBI lineage: Eukaryota > Viridiplantae > Streptophyta > Magnoliopsida > Fabales > Fabaceae > Sophora > Sophora flavescens. The sequence continues at coordinate 94,936,751 of CM061066.1, forward strand.
TCATCTTTAACCCACAATACTTTCCTCTACCCTCAATCTCATGCAACTAACTTCTATGCTGACGTGGCCACCACCAATCCTATCACACATCCCTTGCCCGCTGAGGGATGTTAGTCAGTCGTCCAAGAGAAGCATCCCCATTAACTGGTGCACACCCCCATCCATGGTGAGAATGTTCATGCAAAGCAATGACACTATAGCTGCACAATACAGTCGGTGCACACCCTGATTCTCTCAAGGGTGCTCATGCAAACCAATGACACTATAGCTGCACAATCTAAAACTAAATTGGGACAGCCCTGCAAGAACTTCTGACTTCGTGTGTTTCCAATACATGGTTGTGAATCGACAATACACATGAACTTCACTTACCCGTATCAATAACAACCTAGTTCCTCAAGCTTTTCTCATAGCCTCCACTTACATTCTATATCACATCACTTCTATAAAATAATGGCTAGGCACCTCTAATTCATATTCAATATCACACCCCAAACAAAATTCCACCGAACAACATATTTCTTTACTTAAAATCAACTCAGAAATTTATCAAACCAGGCAGATCATGCATAGCACAATAATCAATAAAATATTCAAACATCAAAATAAAACGTCATATGTAGTAGAATACCTCAACCAGCGTAACACAATAGTCAATAACAAAGAATTCATACATCCTCAAATATTATAAAATTAACCTAAGGCGATAAACCTACAATTCCCAAATCAGCATTGGTAATGCGGAAAAGTTTCCAATGCGATTTTGGTATTGTGGGTTACTCGACCACTAGTAGGGTTTAGCCCGCCCTACACCATTATTATAAATTATATACTACTTATCCGTTTTCGATGATGGAATAGATCCTTCCCACATCTTAAAGGTGTTAAGAGTTTTCCAAGAACTTGGCAGCGATGCAATCAGTTCCAAAAAGTTCTCAAAGTAATTTATGCTTCCCCAGAGCAAGCACGTACATGAAAAATATCCCAGAGAGCTGATCCAAGCATAGAAACACTAAACAAAACACTAAATTAATTTCTCAATATTAACACTATAAATTTAACTCACAAATATACTTAATTTCTCAAAAACATCATTGATTTAAATGAAAACAGATTTGGGGTTTTAGGCTCAAGATGAAAATTTGGGGGAAAATCAATTTAACAAGAGATTGACAAAATTGATTTAGGGGAACACTTAATCATGACCCCAATCTCATAAAACAACAATTAATTTCATATTTTGAGAACCGAAATCAAAACCTTGGGTTAGGGCTTGAGAAACAAATTAGGGTTCTTGAAATGAACAAGGGAAAGTGAGAACCACTCACCCAAAGAAGAAAGAAGAGCATGTGGTGGTATTGTGCCGGCGGCGGACGGCGGTTTGTTCAGTTCTACATCAACCAAGACCAAAGTAAAGAAGGTATGTTCAAGGGAAGAAGAAGGAGCTTAAGGTGAACTCACATGGTGGAAACCACCATGGAGGCGGCGACTGTAACATCCCAGTTTTTCACATATACGTTTAATTATTTTATTGAAATAATAAATTAACTGGATTATTATTATTTTTTATTTTTATGTTGTTTAGTTGAGTAATTTTATTTACTCCCGTAGAATTATTTTATTGGGTGTGTTAACACTGTGTTATTGCTGTGTATACATGCTTACAGGACAATAATGTTACACTATTTTCACTATTATTCTTTGTTTAGAAAAATATTTTAAATAATATGATTCAAAGGAATTTATTTTCAGATGTTACTCTATTTAATTTTAGATTTGAAAATAAATTAGTTTAGTGTTAACTGGAGATTAATTTTGGATCACTGATTTTCTTGGTTGATAAATTGAACCATCACTCTTTACTCTAAATTGAATTTTGAAAATATATTTTTGTTACTCATTGTCTTATATCTAAGGATTTATATTATTGGTTTTTTTAAAAAATCAATTCCAACTACACATTTTACCTACTAAAAAAAACTCTCTCTCCTGGACTTGAATGCTCCACGACACTCTTCTCTTCTCCTTCCCTTCTTATTACGTTTCTTTTCTTCCTCCTTCTGTAGAAACACCACATCTCCTTCATCTCTCTACTTTTTGAAAAAAATTCCTTTCCTTTCTCTTTAGTTTAGCCGCGCACCACCACATAGGAGGACCTCCGACCGCCGCGACTTAGAGGAGAAGACACATGTTTCAGCCCTGCGCTTTTCCCCTCTGACTGACACCGTTCGATGCCAGAGCTCCACCACCGAAGCTCCATTTTGGTCTGCTCAACGACGATCGTCACGGCGCTCATTGCTTGGAGCGAGGAGACGACCACCGTCACGACCCAGCTTCGTCCCACGCGTTTGGGTCGTTTTCGTCGTCGTTGTGTCCCTGTTCGCTACTGGTCGATTCCGCGAGCTCCACTGCCGGACGCGCGTCGTGGGGTCTCCGCTCCGGTCACCGTAGTAGTCCCTTGACGCCTCTATTCGGATCTCCTCCTACTTCCTTGTGTGGGTTGTACAAAAAACCCATCTTTCTAGTCGGGAACCGCTGCCTCCACCACGCCGGAGCCACCGTTGTCGACGCTCACCACCCTAGTCGCCACCATCTTTTCCTCTCCTTGTTGGGTAAGTGAAAATTCTACCTAAAGTGTTTCGGTTTCAAAAATCCCAATTCCTCAAACCCTAGCATTTTGATTTCATACTTCAAATGTAAAATTAACTTTAATGTTATGCAATTGGGACTATAATTTAGCTTTTTCATATGTTGATTTCATTATTCTTTGGTTAGAATGAGTTTTCCCCAAATTGATTCTGAAACCCTAACTCTAGCCTTTTGAAATCAGATTGTAATTTTGAAATTGAACCTTGTTCTGTGTAATTGGGACTGTAAACTAGTGTTTCCCTAAATCAATTTCACCATTATTTCAGTAGATTGCTTTCCCCAAATCATGATTTGAACCATAAAGCCTCAATCTGATTTTTATTTGAAATTGGTTATGTTTTGTGAAATTAACTATGTTGTTATATAATTGGGACTGTCAATTTATGTATACCAAACTGATTTTGTAATCTTATGATAAAATCTCATTTTTCCCAATTTGTGGCGATGAGCACTATTTTGCCCAAATCTGATTTCTGTTGAATGTGACGCTGTTTTGAGAAATTAAGTATTTAAATCAACTTAGAGTGAGCGTTTGATGATGAGTAGTTAGTTGTTTGAATTTTCTGGTTGTTGAAAATGCTTGGACTCCCTCTCTAGGATGTTAAAGTGGTTGTGTTTGCTTGGGGAAGCAGGTTTCACATGTTTCGGGAGTTGACCGGAGCTGTTTAGAGGAAACTGGAACGTGGAGTTGGAGTTTAGCTTTGTGCTGCTTCACTCAGAACGAAGCTAACTGTTGAAGCACCAATGAAAAGATCATCTCTTGTCTACAAGAGGTAAGGGGGAGTGAACCACATCACACCATATTGGTGGATGTGAAGATGGCTTTAAATTGTTTGGTGTCGGGAAATCCTAAATCAAGGATTATCCACTTTGTTTATTTAGTCCCTTATGAAGGCATTATTGTGGTTATTAATTGTTGTTAGATTTATGTTCATTGGTGTGATTGATTGGTTGGAAAATGATTTCTAGCATGTTGAAAACCATCACTTTGATCATTGGATCAAATTGAGGATTTAATACTTGGTTATTGCAAATAACTTGATTATTGTGATTATTCGATATAACTTGCTATATTGATGCGTATGTATAATTATGAGATTATTTGGTGAAGCGTAACCTTCACTTTGGTTGTGTTTGGCTTTTGGCCAAATGTGAATGGAAATGGGAGTTTAACTCCAATCCTTGAAACTTAAGTGACTTTAATTTCCTTAAGTGAGAAAATGAATGTTAAATCCATAAAAGGAAAAGGAATTTGTTTTGAACAATTATTTCGGAAGTTTGATTTTTGATAAAGGTTTTGAAAATAGATTGAGAATTATTTTGATCGTACGTTATATTTTGAATTACCAAAATGTTACTTTAGTAACTAAATAAATAAATGTTTTAAGGATAAATTAAAACAAGAAGGAGGTATTGTTTTCCAAAACTTTTTTTATAGTGTTTAAAACCATCTTAAAGAGTTCAATTGATTTTAAAAATGACTTTGATAGTTGTTTAGGTCAAGTTTTAGGACTTTTGAGTGAAATAATATTCAAGACCTTACTTTGGTATTTTAATACTTTGAAATAAGTATTAGAACCTATAATTGATGATCTGAGTAAAGGAGGCTTATTTTGAAAGTTTAGGGGTTTCGACCCTAAATCAAGTAAAAAGGGGAAAATTGTCTTTCAATAACTTTACGGGATTTGAAATACTATTTTGAGGGATTTGGTATCAATATACATATGAGTCAATCTTACTTCCAAAATGATTTGGTTTTAGACAAAGGGTTTTGATTTTGGATAAAAGTGGTTTTGGTCTTCAAGACTAGTATTTCAAGTTAAATGGAAAACCTAAGTCGAGGATGGCTTAGTGAAAACAAAGACTTAATGATTATGACTCATGGTGGAGCAAGACCAAATGTCATAAAGTAAGGACGATTCACTCATCCTTACATCCAAAATACTTAATGACAAAGAGTATTTTGAGGTTTCTTGCTCGACAAGTAATCTTATTCGAGAATCGACTTAAAGAGGCATAATTGATTTAGTGACGAATGACCAACCTTCATAATGTACTAAAGCGTTGAAACATGGATAGTCCAACGAGGGGTGATTCCCAAGAGGTTGGTACAGTCTGCTTTGCCTCTAGAATAGCTTTTGGTTTCCATAAGGAACCACGAAATTTATCCAGTGGATAAATATGAATGAAATGGCTTTTGGTCTCCGTAAGGAACCTCGAAATTTATCCGGTGGTTAAATATTAACGCACACGCCATTAACGACATTATTACCTAAACACATAGTTGATACTATGTTCTGTAAGGCCTTTGTGTAACACCCCCCACCCAACCCCCCCACCCCACCCCACCCAACTGGGTATTACTACGTAACACATGCAGAGGTAAATTAAAAAGATAATTTGCTGGTTGCTTTCAGAAAATTATTTTCTTTTAAGTCAGAAAACTAGGGTATAAAATTTTTCTGTAAGGATAACTCTGAAATCCATAATACTTACATTGAAAACGTAATGTCACATTCGTAACAAAGTTACCATGACATACAACATTTCTCTAAGTTTCCATTTTCGAAAGAAAAGGTTTAAACTACAGATGGATGTATATAACACAACATTTACCGACCTCTTTAGATATACAAACCAACTCAGACTCCTAAGCTGGTCATTCTATCAAATATTCATTGGAGAGACCCCCAATCAAAATACTTTCCCAACCTCTAACACTAGGTCTTCAAGTGACTTAGAAAGACTCCTCTGTAACATCGGTACTAGAGTACCAAGGTACTACAGCAAAACCCGAAGAGACCTGATATAACTGTAAGAGTGAGACATCGGCAAATGGATATATCATACAACAACCATATACATGATACATACAACACATTGGCATATTAGCATTTTAACATTATTCATAGGTAAACAACAAGTATTATTCAGTGGGTCTCATACTCGAATCAATCAATTTTATAAAGATAATGCATGACACTTCAATCATCAGGCTCTAAACTTAATCTCATGAGATACCATCACCGTTTTATCATTAAAAAGAAAGAGTTGATCAGGCTTGTATGCCGCATTGGCAAGTTGTCTCCGTCACCTCATGCACCCAGATCAACATCATCACGAATCCCTTATAACGGCCATTCGGATGTATACCTCATCAAATACCATATCTTAAGCGGGTATTCGGTTAACTCAAGCACGTCTGCTATGAGGAAATGCATAAGAATAAAAGACTTTAAATTATCGAGACTTTTCTTTGTGTTCACTCTTTTCTGTTGTCGAAGCCCAAAGCTAACGACTATTCACAATTTTCATTACTTGAAAATCAATAACACAGGACGTGCAGTCCGAGTGCTCAATCACAACACCTTAGAACGATCCCGCAGTCCAAGCTTGTGGTCGTAGAAACAATTATAATTTGATCCATGTTTTATTTCAACATGATAAGTACTCCTAGCCAACGAAAATAGGACACACAGTCCTCAATTCCAAGATTAGGACTCCTAGCCCATAATATTACGATTAGGACCCTTGGTCCATAATTCTTGACACGGATCCCAGATCGTGTGCTTATAACTTAATACTAGAGGCGACGTCTCACAAACTAGATTCTCTTTCACATGTGCTTACTTTTCGCTCAGTGAAAATCAAAACCAAAATAAAACCTCAATCACTTATCCAAGTAACCGAAACGTTTCTAAATCATTTAGGAGTAAATAATTTCCTTTACAAATTCTTTTATAAAACATTTAGGAAATTCGTTTGCTTTTGAAATCCTTGATGGAATAAATTCAAATATTTTCAAAGGGATTTTTCCTTCAAAAAACACATAGTTCGAAAAAGGTTTTCTCTTGTACAAACTTTGGATCATAAAAAGGTAGTTTCTCTCTTGAAGTAAGCGTTTTAAACAAGAAACTTTTATAAATGAAACCAATACTTTAAAAGTTCTATTCCAGGCTTATTAAGGCTTTTAATCCTTATAATCATTGAGCACAGACTCAAGTCCGGCTTCTCAAACTTCAATCAACAGTAATATATTCTCAACAATAATATCATAGTTAATGACAGTTCATCACATATAACCGCTCACAATACTTTAAGGCAAAGTAATAATCAACTTCAAGTAATAATCAAAATAGTTCAAGTAAACAAGTCATTCAAGTGTTTGCTACACATCATAATAATATTCAAATCACTCAAGTAAACACATACACAAATGCATATAGTCATTGAATATCCCTAGGCAATCCCCTCTTACCTTCTGTGAAGGTAAGGATATTAGATGCTCGAAGAGGTATACCACGAACGTCCTCGTTTCCTCCGCGATGGAAATCTAAGGTTATGAACACAAAATCACAAGTTAAAATCAAACAAGAACACTAAACCACAAGGTATAGGTTCGTCCAAGACTAGTTCTTAGGGTTAGAGATTCCCGAAAAATTATGCAACTCGTGGATTTATGATCCTTAAGTGTTTGGAGTTCTTAAACAATGATCATTTAACAAAGTTGAATTAAAATCCCACTAAATTATAAACTTAGGGTATTCGGCCGAGGCTAGTAAAATAGACTATCATTCACTAAACTTTCCAATCTCTTAGGTTTAGCATCCATATGTATTAAGGAGATCAAAACCATGATCATTTGGAAAAATAAGAACAAAGTATCCTAGGTCCATAATCTTCTAGGTTCGGCCTTCATAGGATTTATAGGCTAGAAATATTTAAACTTTCCAATCTCTTAGATTTAGCATCTAAAAATCTTATGGAGCTCAAGTCCATGATCATTTTGGAAACAATGGAAACATAAACATTCCAATCTCTTAGAGTTAGCATCCAAATATCTTATGGAGCTCAAGTCCATGATCATCTTGGAAAAATGAAAGTAATACATTCTAGATTTAATAACATAGAATAAACAAGTTAGAAATCCTTAAACTCTCCAATCTCTTAGACTTAGCATCCAAATATCTTATGGAGCTCAAGTCCATGATCATCTTGGAAAAATAAAAACTCAAACATCCTAGCACCTAAACACTAAGTTTCGGCCATCATAGGATGATGAGGAAAATATTCTTTGTTTAACAATAACTCTTAGGTTTAGAATCACAAGGTATTAAGAGATCTAAATCCATGATCATCTTGGAAAGTTGAAACATAGTATCCTAGGCCTACTTATTCATATTTTCGACCATCATAGGAACAAGCTATCAAACCTTCTAAGATTTATAGATTTAAGATCAATGGACAGTTAGAAACTCAAACACATGATCATATTCCAAAGGTTGAAACAAAACCTCCTAGGTCACAAATGCAAGCATTCGGCCTTCATTGGAAGAGATAGGAAGAGATTTTTGTTTTACACAACCTCTTAGTATGTGAAAATATAAGTTAATACAAGACTGTAGAAAGTGGTTTCAACTCAAAATGAGTTTTCTACCATTTTAGAGAGATTTTAAAAGTTTAAAGCATATAAAGAACATATAAAGTAAACTAAGAAATAAAATATGAAACTTGCAAAAAGATTCTTATGAGAGCATTACGCTTAGTATAAGGAAGAACTTTAATGAAGAACTCAAGTAGAAAAGATGAATAAAAACTAAAGCTTTAAGAGCTTCAGCTTTTAAAAGAAAGGAAGAAGATGAAACTTTAATAGAGTCTGAAGAAGGAAGATGATGAAGTGAAAATGAGAGGGATATATATAGGGAAAGGGTCCACGGCCAAGGGAGAAGATAGGGAGAGCTTGTTGAGAAAGCTTGGTGGTTTAATGCTTGATTGGATGGAAGAAGAGAGAGAAATGACTTTTTGGATTAAAATAATATTATAATTTGAAAAGTGTGATGATTACACTTTTGAAGTTTGTCATAGCCTCTTCCATCATGTCTCCTCACTTCCTTTATGCTCCCTAATCTGCTCCATTTCGTACCCGGTTGCATTTCCGATCATAATTCTTTCGATGTTTTCGCCTGAATAAAATATTTTATTTTATTTTTGAATGAAAATTTTCAAAATAACCAAAGTTGAAGGAAACATAATAAAAATACTAACCGTCTCATTCACGGGTCAAAATTAGGTTTTCTGCACAGTAAACTTGACCGGCAGTGAAAACGTAAACCGACTTCCGTCTGAGTTTTCAACCGAAAATTTTACTGTGGCTTCATGTGATATAACAACACAAGAAAATGATTTTATTTTAATTAAAATCATCCTCAGAGTTTAATCTAAAATAAACACATTTAAATATATATTTACTGCTACAAGAAGTATAGGAAAAACAGGGTGTTACAATACTACCCTTCAAAAAAGAATTTCGTCCTCGAAATTACGTAACTTAAAACTAAACAGGATCTCTCACTATGAAGATCATACTATCATAAGAAAGTATCTAAAAGAACTTCATCAATCCAAAAGAATACAGAAACATCTAGTGTATGAAGATCCTTTAGTAGGTTTAGGGAGGTAAAAATGTATGATCGGTACACATTTACAATCATGAATCTAAAAAGTTTCTCCTCTCACTAAAATTTCCTGGTCAACAATTTAAAAGAGCAACAGTTCGATAAAATTCAAATTGAATCACTTCCACCAAAAGTAAAAGTGATTAGATTAGGTTTCATCAAGAAACTTCTTTTATAAACATACCCATCCCGTGCAACAACAGGGCAATTCAAAACTCTAGGAAAAGAAAGATTGGATCCAAAGTCTAAACTGACCACAACAATCAAAAAGAGAAGGGAACTGGAATAAATTTCTTAAAGAGACTTTTATTCCCTAAAGTCATAAGAAACATACATTCATTGGAAAGACTAGTAACATGGGAGACCCTAGAGAGTCAAATACTCAAGGGTGTCAAAACACGATTATACTTAGAATCCTATTACAACTTACAATTATAGACCACTGCCATAAGACCTTCAAATTGCACACTAATTCTGTCGTAAAAGATCATCAGATTGTGAAGCTCCAGTGCCAGCCATGGTGTAAACTCTTCACTTTACCGTGGGTTTATCAGTCCCTAAGGTGTTGACAGCCCTTTCAAACCTTGGTGCATTACAATCTCTTGACAAGTGTCCTATTTATCCACAGTTGTAACATTTCGTTCCCTTGTGTGGGCAAACATCAGCCATGTGATATGGGTTTCCACACTTGTAACATCTTCTAAATTGGCCTCGGTTTTGGTTCTGTTGGCCTCCACTTCCCGATTCAGAAATCAGAACAATACTAATGTTGATTCTGGTCATTCCTTTGTGGTCGGAAATAAGGTTCCCTCCGATGCTGCTTCCCTTTTTGATTCTGATTTTGATATTGTTCTTTGGAACGAGTGGGTCCTCCAACAGTTTCTCCATTGCCTCTTTCCTTCCTCATTAGTTCCACTTTTCTATACTTCTCTACTAAGGCTTGGAAATTCCGGATTTCCAATGGTAGTACTGATTCCTTGATTTCGAAACGCACTCTTTCGTAAAACGCTTGCACTTCCAATCTTCACTTGGGTTGTTCTGGAAAAAGCAAAAGTACTTGGCAAGAGATTCAAACCTTGCCACGTACTCTCCAACAGTTAATTCTTTATGCTGAAATTGTAGAAATTCTTGCTCTTTCTTAGCTCATGCACTTTGAGGAAAATACTTGTCTAAGAACCTGGTTTGGAATACTCCCCAAGTGATCTCCTGATTCTCTGCTTCCAGCAGCTATTAGGTGCCCTTCCACCAATACACAGCATCACCGACCAACAGAAAAGTGGCATAGGATACCTTCACTCCCTCAGGACTGTGAATTAGCTTAAAAATTTTCTCTAACTCCTGAATCCATAAGTCAGCTTTCATAGGATCCACGTCTCCATGAAATTGGGATGGATTTTGGCGTCTAAAAGCAGTTAAATTTTTGCCTTCAATAGCCTGCTCAGTTCGAGCTTGTTCCTGTTGGTTCTAGCCAGTCATCATAGCAGTTTGATGTGCAATAGACACTGCCATGTTTTCCATAGCCTGAGCAGCATAGTCCACTCCATTGTCATAATTCTCATTCATGTTGGCAGGACCGCCAATAGGACCACCTCTGTGACTACGTCCACGTCCACGACCGCATCCACATCCTCGTCCATGTCCACCTTCTGGTGTTGGCTCCATAACTGACCTGAAGAACAAATCAGTCAAGCCACAACCAGAAAATGAAATGTGAAAAGGCGTATCAACACACATTACTTCTAAGAAGTAATCCAAATAAAACTTAATTTAGAGAAAACACAACGTCAACACAACAGACCTATTTCCCAAAGATCCCGAAAGACTCAACCAGCTCTGATACCACCTGTAAAACCCCCCTTGGGTATTACTACGTAACACATGCGGAAGTAAATTAAAAAGATAATTTGCTGGTTGCTTTTGGAAAATTGTTTTCTTTTAAGTCAGAAAACTGGGGTATAAAATTTTTCTGTAATGATAACTCTAAAATCCATAATACATATATTTCAAACGTAAAGTCACATTCGTAACAAAGTTACCATGACCTACAACATTTCTCTAAGTTTCCATTTTCGAAAGAAAAGGTTTAAACTGCAGATGGATGTATATAAAACTACATTTACAGACCTCTTTAGATATACAATCCAACTCAGACTCCTATGCTGGTCATTCTATCAAATATTCATTGGAGAGACCCACAATCAGTACTTTCCCAACCTCTAACACTAGGTCTTCAAGTGACTTAGAAAGACTCCTTTGTAACATCGGTACTAGAGTACCAAGGTACTACAACAAAACCCAAAGAGACCTCATATAACTGTAAGAGTGAGACACCGGTAAATGGATATATCATACAACAACCATATACATGATACATACAACACATTGGCATATTAGCATTTAAACATTATTCATAGGTAAACAACAACATATTAGCATTTAAACAGTATTCATAGGTAAACAACAAGTATTATTTCAGTGGGTCTCATACTCGAATCAATCAATTTTATAAAGATAATGCATGACACTTCAATCATCAGGCTCTAAACTTAATCTCATGAGATACCATCACCGTTTTATCATTAAGAAAGAAAGAGTTGATCAGGCTCGTTTGCCGCATTGGCAAGTTGTCTCCGTCACCTCATGCACCCGATCAACATCATCACGAATCCCTTATAACGGTCATTCGGATGTATACATCATCGAATACCACATCTTAAGAGGGTATTCGGTAACTCAAGCATGTCTGCTAAGGGGAAATGCATATGAATGGAAGACTTTTCATTATTGAGAATTTTCTGTGTGCTCACTCTTTTTCGTTGTCAAAGCCCAAAGCTAACGACTATTTACAATTTTCATTACTTTGAAATCAATAACACAGGACGCGCAGTCCGAGTGCTCAATCACAACACCTTAGACCGATGCCGCAGTCCAAGGTTGTGGTTGTAGAAACAAATATAATTTTATCCATGTTTTATTTCAACATGATAAGGACTCATAGCCCATAACAACGAAATTAGGACACACAGTCCTCAATTCCAAGATTAGGACTCCTAGCTTATAATATCACGATTAGGACCCTTGGTCCATAATTCTTGACATGGATCCCAAATCACGTGCTTATATCTGAATACTTGAGGCGACGTCTCGCGAACTAGATTCTCTTTCACATGTGCTTGCTTTTCGCTCAGTGAAAATCAAAACCAAAATAAAACCTCGATCACTTATCCAAGTAACCGGAACGTTTCTAAATCATTTAGGAGAAAATCTTTTCCTTTACAAATTCTTTTATAAAACATTTAGTAAATTCGTTCGCTTTTCAAATCCTTGGTGGAATAAAGTCAAATATTTTCAAAGGGGTTTTTCCTTCATGAAACACATAGTTCAAAAAAGGTTTTCTCTCGTATAAACTTTGGATCATAAAAAGGTAGTTTCTATTGACTTAAAAACACTTCAACGTTTCTTTTCAAAACAAGAATCTTATTTTCTTGAAGTAAGTGTTTTAAACAAGGTACTTTTATAAATGAATCCAATACTTTAAAAGTTCTATTCAAGGCTTACTAAGGCTTTTAATCCTTATAATCATTGAGCACAGTCTCAAGTCCAGATTCTCAAACGTCAATCAACAGTAATATATTCTCAACAATAATATCACAGTTAACGACAGTTCATCACATATATGCCACTCACAATACTTTAAGGCAAGTAATAATCAACTTCAAGTAATAATCACAATAGTTCAAGTAAACAAGTCATTCAAGTGTTTACTCCACATCATAATAATATTCAAATCACTCAAGTAAACACATACACACATGTATATAGTCATTGAATATCCCTAGGCAATCCCCTCTTACCTTCTGTGAAGGTAAGGAGATTAGATGCTCGAAGAGGTATATCACGAACGTCCTCGTTTCCTCCGCGATGGAAGTCTAAGGTTATGAACACAAAATCACAAGTTAAAATCAAACAAGAACAGTAAACCACATGGTGTAGGTTCGGCCAAGACTAGTTCTTAGGGTTAGAGATTCCCGAAAATTATACAACTCATGGATTTATGATCCTTAAGTGTTAGGAGTTCATAAACAATGATCACTTAACAAAGTTGAATTAAAATCCCACTAAGTTATAAACTTAGGGTATTCGGCCAAGGCTAGTAAATTAGGCTAGCATTAACTAAACTTTCCAATCTCTTTGGTTTAGCATCCATATGTATTAAGGAGCTTAAAACCATGATCATTTTGGAAAAATAAGAACAAAGTATCCTAGGTCCATAACCTTCTAGGTTTGGCCTTCATAGGATTTATAGGTTATAAATCTTTAAACTTTCCAATCTCTTAGACTTAGCATCAAAATATATTATGGATCTCAAGTCTATGATCATTTTGGAAAACAATGGAAATTTAAACATTCCAATCTCTTAGACTTAGCATCCAAATATCTTACGGAGCTCAAGTCCATGATCATCTTGGAAAAATGAAAGTAATACATCCTAGCTTTAATAACATATAATAAACAAGTTAGAAATCCTTAAACATTCCAATCTCTTAGACTTAGCATCCAAATATCTTATGGAGCTTAAGTTCATGATCATTTTGGAAAAATAAAAAACTCAAACATCCTAGTACCTAAACACTAAGTTTCGACCATCATAGGATGATGAGTAAAAATATTCTTTGTTTAAGAATAACTCTTAGGTTTAGAATCACAAGGTATTAAGAGTTCTTAATCCATGATCATACTTGGAAAGTTGAAACATAGTATCTTACTTATTCATATTTTCAGTCATCATAGGAAGAAGCTATCAAAACTTCCAAGATTTATAGATTTAAGATCAATGGATAGTTAGAAACTCAATCACGTGATCATATTCCAAAAGTTGAAAAAAAAACTTCCTAGGTCACAAATGCAAGCATTCGGCCTTCATTGGACGAGATAGGTAGAGATTTTTGTTTTACATAACCTCTTTGTATGTGAAAATATAAGTTAATACAAGACTATAGAAAGTGGTTTCAACTCAAAAGGAGTTTTCTACCATTTTAGAGAGATTTTAGAAGTTTAAAGCATATAAAGAACACATAAAGTAAACTAAGAAATAAAATATGAAACTTGCAAAAAGATTCATATGATAGCATTACCCTTAGTATAAGTAAGAACTTTAATGAAGAACTTAAGTAGAAAAGATAAAAACTAAAGCTTTAAGAGCTTGAACTTTTAGAAGAAAGAAGAAGATGAAGGTTTAATGGAGGTTGAAGGAGGAAGATGATGAAGTGAAAATGAAGGGGTATATATAGAGAGGGGAGAGAGTGGCAAGAAATTAAGGAGAGAGGAATGAGCTTGGAGAGCAAGTTTTGACCTTGTGCCTTGTTTGGTTGAAGAGGAAAGAGAAAAATAGGTTTTTAGAATATAATATGATATATTTCACAAAGTCCATCATGACCACTTTTTAGGAGGTAGCTTAGGCCATACCTCTAGTGAGTCACCTCACTCCCTCGTCTCACCTCAAGCCTTTTATGTCTCCTATTCTCCTCCATTTCTTACCCGGTTGCATTTCCGATTGTAATTCTTCCGACATTTTCGCCCGAATAAAATATTATATTTTATTTTTGAACGAAAATTTTCAAAATAACCAAAGTTGAAGGAAACATAATAAAAACACTAACTATCTCGTTTACGGGTGAAAATTAGGTTTTCTGCACAGTAAACTTGTACTGGCAGTGAAAACGCAGACCGACTTTCGTCTGAATTTTCAACCGAAAATTTTACCTTCTGCCATAAATTAGACTATGAATATGATTTTATTTTAATCAAAAATACTTTCTAACTCTCAAATTTAAAATATAATTTAATTATATTTTAACCGGTTGAACAACATAATTAAAATCAGGCTGTTACATTAGAGATCCTGATCTCATAAAGGGTAAGTGTCTCATTTTCGGAAAACTCTTATCTGTATTATTTGATTCTGGTGCTATGCATTCGTTTATTTCTCTTGAGTGCATGGATCATTTGAAACTGCCTATTATATATTTAACCTATTTGAATGTTTCTACCCCTATGGGAGATACATTAACTACTTTGTTTGTCGACCCTGTCAACTGTTTTAGAAAATCGAACTTTTGTTGTTGACCTTATCTGCCTGCCTATGTAGCAGATAGATATTATAATTGGCATGGATTGGCTTTTGGATAACCATGTAGTTTTGGAATGTTCAAATAAAACTCTTCAATTTGTGGAGCCTTCTGGATTATTACCAGCCAATGACGGTAGTACAGGAGAAGGACAGTCAAGGAGCTGTGTGGAGCTGTTTTCTTTGGAAGCCAAAGAGTCTCCTAATACATAAGTGTTGCCAGTCGTAGGCGAGTTTCCTGAAGTTTTTCCGGACGATGTGACAGGATTACCACCTAAGAGAGAGATTGAGTTTGCGATAGATCTCATACCAGGGACGGGACTGATATCGATAGCACCTTATCGAATGTCCCCGACAGAGTTGGCAGATCTTAAGAAACAGCTGGATGACATGCTGAAGAAGGAGTTTATCCGGCTAAGTGTTTCACCGTGAGGAGCGCTGGTGTTATTTGTAAGGAAGAAGGATGGAAGTTCAAGGTTGTGTGTCGATTATCGGCAACTGAACAAAGTAACAATCAAGAACAACTACCCATTGTCGAGGATTGATGACTTAATGGATCAGTTGTGGGGAGCAACAGTGTTCTCTAAGATAGATCTGAGCTCTAGGTACCATCGGATCCGAGTGAAGGAAGATAATATACCGAAGACTGATTTCAGAAGTCGGTATGGTCACAACGAGTATCTGGTTATGCCGTTTGGCATGACTAATGCTCCAGCCTTGTTCATGGACTACATGAATCGGATCTTCAGATCGTACTTGGACAAGTTCGTCGTTGTGTTTATCGACGACGTTCTAATCTACTCTTTAAGTAGAGAAGAACATGTAGAGCATCTTCGGGTTGTACTTCAAGTATTAAGGGACAGACAAAACTATGCCAAGTTTTCGAAGTGTGAGTTTTGGTTAGACGAAGTACAATTCTTGGGGCGTGTGATCACAAAGACGGGATATCTGTGGATCCTGCTAAAGTTGAAGCAGTGGTGAATTGGCAAAGCCCTAAGACGGTGGGCGAAGTCATGAGTTTTCTTGGATTGGCCGATTACTACATATGGTTTATTGAGGGATTCTTGAAGATTGTGTTGCCGATGTTGCAGTTGACGAGAAAAGGAGAAGTTTTTTAGTGGCTTGATAAGTGTGAGGCTAGTTTTCAGAAGTTGAAAATGAGGCTGACAACATCTCCAATGCTAGTCTTGCCAGATCCGATAGCACCATTTGATGTGTACCGTGATGTGTCACATCAAGGCCTGGGTTGCATTCTCATGCAGAAGGGGAAAGTAGTGGCGAATGCCTCTGGATAGTTAAGAGTACATGAGAGGAATTACCCAACACATGACTTAGAGTTGGTCGCAATAGTGTTTTTGTTGAAGATATGGGGACACTATCTGTATGGTGTTGAGTTCACAGTGTTCAGTGATCATAAAAGCCTAAAGTATTTGTTCGATCAGAAAGAGCTGAACATGAGACATCGAAGATGGATGGAATTCTTAAAGGATTATGAGTTTGATCTCCAATATCATTCTAGAAAAGAAAATGTCATAGAGGATGCACTAAGTCGAAAATCTTTATAAGTGTCTGCTATGATGGTGAAAGAGTTAGAATTGATCGAACAATTTGAAATCTGAATCTTGGGATTCCTATACTTAGTTTGGAAGAAGCAAGCATAAGAACAGTATCTTCAAAAGTACAATCAAAAGATAGAAGCAGGAGAGTCTATGGAGTTCAAGCGAGGTAAAAATGGAATCTTGAGGTTTGGTGATAGGATCTGCGTCCCAGAGGATAGAGAAGTTAAGAATCTGATCTTGGAAGAAGCACGCAAGAGTAAGCTGAGTTTTCATCCAGGTGGCACAAAGATGTACCAAAATCTGGAAAAGATATTCTGGTGGCCTAGAATGAAGAAAGAAGTGGCAGAATATGTCCAATCTTTCTTGGTGTGTTAAAAAGCAAAGATTGAACACCAGAAGCCAGCAGATTATTATAATCTCTGGATGTCCCAGAATGGAAATGGGACAGAATCGCAATGGACTTTGTGTCGGGTTTGCCTAAGACACAAAAGAAGTATGATGCAATTTTGGTGATCATTGATAGGTTGACGAAATATGCTCATTTCATACCTATCAATCAGATGTTTTCTATAGAAAAGTTAATCTAGTTGTACATTAAGGAAGCAGTGAGGTTGCATGGTGTGCCAGCGAGTATAATTTCGGACAGGGATCCGAGGTTTACTTCAAGTTTTTGGTAAAGTTTAAACGGTGCATTGGGAACTAAGCTACGTATGAGTTCGGCTTATTATCCTCAAATGGATGGCCAATCAGAAAGGACAATTCAATCTTTGGATGATTTGTTAAGAGCGTGTGTGCTGGAACACACAGGAAGTTGCGACGCATTTCTTCCCTTGATTGAGTTTACATACAATAACAGTTTCCATTCAAGTATTGGCATGGCGACGTACGAAACACTGTATGGAAGGAAGTGAAGAACACCACTCTGTTGGTATGAAACTGGTGAGAGTTAGTTGATTGGACCGGAGGTGGTACAGCGGATGACTGAACAAGTTAAGAGGATTCGGGAAAAGATGAAAGCGACAGCAGATAGGCAGAAAAGCTACAACGACGAAAGGAGAAGGCCTTGGAGTTCCAAGAGGGCGACCATGTTTTCATGAGGGTCACTCCAAGAACTGGAATCAAATACAGAAAGCTTACACCTCGTCTTATAGGACCTTTTCAGATTCTTCGCCGAATTGGTCCATTTGCCTATCAAATAGCCTTACTACCAAGTTTTTCAAATATCTATGATGTTTTTCATGTATCTCAGCTTCGTAAATACCATCCTGATCCATCGTACGTAATAAAGCCCGAATCATTCCAGATAAGAAAGAATCGTGAGTGTGAAGCTTTACCTGTACGAATTGAGGACCGGAGGATAAAGGAACTTCGTGGAAAGCATATTCCATTGGTTAAGGTTGTTTGGGATGTTGTTACAGGAGATGCCACATGGGAGAGGAAAGCAGACATGCAACAACGGTATGTGCAGCTTTTCGTTTCAGGTAACTTGATTTAAATTTAGGGCACATAATTTATTTTTAAGGGGGGTAGTAATATAACACCCCGTTTTCTCGATTAAGGAATCAGACAAGGATTAAGCATGCGTGATGGCTTAATATCGTTTGTTGAGTGGTATTGAGTCGGTATACCAAGTTTGAAGTCAATCAGATTTAAAACAAGAGGCCAGCACTCAGCGCTGGGGGTGGGCGCTCAGCGCCAGTGTCACCTAACCCCACTATATCATCTTCTTCCATTCACTTGTATTGTATATTATACTATATGCGTAGGGTGACCCAAACCTTACTAGCCGTCGAGTAGCTTACGATAATTAAATCCCTATTGAAACTAATTTTTAAAGTTGTATACGGGACTTAGTTATGGCACACTTATCAATGTTAGGATTGCTTTATCATTTTACGTGCATATGCTGAGGTCGTATGTTTTGTTGTTGATGGTTTTACTATTGGTTGATGTGTGCTGTTTGTTATTTATGCATGATGATATTTGAAGCTATGCTAGTTAATTATGTTAAGTTATTATTGATGTTGAGGATGATGATATTATGGTGTTGCCGTTGATCTCGTTGAGGTTGTCTGGATTGTATGTTTGTGCTATTGGAAATCCTAGTTGACACCTGAGGGTATGCTATCGATTTATTGATGAAAATGGATTCTGAAAGCGGTATATGGGTACCGATTTGAGATTGTGGATGCCAAGTGCATCATAATGAGTGTAAGTGAGTAACGGTACCGGTGTTAACTTAGGTTATGTTGCATTACATATTGCCAAAGTGGTGAGCTGTGTGACTGGGAGTCATACGAGGTTGGTGTACCCGGAGGCGGGTACGTAATGCGAGCGGGACGGTTCAGGGAACCTTGGGGATGTAGCCGGGTTCGGATTGGCCAACTGTGACCAATGGTTTGCACCCATTGTGTCGTGGTCTCCGCTGGTACTCGACTATCTCGACGTCTGGACCTCGAGTGTTCCAGTCTATGGTGGACGTTTCGAGGATACCAAGATACCTCTATTGGAGTTGAGGTCATAAGGGGAAGCACCCTTATTGGTCACGGTGAGTGGAACCGTTACTATGACAAACCAGCTGACATTCTCTAGGCGACGGATAGGCCCGCGAGAGAGAAAAAGAATATCCGAGGGATCGGTATCCCTAGTTTGAGAGATCGACCAACATGCATAGGAGTGTGACTCCTTAGAGGATTGATCCTAGTTGGATAATCGAGGTTTACTGTGATAGTGTGATCCTGGAGATGTTTGCTGCATGTGCTAACTGCTATTTGATAGTATGCTTTACTATGTTTTCCCTATCCCTATTTTTATGGTAATGTCAATATTCTTATCTCCCTTCTTCTTCTTTTTCTTCCTCTTTTTGTGTATGTATAGGTTCGTCAGATGAGTAGCTGTCGTACTCCTATGGCGATCAGACCGGAGCATCGTCAGAACCTGTAGATGGTTCTACCGAGGGTCCAGACCTTGGGGGACATTGAGATCGTATTTCATGACGACCGTGGGTTCCAGGTCGACCACTCACAGTTCTCGATGTGTTACGTCGGCCCCGTCAGCATCTATGTCCGTCTCTAAGGAGGACCTGACTTCACTATGCTCGGTTCTTACCGGATCTCTTAGTGACTGCCCTTCACACTGATGTGGTATCCGACCAGTGAGTTCCTGAATGACAGGTGGAACAGGAGGGAGCAGTCTGTGGTCCAGGATGGAGTTGGCAGAGTCTATAGAGGCATGAGGAGGAGTACACAGATTCATGCCAGGGATGCCAGAGATTATAGTCTTGCTTTTGTTGAGGGTGAGGGTAGTTCCAGACGCCCATATCGTCTGTGATATGGTTCGTCGGTAACGTCTGTAACAGCCGGAATTTCGGATATGCTGTATTAACGGTAAAGATATATTTATTTATATTTTTTGTGAGACTTAGGAAATGATTTTGGATAAAACAAAATCATATATAGAACCTACTCTATGGTAGGAAACTCTCTTTAAAATTTGGGTTTAAAATTCAGACGTAAACCGATCTGCGTTTTACTGACAGTATAATTTTATACCAGTAGAAAACCCTAATTTGACCCAAAACTGAAATTTATAGATTTTTTATATTATGTCCGTGAGGAATCCTACTTTCCAAATTTATGATCATTAATAAAATATTATGTTTATTCGGACGAATTTTGGTAAAAGTTCGGACGGAAAACAGTCGGTGTTTTCACTGACAGTAAGATTTTAATGATCAGAAAACCTAATTTTGACTCGTGAACAAAATGGTTTATATTTTAATCATATTTCTAATGATTTTGGTTGTTTTGAAAATTTTCAACCTCAAACGAAATATTACGCTCTTACGCGGGTGTAAAACCCTAATTGGGAAACTGACGGAG
The DNA here is from genome assembly GCA_030762895.1 of Sophora flavescens. Taxonomy (NCBI): domain Eukaryota; kingdom Viridiplantae; phylum Streptophyta; class Magnoliopsida; order Fabales; family Fabaceae; genus Sophora; species Sophora flavescens. The sequence continues at coordinate 94,957,422 of CM061066.1, forward strand.
TCGTAAACAGAACTATAGAGACCCGTCAAGAGATCGGGACAACGAGTCATACATTATGACTCATGTAGGATGAGTCACCAAGCATTTATGATTATTAAATGCTAGTAATAATGACTTTTGGGTAAAATGACCAAAGTACCCCCAAGCTTTCGCGGTTATTAACAAGACACATCTACGCACTCTTAACCACTCATTTTACGTGCTTGTAAACCTCCCACATCTCCTCAATTCGTGCAGTCATATATACTAAACCATACCTATTTCATTTTGCTTTCGTTTCATCATTTTCCCCTCAAAAACCGAAATCGGGTGAATGACGGAGCTGCGTATGGGATTTCCGGGAACTGCTAATGGATGGGATAAATTAGTCATGGATGACTCATTAGATGTGGCCCAAAATCAGTCACACCAACATTAATTGTGAGCCACATACTTTTTAACCCTAGTTAGTAACATAACCCTAGTTAAGTTAACTATTAACTATGGTTAAGCTTATATTAATTAAATATTCACAAAACCCATTAAACCAATTCCTTATAACCAAAAAAAGGCCTAAATCTAGCCTATAAATACTCCTCAAAACCGTGGCCTCCCTCCCCCTTCACTCACTTCTTCATCTCTTCCATTTCTTCTTCATTTTTTCTTCAAAAACTCCATTGTTGTTCTTACACAACTTGATCATTCTTTCACTTTCTTTTATTATCTAGAGGTAAACCCTCACTTCTATGATCTTAGTTATCTTCCTCATCTTCTTAACTCCGTTTATCATCCACTACTTCGAATTAGATGAGAAGAATTGAGGGAGAAACCTCAATAGTTACAAAAAGCCTTTGTTGGAAGCTTTGAAACACAATGATAGAATCGCCAAACTTTTCAACCGTTGGATCATTCTAAAATCTTAGATGAAGGTTAAAGCCTTGTGGTTATTCATATCCAATGGTCAGAATATGTAAAAAACCTCCATAGTGTGCGATATGAAGCTCGGACAGTAGGCCTAGGAGGTGAGAAACTCAACCCAGGTACCACCAAACCTGTCATAATAGAATTACGATATGAGATTCGTTAACCGTTGGATCGAGCTGAAACATTGTGATAATGTTTAGGAAGGATAGTTCTTCGGTGTAACCGTTCAGGTTTCTAAATAATGCTCTGTATCTAGAGGAATGGAGCTCTAACAGTAGCCCTGTTTTGGTAGCTTTTCCCTAGGATTCATGAGCTTATTTTGAATCCGATTTCCCCTAAGTCCAGCCATTGCTCTCGTAAGTTTTTCCATCGATTTTGTCTCTTTATTCAAATAGATTTATTTATTTGAAAACCTATTGTTGATTCGGTTGGTACTTGGTGTTTCCGACGAATTGTGATACTCATACGTGTAATCGGGACGGAAAACGGAATGATGGATGTGTAAGGATGGATGGTGGCATATTTGTGGATGTTGTTGGACAGCGTGCTGAAGGTTCATGGTAGTAACGTGGATGCTGATAATTATGATTACACCTCATATTTCTTTATCATATTGCATGCATTTTCATATAGTTTAGGCATTTTTAATTTTATTTTTTATTAGTTTTTACCTTGGAACGGGTAAGGCGGTTTTGTCGTGTTTTTGTGCAGGAATTAAAGATTAAAATGTTCAAGATCAACCATGATGGATCTTGCATGAAGATGGAGCTTGAAAAGTAAGAAAAATGAGCCAAACAGAGCCCATCACGCCAGCCATCACGGCCATGATCGAGCAAGGCTGAAAAGAAAAGAACGAAAAAGTCAGAACCTGTCACGGCCAGGCCATGATGGCCATTACGGCCGTGACAGGCCATCAGTGCCAAGTTTTCCAAGACAGAATCTGTCACGGCCTGGCCGTGACAGCCATCACGATCGTGATGCGCAATTTCTGGAATTTTAAAACCTGATTTGATCTGATTTTGTAATTTCTTGGGATTCAAGTTACCCTACTCTATAAATAGAGCAATTAGGCTCGAAACTAGGATGACTTGGGCTGCTACCTTAGGCAAAAATTAGGATTTCTCTTCTTCTCCAATTTTTTCTCTTCTCTTAGGTTTTCTTTTATGCTTTTGTTTATCAAGCTTACTATGAATATGGCAATGCTTGAGTAGTGTTTTTATTTCTAGGGATTGAGGCTATGCCCAATATTTGTTTTATGTTATGAATTGACGTTTTACTTCTTGTTAATTTCAATTTGCTTTCGATTTGATTCCTATTGCATGAATTACTTGTCAATCTGGTGCGCACTTATTTGCATGTCATAGATACTGTAAGGTGGAACCTAGCGGTGAACTTAGGTATTGGATCTATAGGAATCAAACTCAGGACTTAAATCACGAGAGTTAGAAGCAGTCCTTCGAGGGTACCATTGAATTGTCACAAAGCTTAAAGGGTTCGATTTAAATACAATTACCACGAGAGTAGGGGTTGGTTTAATCGGGCACAGTTCTTGTATCCCGAGAGGGAACACTAACTTAATCAGGATAAATTCACCTTCAAAGCAAATTTCGATAATTAACAAGAGGGATAGTCAATTTAGTAACATGAGCAGTCTTGTTGGTAACCCAATTCCTGGAAATATCTTTTGATATTGAAAAATCGCATATTTGATTTACTTTCCTATTTTGTTTGATTGCGTTTTAGATATTTGATTTGTTAGTTAATCTTTTAAAAAACTAAATCTTTTCCAAATCTTTTTCTAGTCCAATTTAATTGATTTAAAAATTGATAGTTATTTAAGATCACGGTCTCCGTGGGTTCGATCTTTTTATTACTTGACGACGAAGCCGTTCACTTGCGGATTCGACCACCCATCAGATGCATTCAGAGCTTGTACGGGAAAGCGCGCGCGTCAATTAGGTGGAGTAAAGGATCACTCTGTCGTCGAAATCGATAAGTAGTATATTATATAATAATTGTGCAGGGCGACCTTAACCCTACTAGTAGTCGAGTAATCGACAAGACCAAAATCACATTGGAAACCTTTTCTGTAAGACCAATGGTGATTCGGGGATTGTAGGTTTATCGACGTTAGGATGATTTTATCTGAGGTTGATTGAATTTATTATTATTATTGAATTGCTTATGTGATATTTTGTGGTATTTGAATATTTATGATTGTCTGTGTTATGCATGATCTGCCTGGTTTAATATTTGTTCTTAGTGGATTTAAGCAAAGATATATGTTGTTCGAGAGATAATTGTTGGTTTGGGTGTGAGGATAATGGTGACTTGGAGGTGCCTAACCTAAATGAGTTATTTTAAAGAGGAAGTGTGACATAGAATATGTGTGTTAAGGCTTTGATGGAAGGTTAATGCACTAGGATGTTATTGATGCGAGGTAGTGAGATTCATATAGATACATTGATAAATATAATCTTTTAGTTCTGGACGTGTTGTTATGATTATCCCATCGGAGATAGAGTAAAAATATCTTTTATGCTTATGTGCTATTTTGAAGGGAAATAGTGACGCATACCGTGCTCGTGCACTATTTCCTATTAGAGATTAGGGAATAGTGGTGCACCAAATTATATGATCTTTTATGCTTATGTGTTATTTCCAATGGGGAAAATAGTGACGCATATCGTGCTTATGCACTATTTCCTATTAGATATTAGGGAATAGTGGCCCTTGAATTACTATATGTTTTGTGCTTATGTACTATTTCCAAGGAGGGAAATAGTGACGCATACTTGTGCTTATGCACTAATCCCTATGAGAGGTAAGGGAATAGGGGCGCACCGAGTTATTATTTGTTATGTGCTTATGTGTTATTTCCAATGGGGAAAATAGTGATGCATAATGTGCTTATGCACTATTTCCTATGAGAGATATAGGAATAGGGGCGCACCGAGTTTTGACCCAAAATAGTTATGGACTACTGACTAGTGTGACAGGAGTATAGATAGCCATATTAGTATAAAGGTTGAATTGTATGAGATTGGGGTAGAGGATGATACATTAATTTGAGGATGATTTGTTAGTTATGCATGTTGATTGTCTGTGACATTTATTGTATAATATGCTATGACTCTTTTCCGCTTTTTGATGATAGAACTGCTTCTTATCCCTTATATCTTTCTGTGTGTTGTACTCTGTCTTTTTATGGGATCGTACTAGAAGACCCTGTTGCTGAGCTTGATGCTGAGGCATTGGATGGAACTCAGTATGAACTGGATGCGAGAAGACGAGATGTGGTTTTCAGCAATGTAGTTTAATTGTTGTTTTAAGATGTCTGCTAGGGATCCTACTGGCGGGATACCCTAGACAGTGTTTTAAATACTCTAAAGCATAAACATATGGTATGTATATTATACATATGGTGTGTTTACTTTGAAATTTTCTTTCGCTATGTGTTTATAAGTTAAGTTTTAATTTTTATGTATTCTAACGTTAAGTACGCGATTAAGACTAATAAATAATTAATGGCACAACGGGGTGTCTCAGCATCTGCTAGGGAGAGCCTTTTTGAGCATAGTCTTCTTTTGATCTTTGGATTTTGGATGTATTGTGTGGGAGGCGGACGGGTAGATGTTGTCTGTTTTAGTTTTCTGAAGCTTTTCTCTGTGACCAGCTACTGTTGTCGTCTTTTATCGGTTTGTATAGACGGTAGGTTTCTGATCCCTCTGTTGGGATCGTTGGTACTGTTGGAGACGTGATGTATATACTATGTACATTTCTGTTGTTTTATCTTTCTTCTGCTGTGTATGTTTAAATGATTTCAATTTCATCGCTTCCGCAAACTTATAATATTTTCGAATGTATATCCGCGTCAACGCTAATTAAATGGATTGAGGCTTAGTTAACTAGGATTGTTTTTAATGGGGCATCGGGGTGTCTCAATATCTCATGGACCTTACATTCTAACTGATGAAAATGGAAATGATATTCCAAATAGCAGATGGTCAGCAGATCAAAAGAGCATGGTCCAGCTAAATGCAAAATCCAAGTATCTACTTGTATGCTCCATCAACAGATCTGAATATGATAAGATCAGCAGCTGTGAAACAGCTAAAGATATCTGGAGTACACTTGAGGAATTCTATGATGAGGACATTGTTGTCAAGGAAACATCTGAAGAGAAATGTGTAAACAAGGACAACAACATTCCATCTTCAAGGATGTCAAAGGATAAACATCCTCGCAATGATGATGAAGATAAATAAATCTCAAAAGCTACAAGAAAGATAAGAAAATTATGGAACAAAGTCAGTGCCAGAAAAGATGCAATGATTACTTAGGAAGATCTTGAAAAAGACTTAGATGATGAGTTCAAGTGTCTGATAGGAGACATTGATTCAGGCAATGAGGTAAATTCTGAATTTGAGGATCTACAAGATGCCTATCATGAACTTCTCAGTGAATCTAACTGCATTCTTGACAAGTTCAAAGATCTTAAGAAAAAATATGTAAAGCTCACTAAGGATCACAAACAGAAAAATCTTGAGATTAATGAGCTAGTTAAAGAAAATAGAAAGCTCAAGGCTGAAATGCTAAGAGTTGAGATCATTGATGAAATACTACAGTCTGAAGAAGTGTTAAAACTTCAAAAAAAAAAGTAGAATAACTCACTAATGATATTGCTAGATTTGTCAATGGCAAAGACAATCTGACAAAACTTCTTGGAAGCCAGAGAACTAGCTTTGACAAAACTGGAATAAGATACATTGAAGAGAATCATGATAAAGTATCTGACAAATTCTCAAATAATCTGAAAAATACTAATAATTCTTCTTTTAGAACTTCATGTACATTCTGTGGTAAATCTGAAAATATCACGTCCCAATGCTTTCATAAGAAGAAAGCCAAGTCTTCACAGACTTGTACATTTAACAACAAAGGACCCAAAAAGGTATGGGTACCAAAGCACCTTAGTATTCCCATTGCAGATTTGTTGAGTAGAACAAAGAGGACTCCCATTATAGAAATTGGAATGTGGACTCTCAACTCACAATCACAAAAGAATATACATTCCCAAGCCTCCAAATTGACGAGGGATGTTTTAAAGTCACAAGGGAAAAGAGATTAGTGATTTAATGAGGCAAATCACTCACAAGTAACTATTCAAACTTTATCTTAAATAAAAATATTTTGTGATATAACGTGGATATTTTTAAAACAGAGAAAAGCTTAATTAATTTCAAAAAGGCTATTCACTTTTTGAAACCCCACCATTTTCTAAAATCGTTCACCTTCAGACTCATTTTCTCTCTCTCAAGTTCTCACCTTTTCGATTTTCTCTTCTCTAAACAGCTCTAATCCTTCAATCTTCTACCCAAATGGCACCTAAAAGAGCAACTAATCCTTCTGCTATCTCAAATATGGATGAAGCGGATGAGAGAAAGTTGTTAGTAGAACATGCAGTAAACTTTGAAGAGATTGAATGAGCTGGTTTGGACGTTTCGTCTGAAATCGAGTATGCGGGTTGGAAGAACTTTTCAATCAGGGAAAACACCTACCCACATAGGCGGAAAGAGTTTTGGAGAACCTCTAATACAGCAAGCACCATGTTTGTCTTCAGTGTCATAAGAAATGTGAATGTGGTAAAGAATAGCTTTGATTCAAAAGATTTGGAAGTAGTCATTGGTTGCACTAGGGAAGGTGTTGGTTTCTCTGATGTGTGGGAAGACTCAGTGAAGAAGGAAGATGTTAATCTGACGTTGTTTGGATCTCATTACATTGAAAGCAAGGTTGTTCAGGACCTCACACCTAAAGCAAGGTTTTTCATCTTCTTCTGACAAGATGCGGAACCCCCAGAAGAGATCAAGTGAATGTCGTCACGAAACAAGATAAGGTTGACCTATATCACCTTATGCAGTATATTAAGGTAGATATAAATGATTTGATTTTCAATCATATAGCTAAGATTGCTAGGCAAAGAACCAAAACCTACTATCTCTATGGTATGTTGATGACTAGGTTAATCACAAATAAAGGAACAGTTTTGAACTCTAAGATTCTGAATATGACCCTCATCGTTTCTATAGCAACTCTGGAAGATTTGAAATTGAAAAATGATAGTGGTTTTGAGTTTACAAGTAACCATAACCTTAGGATTACTGAGAATCTTAATGCTTAAACTAGTTCTGTAAGAATCTCTGAGGAAGATTCTGATGATGACAAGCCTATCTATGTTGTACTAAAAAGGAAGGTTGAAGAAAGTAAAAATGTGTCTGTAGTTGAATAGAAAAGGAAGAACAAGAATGCCAAGACTGTTGAGGCTTTTGATTTTTCAACTGAGATAGTTACTGAGCTTTCTCAGAATGTTAGCAATAATAAGAGGATGACAAGGAAGAGGAAAAGTGAAAAAAATGAAGGAAGAATTAATAAGACCTTGAGAATTGTTGAATCTGTACAGGAGGAAAGTCAAGAGGAAATAGAAAGGCTGAATGAAGAAGATGATCATGAGGACGGATTCCAGGTTGAGGAAGGACAGGAAGAAGAAACAAGGCAAAAGATGGAAGAAGAGGAAGAAACTGAGGAAGAAAGAAAAGCTAGATTGGAAGCTTTTGAAGCTTTGTGGAACAGGTACAAATATGGATGGTGTGCCTCATATAGGAGATATCAGGCCAGTCCCAGACCCATCAAGACTATTGGTGAGATCCCTGCACAGGATACAGTACAAGCAGTAAGAAGAAAAGTTATGAACAAGCAGTTCATAGCAAATGACTCCCATGTGCCAGTTCCTAGGCACATGCTTACTAATTATCGAAGAAAGGAAATCACGAGAAGGATTGACAAAACAGAAAGCACAAGAAGAGACGTTGCAGTTTTTTAGAAGACCTTAAAGGATAGATGGATGCTGAAGCATCAGGGTCAGGACTGACTGAGTATCAGAAATGGAAGACCCCTACTGAAGGATACAACATCGGATTTGTTGCATTACAACATTTTGGGTATGAAGGATCCCTTCTTTAGAAATTATCTGTTCATGATTACCAATAACCATAGAGTCCCCCTTCTTGTAAACACTTTCTTATATTGTTGTGCTAGTCAAAGGATTCTTATTAATTGGCTACATGATTATATTATGCTTGAAGTGTATAAGGAAGAACCTCTCCCTTCCACAAAAACAACTGAAAGTCTTTTTCATAGAGTCATTACTCACTATATCATAAATAGACTGAGTATGTGGTGTAGGACCCCAATCTTTGAGGAAAACTTTTCTAAAGCTTTACCCCCATTTCAGTTTTTCACATCTTTATGCACATTTAATAATCATTTCCGTTCTTTTTCTAAGACAATTTCTGTTTCAAGAAATTCTGTTAACTTGATAACCTTTGATATTGATCCATTTTCTAAAGATTTGTCTGAACCTATTCATGACTTTATGTTTGAGCCCTCCTTTTCAAGTTCATCTATGTCAGTGGTTGAACCACTTTTTCAAAACTCTTCTGAACCCCATTATGAACCTGAATCGTTTGATGGCTCCATAGTGCGAATTTCAGATCATTTCTTTTTGGATTTTGATGAACAAATGAATGATGGTATGGAAGTAGTTGTTTTGAGTGACTCATCTGATGAGGTTGATGAAGAAATCGTGGTAGTAGAAAGAGAGGAAGTAACTAGATATCATCCTGTTGAAAATGGTTTGGCTAGCAATGCCATAGAACCCCTTACTCTCTCTGTGAATATGTCTGCAACTGCAACTCCTGCAAACATTATTCTTCTGCCCTGGTATGACAACTATGAGGAAGCAATGAGTAAACATTTGGCTATGCTTGAAGCTGCATCAGTTCCTCTGGACTTCATTTATCCTGAAAATCATGTTGATCAAGAACCCGGTAGTCCCCAATCTTAGCATAATGGACAAGCGTCTGAGCAAAGAATTGAGGAGAATCCATCCAATATGTGTGATCCAGTTTCAAGATTCAAAGATCAGAGGTGTCCATCAGCAAATGGATGTGGTCGTGAATCTTCTCCACAAAATTCTTGAAAAATTGGATTGATTAATGCTTTTCAGTGATGTTAATGATTATTTCTAGTTTTTGTTGGTAGTTTTTAAACTGATGTTTTTATGAGTTTTATGGTTTAGTATTTTGAACTCTTTGGTATCTGGTGATTATAGTTAAGGTACCTTGAACCTATGATTAATTGCTATTCATCTGATATGTTATGATATAAATTTTGCTATGATAAAGCTGTGATATTTGATATATGTCTTGGAATATTTGATATCTTTATAATTTATTGACTTGATCTCGCATTTCTATCAGAAAAATATTTTCAATAAGAGTACCAAAATATCTCCCAAAGTACCAAAGTAAACCTTATTGATAATGCCAAAAGGGGGAGAGAAAGTAGAGAAAGGAAAGGCGTAAGATATATATTATTTTATAGAAAGATTTAATAAAGGAAAGCATAAGTTTAAGGAACCTTTACGTCTTTATGCAAGATGACACCAGGAACCTTTAAGTCTTTACGAAAGGAACCTTTACGTTTTTATGCAAAAGATCCTAAAGGAAACATCGCTTATGCGTCTCTATTGTGTTTAAAAAGCATATATGTTGATTGTGGATATATGCCTTGATAGGTACATATGTTTTGATGATGGACAAAGGATTTCAAGTCTATAAGGACTATCTTGCAAACAGCGTGAAAAGGACCAACAAGCAAATACCTTGGGTTAAGGGTTTTATTTATTGTATTGCTTGTTTAAGAAGTGATTGTAAATGGTTGTGTCTCTCAAGTTAAATTAATCACACACATAATTTTTTTTTTTGAAAAAGGAACTTAAGAGGTCTTTAATTTGGAATTTATCATAATATTCTTTGGCCTTTAAAGTTTTTCAAATATCATTTTCTATGTGGAATCGATTAGGCTAATCGATTATGTAGCTCTTAATTATGCTTAATTAAATGAGTCTTTAAATGATAGTGTTGTTAGCTTTTTGAAATTCAAATTTTGAAGAAGAATAATCGATTATGGTAATCGATTATGCCTATTTGTAACACGTTTTAAACTCAGCTTAAAGGACTTTAATTGTTATTAAATGGGTTTAATTATGTCTGAGCCATTGAGTTTCAAAATTCAAATTGTATAATCAATTATGAGTTTTTAGAAATTGATTATTGAATTTGAAACAAAAGTCAGAGGTGATATTCAATTATGGTTATTTTATCAGTCATTGCTTTTAAACAGAGACCATGTAATCGATTAGTATAATCGATTATGCCCTGACTGTTTCAAAATGTGCCTTTTGTTTTTACTTAAAATAATCAATTATGCTTTCTGAATAATCGATTATGGCTCGAGAAAAATCAGTTTTCAAGAGATTTTGACCTAACTTCAATTGGCTTATTTAAGGGTCTTTTTCAGAGAAATTAACACACAAAATACTGAGCTATTATTCTGACTTTCTCCTCTTGAATTACTCTATCTACTACTCTCATTTTCTTACACTTACAATCTTAACTTTGAGAGACATACACACCATATAGGTGTTGAATGTTGAGCTTCAACCTGTTTTATATTCTGCACTTGTGAGTGCTTTCTAATTGTAATCTTCTTTTCTGAATTTTTGTGAGTGTGATCTCACGTCAAACGTTTTTGAGGCTTTTGCACAAGGGAGAGTATATCCTGTGATTTGTGTAAGGGTTCTCTGTTTTATATAAGGTTCTAGTTGATCATGTTTAAAAACTATAGTTGATTGGAAACCCTTGGTGGTATTGCCTAGGGGACTGGACGTAAGCCACGTGGGTAGTTTGTGGCCGAACCAGGATATATAGTAGTGTTCATCTTCTCATCCTTTATCTATTTTTTTTCTGCTTTATCCTTTGCAAAACACTTTTACTTGCACGCGTATTTTACAAATTGGTTTTTCAAAATATATCAATAAGGAAAAAAAATTATTGTATCAAAGATTTTGAAAAACACAATTCACCCCCCTTTTGTGTTTGGAGTCACTTGTCAACTAGTGGCATCAGAGCTTAACTCTCGGATATAAAGGACGACACCATCTCAAGAGGAAAGATGACTTCAAATAGTTTTCATAACGAGGGTAATTCCGTAAACAGACCCCCATCGTTCAATGGTGAAGGGTATGGATATTGGAAAGAAAGATGCAAATATTTTTAGAAGCTTCTGATATTGATATTTGGGATGCTGTGGAAAATGGTCCATTTGTCCCCAAACACGAAGTCAATGGTGCTTCGGTAGATAAACCAAAAACCCTTTGGATCGACGAGGAAAAGAAAAAGGTCCAATACAATTTGAAAGCTAGGAACATCATCACCTCAGCTTTAAGCTACAATGAGTTCTATAGGATCTCAAATTGCAAGAGCGCTAAGAAAATGTAGGACACCCTTCAATTGACCGATGAAGGTACTACTGAGGTCAAAAGGGCTAGGATGAACAATTAACCCATGAGTATTAGAGCTGTCTACCCAGTCAAAATATGTTGAAGGTTTATCTCACAACGGAGAATTCTGTTTTATAATGTGATTTTAAAAATATCTGCGAAGTGCGCGATGACCTAGTTTTCTCTGCAAGGGTTTGTTTCTTGCGCCTTAATTAAGATTCTTCATAGTCATGGAAACAACTCTGAATTGTCCCCATGGAATCTTGTTCCCTGAATTATTGTTGAACAATCCTCCTCCCCCCTCTTCTAAATCCGCCTCTGATCCAAAAATAAAGACTCAATCAAAATCCTTTGCTCAAGCTTTGAGCAATTCTTGCTCGGTCCCTTTAAGCCAACTCCCAAAACCATGCATCAAGGCTGATGAACTTACTATCAAAATACCTGAGAGTGAATACTTGGCTGGTCTTGAGAGTTGCAAGAACCATCTGCATGGAAGACTAATGTTATTGAAAGGCAATATGCCAATGAAAGTCATTGACTTGCGATGCAAGTTGCAGGAACTCTGGAACCAAGTCGGGCCATGGCACATAATCTCATTGGGAAGGGATTTTTATGAGTTCTCCTTCTCATCACTGGAAGATCTGAGAAGTGTGTTGGCGATTGGGCTATGGAATCTTGGCTCGGGAATTCTAATGCTCTTTTCTTGGACAAAAGACTTCAACCTTTATTCATTGAAGAACACGAATGTGCAGGTTTAGGTGAGATTTTATGGACTTCCTCAAGATTATTGGCGCCCCAAAATTCTCTTTGCTATTGCTGGAGGTATAGGGGTTCCAATATGTCTTGATGAGGTAGCAAGTAAAAAGACCTTCGGCCATCGAAAAGTATGGTGGAAAGAGATGATTTTGCATTCTTTACTGGTTTGGAATATGAGAGATTGCCTGAGTTTTGTTCAGCCTGCCAAATTATTGGACATTCTGAGTAATTGCTTTAAAACCAATGGCAAGCCTGAAAGCAAGCTAGACAAGGATGAAATGGTTAAACACAGGAAAGTTTATGTTCCTAAAAACAAAGATAAGGGCATCATTATTGATAAGGAAGGTGATCCCCTGGAGAACTCTTTGAAAAATAACGATCCTTTAGAAACTCAACATACTGTTGCTAGTGCTATGATGAATAAAGATCCTATCTTGAAAGGGAAAGCGGTTTTGGTTGATGATCAAGTTGATCCTCAACAAGGTGGTGCAAGCTGCTCTCATGAGCAAGAGTAACAATGCCAGAATTTGATGAATAATCTATCAATTCCTATGATGGATCCTGTATATGGTCCAGATATGGTAGTGGAGGCCTTAGATTCTGGAGCTGGAAGAAGAACTGATTTATTGGCTTTCAATGAAGAGACCAGGATTGTGGTTACGCAATGTCTCAGGGAGATGATGATTCTATTAAAGACTATATGGAGACAGTTTATGATGAGACCTTAGTTGATCTAGCTGATAAGGAAATCATGGATGAGCATGTAGATGGAGGTAATGAACAGGAATTTGTTCAGAGCATGGTGCCAGAAATCCCAATCACAGTCTCAGGTGGTCATGCTGAGATGTCAGGTAGTGTTGGAGGTACCATAAGTGGAAAAACATCCAAACACATGTAGCCTTTAGTCCTCAAGTGCAGAAATATCTCTCTATTGTTGGAAGATTTTAGGAACATAATGATGGTAATAGAGAGGAGCCTACTGATGCAGATGGCTTGCAGGCTATTGCCAAAAATACTGAAAACAATGCAGGAAATACTTGGAAGGAGATGATGGCTATACCAAGGTTTTCTCCAAGTCACAGATCAAAAAGCTTAGGAAGAAACAAAATGCTAAAGCAAACCAAGCAGTGGTCAGAAACACCAGGTCCAAAGCAGGTCTTTCAGTTATGTCTAAATGAAAGTCCTCTTTTGGAATGTTAGAGGAATAGCTAACCAGGATACAAGATTAGTTTTGAAGAATTTAATTTTGAAAAATAGGCCTGATATTATATTAAATGAAGAACCTTGGCTGGACTCATGCAACTTTCCTAGTTCATTATGGTCTAAGTTACATTTAAAGGTATTTGCTTTGAATGATAGGAATCCTCTTATTCCTAATCTTTGGTGCATATGTTCTTCCTCTTTAGCTCCTACAGTTTTGGTTTCCTCTGTTCAACATGTTACTTTTTCAATTTTTTGGGAAAACCAGTTGCTCTATTTCAGTGCAGTCTATGCTGCTACATCTTATACTGCCAGGAGGTCTCTTTGGAATGATTTGATTCAATTAAGTCATAGCTACAATGGACCATGGTGCTACATAGGAGATTTCAATGAAATTGTTGGTGCTCATGAGCATAAGGGTAGCAGATTGCCTCCAAGGATTGCTTGTGATGAGTTCAAATCAAGCTATGATGCCATCAACCTCATTCATCTTCCAACCATTGGAGCTTAATTTACTTGGACAAACAGAAGGAGAGGTCTTACACATACTGAAAGAAGACTGGATCAGGTGATTTGTAATGATACTTGGATCTCTCATTGGAGAAGTGCTACTTGCTGCACCTTACCAAGATCAAATTCTGATCATCATCCAATCCTGCTGAAGCTCCAGAATAACATTCCAACCTTCAGTTCCTCCTTTAAATTTCAAAGAATGTGGTCTACTCATGAAGATTGTCTTTCTGTCATTGCTAATAGTTGGAAGCAAGAAGTCAGTGGATGCACTCTCACTATTTTATTTCAAAAATTGATAAATTTAAAGGTTGTGCTTAAGGCCTGGAATAAAGAAAGTTTTGGTGATGTTCATAAAAGGGTTGATTTGGCTATGCAAATTCTCAACTATGTCTAGGAGGAGCTCTCCAATCAAGTTGATTATGAGGATTTGTTGATACAAGAGGAAGTGGCTCAGTTGGAACTCAATAAAGCCCTCCATGCTCAGGAATTGTTCTGGATGGAGAAGTCAAGGGTAGATTGGCACATTTGTGGAGATATAAACACAACATATTTCCACAAGCTAGCCAAAGTAAGGTATGCTTCTAAAAGAATCACCATGCTTAAAAATGGAGATGTAATGTTAGAAAGCCAACATGACATTGAATATCATATCCTTGCTTATTACAAGGATCTATTTGCTAGCTAGTCCAAATTCTTGTTTTGATAATGGATTGATCAATGAAGTAATCAGTCCAGTGGTCATTGAAGTGGATAACAGAATGCTTACAAGTATGCCTACTTGGGAGGAAGTCAAGAATGCAGTGTTTGGCATGAAGGCCAATGGTGCCCCTGGCCCGGATGGGTTTAGTGGATATTTCTTTCAGGAATATTGGGATGTGGTAGGCAACGATGTTTACAATGCAGTTACATAATTCTTCAGGCAAGGGTGGCTTCCCCCGAACATGAATTCCAACAATGTAGTTCTCATTCCTAAGACTACCAGTGCTAACTCTATATCTGAGTATAGACCAATTGCATTGGCAAACTACCAATTCAAGATAATATCCAAAATCCTTGCTGACAGGCTTGCTAATATTGCTCATTTGCTCATTTCCAATCATCAAATGGGCTTTTTTAGAGGTAGAAGCATCACTGGCTGTATATGTGTGGCATCAGAAGCAAATAATTTACTTGATAAAAAGTGCTTTGGGGGTAATTTAGCTATGAAGATCGGTATCGGGAAAGATTTTGACGCATTGGACTGGTCTTTCCTGTTGAGAACTCTAGAGGTTTTTGGTTTTGATGCTGTTTTCTACAAATGGATAGAAACAATTCTGCATTCAGCAAAGATTTCAATCCTTGTCGATGGTCATGCTGTAGGATTCTTCTCCTGCAAGAGGGGTGTGAGGCAGGGAAATCCCCTCTCTCCCCTTCTCTTTTGCTTAGCTGAGGAAGTCTTGAGTAGATCAATTTCTCTAATGGTGCAGCAAAGCAGATTTCTTCCAATGTCTAGTCCAAGAGGCTACACTATTCCTATTCATGTCCTATATGCAGATGATCTGCTAATTGTTTGCAAAGGAACCAAAAGGAACATTGAGAATCTAATGGCATTATTTGAAAGATATAGTGAAGCTTCAGGTCAATGCATTAGCAAGGAAAAGTCTAAGGTTTATAATGGCTCTATCCCATCCAACAGATTTTTAAGCATTGTGAGTATCCTTGGCTTTGGAGTAGGGCATCTTCCTTTCATCTATCTTGGTACTCCTCTCTTTAAGGGCAAGCCAAGAAAGGTTCACTTGTAGCCTCTAGTTGATAAGATCAAATCAACATTAACTACTTGGAAAGGCACTTTGCTCTCTATTATGGGATGGGTCCAATTAGTACAATCTGTGATTCACATCGTGCTTCTTCATTCCTTTCATGTATATGTTTGGCCAACCTCACTAATCAAGCTGATTGATAGATGGCTTAGCAACTTCATATGGTTTGGCTGTATTTTGACTAGGAAAGTTGCTTCAGCAGCATGGTCCTTGGCCTGCTCCCCAAAGGTTTTAGGAGGATTGGGACTAAGATCAATCAAAAACATAAATAAAACAGCTCTTCTCAAGTTAACTTGGGAATTGGTAACCTCTACTAATCAGTGGTGCAGCCTTCTTAGGGCTAGGGTGCTGGTACAAAACAAATTTACCAATTTACATATTGCTTCCTCTGTCTGGCAGGGCTTAAAGCTTTATACTAATACTGTTCTGGCAAATAGCAAATGGTACATTGGAGATGGTTCCTCAACTAATTTCTAGTGTGACAAGTGGCTAAGTATACCTGTGGTGGGTTTTCTGAACATTCCTTTGTCAGTTCAACAGCTTCTTCAAGTCAAAGTTAAAGATTCCATTGCCAATGGTAGATTGTGCATTCCTGATTCTATTACACAGAAATCTAGTGATCTTGCTTCTGAACTAGATCAGTATGTCATTCCTATTGATCCTGCTCCAGACTTACAAATCTGAACTGCTTCAAACACGGGTGATCTTACCCTAAAAATTGCATATGAGCATCTGGTCCATCATGGTGCTGAGGTTGATTGGGGGAAACAGATCTGGAGCATGGCACTTCCACCATCAAGATCACTTCTAATATTGATAATAATACACAATAAGCTTCCCACAGATGCTGTGTTGAGGAGTAAGGGATGTTGTGTGGTTTCCATCTGCTGCTTATGTTTCAAAGCATATGAAACTACAGATCACATCTTCTTCAAATGTAGCTCTAAAATTGCCCTTTGGAACTGGTTGGCTAGCTGCTTGTCTGAAAGTATATGCTACAACTCTTTGTTTACTGTTCTGTCTCTTTTGAAACAGTGAGAGAAGCCCTCGGGTCGAGAGACGAGTGCTCTCGGGGAATTGGTAATGTTCTTTGGTACATTTGGTTCAGTAGAAACCAAGCAAGATTTGAAGGGAAGCAAATTTCCTCTAGGGCTGTAATTACATTAGCAAAGTCAGCCATTTCATTGACAGGATTGTTGTTTTGGCTTCAACGACTCAAGAGGGGGGTGAATTGAGTTTTCTTAAAATATTTCCCTCTTAAAAAACTTTTCACAAAACTTTACAAATTAGAGTTGCGGATTTGTGGCCTCAGGATCTTTTAAAAAAATCAATGAAGGGTTTATATAAAATCTTGAATAGAAGGTGATGAGGATAAGAAATATTAATTCAGAATTAATAGAGTATAGATTCAGGTTCAATAACTCAGTAATAACAAAATACAGAAACTGATTAAACCTTTAAAGATTAAGAACAAGTTATGCAAGTTTCGGTATTAGTTCAGTTTCAGTAATCAAGAATGGTTTTGATCAACTCAGTTTTAAACGCAGATAACAGTCTTGATTACAATCGAACTCAGGTTTCAATACAGTTTATACAGATTAAGAACATAAATTATATTGAACTTTAAACATCAAAGTCGCAGGTTCTTGAACATAAACAGAAAGTAAAGGAGTTTGAGTTTAGAGATACCACACAACCAGATTTATCCTGGTTCAGTCACCTCCACTGTGACCTACATCCAGTCCCCACTCCATCTGTGGGATTTCACACACTAACGCACAAGCTTTGCCAGGTAGCTTGAAAAACCTTTACACCACAGAGCACTTCTTCACCTCGAGATACCACACTCTTGTGAAGAGCCTCAATGTTCAACCTTAGGGATACCTCACCCTAATCACTCAGAGAGACTCCCTCTTTCTTTACAATCAAAAGTAAAACAAAAAGTGATTCCTAACTCTCAATAGTCAGATAAACAAATTGAAGCACTTATGAGTATTGAAACACTCTTTTCACAATAAGCTCAAGGAAGATGATGAATGATATGTGTATCGTATTTGATATATTATTCATTCTGTGTAATACTTAAAAAGTGTTCCTTTGATCCCTCTTTATATAGAAAACAAGTTATAGTCGTTGGGATCAATCAAAACAGATTTGGATCTGATTAACAGAATCTATTTTCTTGATTCTCGTTCTTGAAATAAGATTCTGATAGTTCTTATAGAATTCGCGTCCATCTTGAAAATAACCGCGTCCATCTAGCCATTAAGATTTTACATTCGGATGGGCTAGTAGACGAACTCCATATGCCACGTCAGCAGACGGGAGTACTAAAACACAAAGTAATTGGACGAGCTCCAATTAGTAGACGAACTCCATATGCCATCATTGGACAGAGGTTCTCATTAAGATCTTAGCAAGTCCAAAGACTTGTGTGGATGAGCGCTTCTATCACCTTAGTGGACGAGCACTTTTATCACTTCAGTGGACGAGTGCTTATGTCACTTCAGTGGACGAGCGCTTATATCACTTTAGTGGACGAGCGCTTCTGTTACTTCAGTGTTGGACGAGCTCTTGTATTACTTCAGTGTTGGACGAGCGCTTCGATTCAAAAAATCTTATTTCCAAAAATCATTTTCATTAATGAAAACTTATTCCTTTTAATGCAGGTTATGAAAAATGATTTTCTTCATGCATATTTTTAATTGAGCTATTTGTGAATAAGAGATTTCATCTCTTACAAATCATCTAAGACTTAAATCTAATTTCTCCTTTAAGCTCTTGTCTTGATGATTCCTTGATCTTTGTCTTTGCTCTTTGATTCTTCCATGTAACTCTTTTGATTTCTTCAAGTTCTTCCTTGAATATTCTCCTTTGATTGCTCACTGAACTTGTTGATTATTGCTTGATACCTGTCTTTGTAATTTGACACTAAAACACTTGCATACACATTAAGTTGTATTTGTCATATATCAAAATCTCTAAGTCGTTTAGTCTAACAAGGATCACTCTCTAAGGGTCAATCATTCAACTATGCTACTGACAGATCTGTCCCTGACTGCTTTCTCAGTTTCTACAATCTTGCCTAAGGCTCTGGTCATCATGGAAGTAATTTGGAAAGCTCCAAGCTTCAACTGGTTGAAATGAAATACAAATGGATCATCTCAAGGAGCTCCAGGTATGTCAGCTTGTGGTGGGATATTCAGAGACAAGGCCTCAGCTGTTGTTGGTTGCTTTGCTATGAATCTAGGAGTTTCCTTTGCCCTCAATGCTGAATTAATAGGAGCAATGGTTGCAGTGGAAATAGCTTATAATAGAGGATGGCATCATCTTTGGCTAGAGTATGATTCAACTTTGGTGATCAGGGCATTCTCATCTCCTTCAATTGTTCCTTGGTCCTTAAGAAATAGGTGGATGCATATGTTGGCTTTGACTAGGAAGATGTATATCATTTTTTCACATGTATTCAGGTAAGGCTATTCTTATACAGACTTATTAGCTAATCATGGCACTAGGATTATTGGTCTGACTTGGTGGAATTCCATTCCAAGTTTTCTTTTTGTTGAATTTTTTAGAAATCGGTTTGGATTTCCAAACTTTATATTTAGATAGACTTTACATGAGTCAGGTTAATGTCCCCTCATGATTTTTATATCCTTTTATTTTTCCTTTATTGAATAAATCATGGTATGCTGCAAATGATGGATAGTGCTTGAGGTGCCAACATAGTTGGGATGTCTTGCCATAGTAGCCTCTTCCCACTAGTATTGCACAGAGCATAAATATTTCAATGCAGCATGGAAAACAATTTGTTCCCTACAAGCCTATGACAGCCAAAAAATCGGAACCAGAAAGCCAGTTGATTCCTTGCAGCACCATTCAACCTTAGACCCATCCCAAATTGAGTGACACAAACTGTTATTGAAGGTATCCATCTTGGTCTCCTGTAGACATATGAAGCCCAACCTCTCCCTTTTTATCAGACTTCTAATGTCTCCCATTTTTACTCTCCCCCCAACCCTCTTATATTATAAGAGACAATCTTCACTAGGTAACCTCCTCCACACCTACCCTTTGATCATCATTTCCTTGCCCTGTCTCTAACCTCCATTTCCACCAAATTCTCTATAATTGTTGTCTCATTATGAGTTATGGCTAAACCTAACACCTTCCCCACATTCCAAATCTCATTAGCCACCTAGTAGGCCTCTACTCTAATGAAGGCCCTATTCATTTTCCTAATCAGAGAGTTTGTAATAAGATCATTGACCTGTGTAAAACCTAAAGACCTGTTGATCTGTGGAATCTTTCTTTTCCATTTTGCGATTTCTGCCCTCCTTTGAACCTCTGAATCTGACACTGCAATAGAATCCTGAAATTGCAGGCTCTCAATAGAAATTTGGAACTCTTTTGAGGAAATATCTTCACTGCTCTTATCAGCAATCAAGGGAACAAGGATTTCATCCTTCAACGACTTCGTCCTTCGTCTAGCCACTTGATTTTTGTTTTTCGAAAAGTTGCATGTTTCCCCAAAATTAAGTTGCATCCTCACTAATTGACTATCAATGGTGATGTGATCATGGATTCTCAAACCCAAGGACCAAGCATAGAAGACTTCCAAGGACCCATCACAAGGTCAAATCTAAGAAGAGTCCAAGACACACTAAAGAAGGTGGTGGTCAATCATTTGACTCAAAGGCAACCTTATTAAGAGGGCATCATTTCGAACCTCTTATGTATAGAGCCATCGACCACCTAGTTAGGTTTAGGAACTATGTATAGAGTAGAGTTTTTGTAATAAAGTAGGATTAGGACCTATGTATAGAGTAGAGCTTTTTTAATTAAAAGTGCTTATGCAAAAGCACTTAGGAATAGCTTAGGCTATTGAGCTTAGGATGATTGAGCCAAAATTGGACCAATTAGCCCAACATGTAGACTAGGACTACACATTGGGTCAAGTGGCCCAATCCACTATGATGTTCACGGCTAGGTACATAGGTGCTTGAGCTTCAAAGCTCATCACCTATTGTAACTCATTTTCATAGATTTGAATGCATTTTCAAAGTTTCTCATACTTGAGAGATAGAGTGAGTTGAGAGAGTTCTCCTCCTAGAGGTTCATAAGTTGAACCTTGATTCTTATCTTGAACTTTCATGTTCAAGTGGTGAATCTACGCTTGGCTTATCAATTCAATCTCTTCTCTAAGATAATTGATTATGGCACCTTCTTCATCTTCTAATCCTCTCTATTTTCTATTTCATTTATATTCTTTAATACTTGCAATTTAGTTCTTGCAATTTATTTTTCTTGTTCTTTAATTTCAAGTCATATATCAATTGTCTTCTCTTCTACTCTTTTGTTTTCTCTTGATTCTCACTTGAGGATCAAGCATCATTCAATTGTGTTCTTGATTTATTGTTGATCTTGAATTCTTAAAAAATTTGATCAAAGAAAGATCCTATCAAGTTAGTGTTCAATGCTAGATCACATCATGTGGTATCATGAGCTAGATATTTGATCTTTAATTGCTTAAAAGTTTTTATCAAAATTTCAAATTCTATGATGATCTTTGAGTTGGAGCCATCACAACAAGATTTTTTTATTTTTGCTACTAAATTAGCTGCTAATAAAATTAGTAGGTATTCTAAAGTTAGTTAACTACATATTCACTATTCAGTGCTAATGCCAAAAGCTTGGGGGAGGAAGTGGTAAAAGAAATATCCTCTACTAGTAGTAATCAAAATTAACTCTAATACATTTTTTATGTGATTAATCCCATCCTTTGCTCTCCTTCCTTTTTTCTTACACTATGAGAGCCCTCCTTCCTTTTCTCTCCTCACTCTGATTGCGTTAAGAACCCTAGTTCCCTTTCCTCTCTCATCACTCTCTCTTTCTCTCTCACGGATTCAATGACAGCAGGTACAAAATTCACGTAATTCGTTTGATTTGCTCTGATTTTTCTTCTTCTTCTTCCTTTCTTCACTGATAATCAATCATTCATTATTTCTGATTTATGAATTTGTGATCGATTCCTCGCATGTAGCGTCACAAATTCATCCTCCAGTGAATATTGATTATGAAAGATGAGACGCAAGGTCGATACAACCTCCATTAGGCGTCAATTCTACATGATTCGAATTTCATTCCTCATTGATTTCTTTTATCGTTTTCTTGTGGCTGAATGTGTATGGTAAAACATGGATTTGTAATAACGATTCAATCTCTATGAGTTAATCTGTTAAATTATGATATTCATGATGTTATACTTTGTTGCACTCTATCTGTTTGATGGAAAGCCTGAATGTCATTGATTTTTTTTTCCCTTCTTCCTTTTAATGAAATTCTGAGTTGGTTCATGTTCCCTTTTATGAGTCTCTTTTTAAATATTGTATTGAAATGTTGCACACAAAATTGGTTTAATCATATTTTAGAAATCAGAGTTCATTATGTTTGAATCATTCATCAAATTCACTACAAGAGTTCATTCTGATTGTATGTTAATACTTAGAAAAACCTAAATCATCTTGACAATCTTCTTCAAGCTTCCTTCAGAAAGAGAATACCTGTTCTGCAATCATATTTCTCACATTGTTATTATCTTTATTCAGATATTTCCATTCTTATAAACGTGAAATGTATTTTTCTTTTACTACTATATTCCCCATTCTTTTTTAGGTACACTCCACACCGTTTTATTTTGTTAAAGCTCATTTTGCTGCACTTTTACCATCTCAGCAGCTTTAATGAACTCATAAGTTCAATGAAGCTTTATGTGAAACAAACATGATTGTTTTCTACAAGCTGAGAACTGTATTTGTTCCATGTTACGTTCTTGTTTTGTTCTATAACTGCTATTTGAATGATTTAATGCCTTATTGTAAGAACTTAGCTAGGCTAAAAAACGGGAGAGAAAGACAACGCAATGTTGATTTGCAGCTCCCGATGCACCGTTTAAAAAGTATATGAAATTATGATCATTTTTAGATCTATCATGATTTAATGACAAATCAAATATTGCTGCTGTGTTGGTTTTATTCATGACTAAGTTTTATTATTTTATTTTCATGATTAGCCTATTAAAGGCTTACTACCTGTACTGAGTTTGATTTATCAAAATTGAATTGAGATCAATTATAAATCCTCTCCCTTCCTTGCTGAGTGAGTTCCCTGTGTGTGAGGAAAAGAATAAAACAATTTTTTGTGACTTTATTATATCTTTCTATTATATAAATTTTATATATATATATATATATAATTATGTTTTATTTTTATGAAAAGAAATACTTGGGTATGATTATAAATTTTTACTATGAGTTCTGTTGGCATGACTATGATATATAAATAAAGAATGATGTGCAGAATGAAGGTATGATTTAATCAAATTTTTACCCCTGGGTCCCATTGCATATTCACTTTATATGGGTATAGTTTCAAAGCTTCTAATTCAATCATCTTGTTAGGAATGAGAGCTGAATGATATGAGTCATGAAACAACTCGGGAAAAGTATAAGTTGTTATATGATGAGACATTAATGATTTTTAATTATATCTTTAACACACTTCCCTTTCGTACGAGTTCTTTGTAGTGTAAGGTATGATTTAATCAAATTTTGTCCATTTAGAAACCTGATTGTAACTACTTTCTTGATCTACTTCATAATTTTGTCTTTCATTCCTCCTTTATCTGAAATGGATTTATGAAGTTTAATGCACTTACGACTTTTCTCTGGTGGCAGAAACGTTGGTGGTAAGTGTGCATGTGTGCTTGTAGCTGCCACTTGAGAAGTGGAGCTTATGCTAGGCTACAATATGTATGATGATATTTGTTTGATAAGCGATATGGTTGTATGTATTGGACATATTTCTTCATAATGAATTATACTTATTTAATGTAGCTCAATTTCATATTAAGCTTAATATCTCAGGTGCTACTTTCACTTCTACTGTTTAATAGATACAGGGACCTGCTCACTATTTCCACTTTGAATGTCATATTGTACATGGTGTTAGGATGTGTTAGTTTGAATTAGTTACAAATCTGTTATTGTATTTGGTTAGTACAGTTACAAGTTAGTTGGTCAGTTAGCCTAGGTTACTTGTATATAAGATGTAAACTCTTCCAAAGTTACTCAATGAGAAAGTGATTGATTCATTTCTAATATGGTATCAGCAGTTACAGTTAGTTTCCTGCTTAGCTTACTTTTATATAAGATGTAAACTCTCCCAAAGTTACTCAATGAGAAAGTGATTGATTCATTTCTAATACATGGGTCCCCAGAACAGTCGCTAAATTGGTCCCTAGAACAAGTGTTTGGGACCAATTTAGCGACTGATTTTTTTAATATTTTTTTGAATTAGCTACAAAATAACTACAAAATCACTAGGAATTTTTAGCTATAGATTGGCTTCAAAATCACTACATCAATATCGCAGCTATTTGGCTAGAAAAAAATAATTCCTAACGACATATTACTAGGTTTTAGCTTCCAAATAGCTAGAACTTTTTAAGATTGACTATGAATTAGCTAGGAAAATTTTCGTATTTGATTTGTCACTCAATTTATGCTACCACAAATTTTGTAGCTATTTTGTAGCTAAATTTGTTTGCTAGAGATTAGCTACGAATTAACTATCAAATTTGTCATAGCTAATTGCAGAATTTCTTGTGGTGCATTATCATGATGAAAATCATTTGAAAGTCGGTGCCATTAATCATGAAATTTGGATGATGAAAAGTAATTTGAATCCAAATTTGATCATAGATCTAGAATTTGAAATGATTTTGAATTGATCTTGCTTGAATTTTTGGTGAAAAATATTTTTGCTCCACTTTTGATTTCATCTTTTTAGGCGCCACTTTGCATGTGTTCTTTGATCACATGTGATTTTGGTTGCTTCTCAAAAATTCAAGCATAGATCTACTTTCTTTACTTTGTGAATTTGATCAAAATTCAAATTCAAAATTCAATTCACAAAATAGAACCTAATAGATCTTAATGAAATTCAACTTGTGGAATTGATGTGTTTATCAACCACTTGAATGAAATATCTAGGTCTCTAATTTCTTGATTTGTGATTCTTACTTGGAAATTATTTTACACTACTTAAATTGTTCATATTTCCAAACATTACACCAATATTAATCAATCTGTTCATGATTGAAGGATATAGTTTTAAATTCGAAAATTAATTGTAATTGTTGTGAAATTGTGAAATTAGTAAAGGTCAAGTGGCTGCAATTTTTTAAAAAAAGCCAAAACCGCAAATATACAAAAGTTTTGGGGCAAAAGTGCAAATTCTAGAAAATTCAAGCAAAGGTAAAAGACTTGCCGCTATTTCACATGCTTGATTTTGTATAGATCCTCCATATATTGGTGTAGCACAATCAACATTGATCATTATTTGTTCACAAATCACTTTGATTAAACTTGAATTGAATATTGTGATTCACTTCCGCATTGTCTTCTTCACATCTTATTTGAGTGTGTTTTTGTTCTTGAACCTTTTTCTTGCTTGTCTCTTAAACTACATTGGTTTTGTATTAGTTGTTTTCCAATTCTTGACCACTTTTGAATTGATTGCCAATGGTTGATTTGTTCACTTGTATATTGGAGACAAATAGTTGAGAATCTTGTTTCAATATGTAGATCCCTTGAAAAGGAAACTCTTGAGTGGAAAGAGATAAGAGTGAAATCATCATTGTAGAAGTCTACTTGAGTGAGAAGCACGAGTGGGACATTGGGTGAATGGTGAGTGAGTGGTGAGGTCCTTGTACTTTTCATCTTTACTTGTAATTCTTTTCTTTCATTTGATCTTTAAGTGTAATTGTTCCTTGTTGGTTTGTAATTAATTCTCTTGATTTTGGTGGGGTAATTTTCTCTGTTTTTTTTTTTTTTTTTGATAAGCAATTGAATTATATATATGTAAGGAGAATACAAGATGTACTCTATCATTTACAGTAAGAGAAAGAACCAGAAAAAAGGTTGAAACCAAGCAACCTAGTCAACCAACACCTATAAACCAAAGTTCAAAAAGCTGATAGGTGGAAGAGATAACTACAATCCAATCCTCTAATACAAAAGAACCGCAAAACTATCAACCAAATGTTAAAAATAGCTGCTCAAAGAAATGTTGATCCACTACATTAGCTTTTCGCATCAAGAAGACACCCTGACCAAAAAAAAGGTGTGCAGGCACCAAGTTATCCTGGAACCAACCCGAGGGGGCATGAAGGGACACACTAACATAATCCACACTTGCTGTCCAAGCGGCAGCCATCAGTGCCACAGTAGCCAACCATAACTGATGCAAATATAAAAGGTGAGGCATCCAAAAATATATTTCCACCTGTGACAGAACTACCCTACAGAGAGTGAAGTACCAACAACCATATTGGACTCAAGTACCTTTAGATACTAAGATAGAAAGAAAAAAAACGGCAAATCAACCAACTGCTTTTATACATGGTAAGGGATTAATGCACCAATCCACAAAAGAGAGAATTCACCTATGTTACCCTTAGCATTAGCCCACGACCACACTCTTAATTTGATCATTTCCAACACCTTGTCAAAGTCCAGAGAACCGTGATTGAACACCAACTCATTTTGATGCAACCATAATGACCAAATGATAGCAAACCAAATCAATCTCCATGATTTGTTTGGAATTTTACTTGGAATTAAACCATCATGTTGCAAGAGTAGTTCCATAACATTTCCACTAAGAGCAAAAATCACCCCTAACCAATTATAAATATGCATCCAGAAACAATAAGAAAAATTGCAAAACAAGAATAGATGTTCAATAGTCTCTACCACTGTATTGCAGAATTTACATGTGATGGATCCATTTTGGAGAGCTAATCCTCTTCTATGCAGATTCGATGCAGTTGGAACTCTGTCTTTAATGGTCCACCAGCAGAAAGCACCTACTTTCAAAGGTGCTCTTGTATCCCAAAGCATTTAAGATGCAGCATCCACCCCCCACCCCCCAAAATTTAATTTCTGGTATACTTCCTTAACACAGGTAAGGTAAGGAACCTTTTCCTAGCCAGCAACAACAATCAACCACCAATTGTTGACCTGCAAGTTCTTGTGACAAAGCTTCAACCAATTATTCCTCTCGAATGAATAGTCTCCTCCTCCAAGTGAACTTCCAAAGCCAAATACCCTCCCTCCAATCTCCCATGTCAGACACATTTGCATCCTTTGTTGTGGAAATGTTGTATAGTCTTTGGTATCTAGTAGCTAAAGGTGCCTCCCCAACCCACATTTCTTTCCAAAAACTAATACTATTTCCTCTCCCTAGCTTTTTTGTTATAACTGCAGTTAGCCACCCCAATCTATTGGAATCTACTCCCTCTAGACACCCTAAATCTTCCCACCACCGAGCCATCGTCCCAACCCCCCAAAAAAAAAAAGGTTTTTCACACCAAGAAGTCCTCCAACTTGAAGGATCACCATATCTTACACTAAGGACCTTAGACCATAGAGAATTTTTTTCAGTAAAAACCCGCCATCGCCATTTTCCCAACAAGGCTAGGTTAAAAGCATTTATGTCCCTTACTCCAAGGTATAACACCCTTCTCTGGCGCTACATTGTCTGTGACACTTTTATTTTATAAGACCGAGTAAAGCGGGAAATAATTATTTTCGACCAAAAATATGGGTTTACTTTATTTTTTCTTTTCGTAAATAACACGATACATATTCTTTAACATACATCATTGCATAAATATTTTACAAACCATTCTCCAAGTACTAATAGTCATAAACATACATATCGAAAAAAAGGCGGAAATACCAACGCCAGTGAATTAACAACAAGCTGGAAATATGTTTATAATAATAATAACAATAGTGGAGACACTGCTCCAAAAAATATAGCATAGACACAAGACTTATCATGCTGGCCAATACAAAACAATGACAGAATGTCATCCCCACGTAATGATAACAGTCATGGATGATACACCGTCACATCGTGGATATACTCATCACGTACAATATACTAAAGCCATCGAAACTGCGTCGATGTATTCGTGTCATCTCAACCTCTACCTGGGTGTGATGGAGAAGCAATGCTGTTCTCATCTTTGCCTAACGTAAAATAGAACAGAAAACCAGAAAATACATAAATGAGGTGAGATCCCCATTCATCATACACATAACGCAGATATGCAGTGGTACGACAAACAGGTACGTACGACTATCAATATACAGTCATATCATCATTCATATTAGGACAATAATGTTTCACAGAAACATAATCACAGGGCAACGTTTCCCTAGATAGGAGACATCTAAGACTCGAGGAATGATATCTGATTTCCTATACCATGGTTTTAACAAACAGTCAGAGAGAGTGGTTCGGAGGATTGTTCCGGATTACACTAGCCTTGGGTAAAAATGCGTCAACAGTCAGCAACGTGCACATAGGCTTTTTTGGGAACATCCTACTTTACCAGAAAACATGTAGCATCTAGTCGAGTATGTCGGTGTATTGCAAGATCACCACGTCACAGAGGAGCTACCAACTGGGCCTATAGGAGTATTTCATACCCCGACATCCCCGACCATCAAACAGATCATCACTATGGAATTCACACCCGCATTAAAATGTTAGCTCAATCTCCTAGGCATAACGGTCTTACAGAACATAGTCTCGCTATGTGTTTAGGAAAATTTTGTCGGAAATGCGTTCTTCTCGTCCATCCACCGGATGACCTTTTGATTCCATCGGAATCCTTTCAACGTGCTTTTTCAAATGCTAGATTTTCTTAAGTCTGAATCACCGGTACTTAACATCGAGCTAAAGTTCTCAAGTAACCTTTCATCTTTGTGCAAAGAAATCTTAAAACACTTGATTACAAATCCTAGCACATTACGAGATTGGATCACAAGTCCAATTATTTATTTCTCTATACTTTTCTAGTTGAGCCTTTTTCTTGCTTCCAAGAAAAACAAATAACTCTTTGTCCATTAAATCTTATGGAGATATGGATAATGAATTAACCATACTTTATGACATAAGGTCTTGTTCCAGCCTATATCATAAATTATCATGTTCTTATTTTTACTAAGTCGTTCATGACTTAGGTTTTTGCATTTTACCGTACATGCTCGTCCTCACGAACTAAAATTCTTTTAGTCTTAAAACCAAAACATTTGGTTAAAACCAATCATTTTGAAATCAAATTCCACCGAAAGTACATAAGTATTAAATTTCTCAAAAACAGTTTATTGAAAAAAGTTGAAATTATTTAAATACAGTTTTACCGCTTTTTATTGTATTTCAAACTTTACATTACGGTTTGCTCAAAACCCCTCAAACTCGACCGAACGCCGTTATGTTCGAAAATAGGGTAATTTGTTTTCAACGATTTAAAACCCTTACGGTTCAAAACTCATTTTGGAGTCTTAGGACACTTAGTTAGGTATAAAAAAAATCTCTAACTGTCCACATCATATATTTTCGAAAATTACAGTTTAGTCCCCAAACTTTCATTATTTGCAAAAAGATCCTTATTTACTTAAAATCACTTAAATCCTTATAACTTTTTATCTATAACTTCAAACCACACCAAACCAACTTCTATAGTTTCATATCATAAAATATTTTTCAGTTACCATAAAAATTCCACAAACTACGTTTCTGCCCCATTTTTTAAATATTTGCAAAAAGGTCCTTGTATAGTAAAAAGCTTATATCTTTTTATGTATTAGTCCAAATAACCTCAAACCAATTTCTATGGTCTGATATCATCAAGAGCTACAATCACAACACATAAGAATATAATTTTCAGAACATCCTCTGAATTTATCAGAATTTGCATATTAGTCCTTATATCTACAAAAAATCATAACTTTCAATATATTCAACCAATTCAATTCAAACCAATTTATATACTCTTATATACTCATTCAATCCCTATAAAAATTATTCAAACAAATTAAATCCACATGGAACCCCCTCAAACAATTATGCCTGAATGGCCCAAAAAAAATCATATCAGGCAATTTTTTTTTATCAAATCAAATAAACAACAATCAAGGTTCCAACTTGAGATCATTAGAACCAAGACCATTATATGGCATACCATACCACAACCAAGCACCAAATCAATTCCTCCAAGAGGATCACACACATAGACTCAATAAAATACACAACACTCACACTTAGGATTTACAATACCATATACACATTAATTAATCCACCAACATATCTACCCTAAGGTAGGATGATGGTAATATCCCCCATACCTTTGTTGATCACTTGGAAAATCAAGCAATAGGATGGTGTTGCTCACCTAGGGCCTCACGGTTTTGATCACAAAACCTAGCCAAGAACAATCAACAAGAAAACAAGTTAAAGAATGAAGAAATCCTACTTAAACCATTTTTATAGGGGTCGACCAAGACAAAATAAAAGGGCTAGGGTTTTCCATTTTTTTAATCTCTTGGATGCATGATCCTAGAGTCTTAGATAGCATAGGAAATTTGCTATAACTCACAAATTCCATTTCTATAATTTTCCATGATTTAAACCATGAAATCTCATTAAAATGGAACTTGAACAAAACATGGAAATAAGAAGGAAACTTGTGAAGAGAAGAGGAGCTATAATCATGGATCATAAGACTATACCTCTAGAACTTGAATAAATGAACAAGAACTTGGAGTTCCTTTGGAAATTTTGATGATGAACTTGGAGTTTTTGTGAGAGAAATGGATATGAAGAAACTTGATGAAATGAAAAATGAATGACCAAGTGCTTGTATTAGGAGGGAGCCGTGTATTATGGGGTTATTTTGGTCCCAAAATGTTTGGACAAAGTTGGAATTAGAATGAAAGTTCAAGGGTATTTTAGTCATTTCTTAAGGATGTTAGCTAACTATTTGAAACTCCATCAGTGCTTGGTGAGTCATGACCATGACTCACCATAGTGACTCATCCTCCATGAGTCATCCATGACTCATTGTTCTCATCTCTTAGCGGGTCTCTGCAATTCCGTATCAGGTTCAGTCGTTTACCCGATGTTGATAATTCACCCGTATAAAGTATAATACTTTATTTTTTTAGAAAATTTTCTAAATAGTCCACCTCGTTGGAAAAGTGTTAAGAATCTAAACTGTTTCCTTCTCAGGTCAAAATTAGGTTTTCTGATCAGTAAAATTTTACTGTTAGTAAAAACACAGACCGGGTTCAGTATGAATTTTAAAGCTAAATTTTTAGCGTAACCTTCTACCATAAGATAGAGTATAATTATGATTTTTTTATCCAAAATCATTTTCTAGGTCTCATAAAAATATAAACAAATAAAATTCTACCGATATTGAAAAACAGTAAAAACGGGGTGTTACACAAGGCCACCCTCCTCCCTTTTTTGCATACCACATCCCAACTCACCCAACATATTTTCCTACACTCCTCACTCCCACCCAAAAGAAACCTTCTTTTCAATTGTATAATTTTATTTATTACCTTCTTAGGCGCCCTGTAAAATGATAGGCAGTACACTGGTAACTTGATAGTACTGCATTTAACAAGATCACCCTTCCGCCGAAAGATAGGTACTTATTCCTCCACGCAAGAAGTCTTGCTTTTAAAGAGTTTAACAGAGGGATCCAAATGTTGAATCTCTTCGGAATGGCTCCTATCAAAATACCAAGGAACTTAAAAGGTAAACTCCCAAACTTGCAGTTAAGGATGCTAGAAGCTCCTTCTAAGAACCCTGGTGCATATATGATTCCAAGAAGCCCGCTTTTGTGAAAATTCACTTTAAGGCCAGCTACCAACTCAAAGTTTCTTAGAATATATTTTATCGCCTTGACGTTGGAATTGAATGCCTCACCAATAAAAATAGTGTCATCCGCATACTGAATGTGAGAGATCCCAACCATACTTCCATCTCCTGAGATGACATATTCCTTGAAGATTGTTTTTCACCCTCGCTTCCAATCATACCACTAAGGCCCTCAGCCACTATAAGAAACAAGAATGGGGCCATCGGGTCACCTTGACAGATACCCTTCGGCATATGAAACTGTCTAGTCGGGCTACCATTTACCAGAACCGAAACAGATGCAGACTGCAAGCAAACTCTATTACATGATCTCCACTTTCCGCAAAAGCCCAATCTGAATAACATGTAGTCTAGGAACTCCCAGCTAACCGAGTCATAAGCCTTTTCAAAATCTACCTTGAATATCATACACGGTTGACCTTCATTTTTTTGCATATTTCAATACTTCATTTAGGATCACCACACCATCCATAATATTTCTGCCTTTAAGGAACGTCGTTTGATTATTTGATAACACCGAATCCATCACCCGGCTCAACCTCACCGCTAGTAATTTTGCCAACACTTTATACATGCACCCTACCAAGGAAATGGGCCTATAATCATTCAAACCACCTGGGTTATCATTTTTCGGAACCAGAACTAAGAAGGAAGCATTCGCACCCCTCACTATTCTGTCGTTGGTTTGGAAGTCAGTCACCATATTACAGAAATCTTCACCCACCACATCCTGGAATTTCTTTAAGAGATTAAAATTGTAACCATCAGGCCCCGGGCACTTGTTGCCATCACAATCCCAAATTGCATGTTTGATTTCATCCCTTGAGAAAACTGTCGAGAGTCCAACCTTATCCTCCTCACTAATTTTCCTGAATTGAATCTCGTCTAAGGTTGGTCTCATCTACCCTTCCTATTTGAAAGTTGATTCAAAATGGTTGGCAACCTCCTCCTTTAACAATGATGATTCTTCAATCCACATATCCACAAACCGTGGATAGCATTTTCCATGTTTCTATTTTTTACACAAGCGTGGAAGAATGAGGAGTTGGATTCACCGAACCTTAACCACTTAATTCTTGATTTTTGGTATAAAATCGCATCTTGCATTCTAGACAGTTTCCAAAAGGATTCGAAAAGCTCTCTCCTCTTCAAAATGTCACCCTCCACAAAGGATCCCCTTTCTACTAAATCATCCAGTGTTTTAATTTCCATCATAACATTCTTGATATTATCTTCTATGTTGCCAAAGGCTCTCGGTTCCAGATTTTCAACTCTCTTTTGATCTGTTTCAGCTTTTCTTTTAGAATGTAACTACCAGTTCCCTGCACCTCCAACATCTGCCACTTCTCTAAAACGAATTTCTTAAAATCCTTAAGATCAAACCAGCAGTTCATTACTCGGAACGGTTTTGGCCCCCAATTTCTTGAACTAGCTTTCAACACAATCGGACAATGGTTAGAGACAGTTCTCTTCAAACCCCACTGAATCAGTCCATCCTATAATGATAACCATTCACCATAAAGTAGAAATATGTCAAGCCTGCTTGAACTACTTCCATTAGCTCTATGCCATGTGAACTTTCTACCAGTAAATGGAAGATCAATCAAACAAGATCCCCAATGAATTCATCAAATTCTTCCATATCCCGAAACAATATCTGTGAAGAATTGCCTCTTCTTTCAGAGGGACATTTCACAGCGTTGAAATCACCCATTAACCACCATGCCATGTTTAAATTTTCAGCTCTCAGACCTCTTAGTTCCTCCCAAATTATCCTCTTGTCAGTCAAGTTACAAGGGGAATAGATGTTAATAAGGCAACAAGGTACATAATTACTGCCCCACAATCCCTTAACACCCAGATAACCACTCCCTTGAAATTCTTCTAG
Organism: Sophora flavescens; assembly: GCA_030762895.1. Lineage (NCBI taxonomy): Eukaryota > Viridiplantae > Streptophyta > Magnoliopsida > Fabales > Fabaceae > Sophora > Sophora flavescens. The sequence goes on from CM061066.1 coordinate 94,990,690, forward strand.
TAGAAAAAAATATTCGAGTTCCAAAGGTAGAGTAGACCCCCAAAATTACCTTCATATTTCTTGAAATACCAGCACATCTCCACTCCTCCCCACAAAGAATGACAAAATCATGTATCCACATCTTCTATCTTTGTTTCTTGGATGCTCACAAAGTCGATTTTATCCTCTTTTATGAGCTTCCTAACTGCTCTTCTTTTTACTCTCCCACCCAGACCCCTAACATTGTAAGAGGTCAGCCACATTAAGTAACATTTCCCTCCCCTTCCTCATCATTTCTTGCAGTCTTGAAATTGCTTTGTGACCTATCCCTTTCTTCCAACCACACCTGTACTTCAACAATAACCACATCCTGTTGTTTTACTGGCACGCAAATTGTTTTGTCCAAATCCCAAATTTCATTTACTTCTCTAAATGCCTCTGCTCTGATATTTTCTCAATTCATATTAACAATATGAGAATCAGAGATTGGATCACTTACTTGAGAAGGAATCGAAGAGATGACTATGGGTCTCTTCCCCTTGGCGATAGCTTCTCTTTTGGTAAAAGCTTGTGGCACTGGGATAGTACCTGCCTCTGTATCTGCTTCTGTCTCCTCAACCACATCTTGAAAATCTTTCTTTTCTCTTGGTAGAATGTCCCCCATAAGTGATTTCAATTTTCTCCTATTCCTCCCTTGAGGGTTCACCCCACTTTTTTTTTCTGATACCACCGCTAGTTTTAATCTTTGTATGACATGGCCAATAATGCCCACATTTTGTTGAATATTACACGGATCTGAGACTTCCACAATCGAGTCCTCCACCCCAACTATAGAGATCTCCTTAACTTTGGGCTTCAAAGTATCAGCTTCACTAGACAAAATGATATCATCCAGCCCAACCACTACCGAATCAGTTGTAGCCTCCTTGGTAGGTCTTTTACAAATTATTCTTGGAGCTCCTCCATTCTAACGATTTTTTGGGCTTAATAGGGCCTCCAGCTAATCCAACCCCTCCCTCCTAATTTCGGACCCCACATCTGAGTCCAGTTCTGCGCCTGACCCCAAACACCATCTTTCCTTCATTCGGCCCAATTCTAAATGTACCTCTGTTGGGATCTCTTGAGACTTCCCTGCCTTTTGCTTATAAGAAAGAGAGTTGCTGACAAATTCACCTTTTTCCAAACCTAGGGACATGCTTCTTTGTACCTGCAGGTTTGTACGTACTACCTCAGTTCCTTGAGCCACACCACTGACATTGTCGTCTCTGCTGCTTGCAGGTGTCTTTACCTCGGATATCAATGCCCTGCCAAAATTTAAGTTTGAAAATTCCTTGTTTAATCTTGTTAGATCTTCATTCCTGCAGTCCAGAAGCATCTCCGTCTCAAGCACCACTATTCCACCGTCCACCACCGACTCATCATCTTCCGAAGATAGCCCATCTGAATCTTGATATTTCCAGTCTGACAAGAACCTGCTGATATTATCACTGAATGATTCCTCCAACACCCTAATGGAATAAGTGGTTCCATTTACCTTTACCTCCACCACCATGTTAACAATTCCCGGCACGGAAGTCGTGATTAGTACCTTAGCACAGTCCAGTCTTACTTTGTCTCTTGTAGATTCATCCACTGAAATGAACATTCCTAACAGTTGAGAAGCATGTGTGAAGAATTCCTCATTCCAGATATGCGCTGGCTCCCCCAGAATCTTCAACCATACCGGTCGTGATTTTGGTACAACACTTGGATCCCAAGGAGTGATCTCTCTGAACAATCTTGAGTATTCCTTTTTGTGGAAAAGTGAATTGTTTTATTCATTATTTCAAACTGATACAAAGATAAGAAATATATAGACATACAGGGATTGATTATGTACACTAATTCGGCTAAGAATCAGGGGAAATAAATGTCCCTATATATGGAAATAAATGATTGTATAGCAACTATGACTAGAAAAGGAAATAGAATAAAACAGATCCTAATTCTAGTTGTACAAATCAGAATAATATGATTCTGATTTAATGTCACAATCAATGACACTCCCCCTCAATCTGGGTGATAGATGTCTATCATTACCATATTGGATCTGAGATCTTTATATGTGTGTCTTGGAACTGCTTTAGTTAGAATGTCTGTTGTTTGGTGGCATGATGGAACATGATTAACACTTATAATGCCATGATCAATCTTTTGCTTTATGAAGTGTCTATCAATCTCCACGTGTTTTTTTCTATTATGTTGGACCGGGTTCTTTGACATACTGATGGCAGCTTTATTGTCACATAGTATCCTCATTATATAGTTATTGGGAATTATGAGTTCTTCTAACATTCTTTTCAGCCAAATTCCTTCACAAATGCCATGTGCCATGGCTCTAAGTTTTGCTTTTGCACTGCTCCTTTCCACCACGGACTGTTTTTTGCTCCTTCAAGTAGCCATGTTTCCCCATACAAAAGGGCAATAGCCAAATGTTGACTTTCGGTCTGATGTGCAACCTGCCCAATCCGAGTCTGTATAGACTTCAATGCCTTTGTTTGAATTCTTCTTTAAGTATAGACCCTGCTTGGTGTGCCTTTAAGATATTGTAGGATCCTCCTCATTGCTTTCATATGAGTATCATTGGGGTTTGACATATAGCGGCTTGCCATACTTACAGAAAACCCAATGTCGGGCCTAGTGTGTGCAAGATAGATTAATTTCCCCACTAGGCTTTGGTATATGTCTTTATCAGTTGGAGGGCTACCATCTTCTAAGCTGCCATATTTTACTGCTTCTATAGGGGTGTTGGAAGCCTTGCACCCAAGCATCACAGTTTCTTGAAGGAGGTCCAGGGTGTACTTCCTTTGGGAAACATAGATCCCATTTTTTGTTCGGGCTATTTCCATCCCTAGGAAGTACTTGAGCTGTCCTAAGTCTTTGACTTTAAATTCTCTAGCCAGAAAATTCTTTAGGTGCTCAATTTGATCATGATCATCTCCTGTGATGACAATGTCATCAACATAGACAATGAACAATGTTACCTTTCCTTCCAAGGAGTGTTTGATAAACATAGTATGGTCCGATTGGCATTGAGTGAACCCACCTTCCTTGACAACACAAGTCAGCCTATCAAACCAAGCTCTCGATGACTGTTTAAGTCCATACAACAACTTCTGAAGCTTGCATACCTTTTTTCAGGTGCTGTCTGGTTCAAGTCCCGAGGGAATTTGCATATACACTTACTCTTCCAACTTGCCATTTAAGAAGGCATTTTTTATGTCCAACTGATGTAGCAGCCAGTCTAAGTTTGCAGCCAAAGATAGTATTACTCGAACTGAGTTTATTTTAGCCACCAGTGCAAATGTTTCTTCGTAGTCCACACCATATGATTGGTTGAACCCCTTTGCCACCAACCTTGCTTTGTACCGATCTATACTACCATCGGCATTGTATTTAATGGAGAATATCCACTTGCATCCGACTGGTTTCTTCCCCTTCGGTAAGGTAGTTATCTCCCAGGTGTCATTCTTTGCCAAAGCTTGAACTCTTCAGTTACAGCTTTGGTCCATTCAGGATGTTGGAAGGCTTCTTGGATATTCCTTGGGATATTAGTTCCATCAAGAGATGTTACAAATGCCTTGTATTCCTGTGACAATTTACCATAGGAGATATGTTTTTCAATGGGGTGTTAAGTGCAGGTTCTCACCCCTTTTCTTAAGGCAATAGGAATATCAAGATTACTTGTACTAGTGTGATCAAATTCAGAGATAGGAGTAGAGTTACCTAAAGGAATTTCATTTTCAGGAATCTGATTGGACTCATGGCTTTGAATTAGAATAGTGCTTGGCTCTACCATCTTTTGGTTTTTGTTCTTCTCCTGGTAAACCCTCCATGTATGTTCTTGTGCAATAGTAGAACCTGTTGTTTGGTATACTTCTGGTGCAGCTTCAGTTTCAATATCGGTCTGGTCTGCTCCCGGTACTGCTGGTGTAGGTTCGGCCTGACCTGTTAATGGTGCAAGTTCGGCCTGTCTGTTGCTGGTGCAGTTTTGGCCTGGTCTGGTTCTGTTTCTGCACCTGTTGGTACAGTTTCAGTCTCGGGCTGATTTACTCCCACCAATTCTACAAAACTGGAATTCTGTCAAATCGGTTATAAAAGGTGTCTTATCCCCCTGAATTCCATTTTTGGAGTAATAAGGTTGGTGTTCAAAGAATGTCACATCCATGGTGTGGTAAAATTTTCTGGTTGAGGGAGAATAGCACTTGTAGCCTTTTTGGTTAGGTGACTACCCAAGGAAGATGTATTTGAGAGATTTGGGGCCAAGTTTGCTACGGTGAGGGTCTAAGTTGTGAACAAACAATGAACATCCAAATACTTTCAAAGGAATTGAGGTTAGAATTTTACTGGTTTGGTAGAAAGCCTGGAGAGTGGAGTGAGGGGTGTTAAAGTTGAGGACACAGGATGGCGTTCTATTTATGAGATAGGTGGCATATATTACAGCTTTTGCCCAAAACTGGTTTGGTACATTGGTGGCCATCGTAAGTGATCTGGTCACTTCCAACAGGTGACGATTTTTCTCTCCGCCACCTCGTTTTGTTGTGGGATACACATGAGCTTTGATGTACAATTCCATATTTCTGGAGGTAGGACTTCAGCATGGAATTATAGTACTCGCAACCTTTATCTGTTATAAGTACCTTGATGCTACTTTGGAACTGTGTTGGTACCATTGTATGAAAATTTTCAAATATTCATCCAACTTTCGATTTCTCCTTCATGAGGAATACCCATGTAACTCTTGTGTGATCATCAATGAAGGTAATGAACCATCTAGCGCCAATGAAATTTCTAACCCTTGATGGTTGTGACACCCTTCTATCCCGCATGCTATAAGCGCTTTAAGATAAGCAATTAATAAAATTTAGTCATGATCATACTGGATAAAATAAAGCGTCCGTCCATGGGTAGAAAAGTCCACATGAACTAGTTCTCAAAATCGCGGAAAATAAAACTAGTTTAACACAATTTAACATAGCAAAGAAATAAACCTATCCTAACCTCGATGTCACATACAGAGCTGGTATAACCGTTCCGAAATAAATCCACGGAATACAAACTGAAAAATAACTAACTGAACATAAAAACAAGCCCTAACTATGAGTGGCGGCTCCTCAGAGTCATTCCTCTCCGGACTGCTCGTCATCCTCTGCAAGGTGTCAATCAGGCCAAACAACAAACAAATAATGGGGAGTAAGAATCATGTAATCATAATAGTAAGGAGGTAGGAAGTAAAGTAAAACATACAGCATGGCACCAACGTAACCATATATCAACAACATGTATAAACATACATCAACCTCATCAACATCAAGCATGCTATGCAGTGCAATGCAGTCCTACTCCACTAAACCAACAATGCATGTGGATATACTAAACTCGGGATGGACGACTTCGGAGTTACATATCCATATTGAGAATATACTCAAGACCGGAGAATCTTCTCCTTGGATAGCCAACGCATCAAACCAACGAATGCCTCATCACAGGGGCACAAGGAGAATCTACTCCAACCGTGGATGGCCAGATCACCGTACTCTAGGACAACCTCCCCTATGTCGAACATCCCTCAACAACAACAACAACAACTCTGATGCAATGCGTATGCAACACAATGACCACAGACAACCACCACCTCCATAACTCCAACGGAATCAACCGAAGACATCAGCGGAATCGACCGCAGCGGAATCTACCGTAACACCTTTAACCAGTGGAATCTACCGCAGCAGAATCGGCTGCAACACCTTAGACCCAAACCATGGAGTCAAGGTCCCCCCTTGGGACAAACTCTCGATCTCTAAGGTACAACATCAATAACACCGTAGACCCAAACTGCGGGGTCAAGGCCCTCTTGGCCATAAGGCACCAAGGTACAGCTCAAACAACTTACGGTAACCCAACGATTACCGGCTTAACCATCTTAATTAATCTTTAATTAAGTTATCTTGTCTTCATCATTAATTAACTAAGTCATCATTTGTCGTTGCGGAAGATTGGGGTTAAAACCCCTGTTTAAGTCCTTAATCTCAGATTCTGTCCAGAGGGGTGACACGGTCGTGCTTAACCCCAGCACGGGCGTGCTGCCACTTAAGTGGGGCACGGTTATGCTCATCTACACGGGTGTGCTCCCTGTTCAGTATGTTCGTGTTCAATGCACGACAGTACTGTTCTAGGCAGAGTCTCAACATAGTTCCTTAACCAATTTTTAGGGTGTTTAAACCTATTAATCTCTAACTCATTTTAGAACCTAATTTAACCAATTAAAGTTTTTAACATTTTAACCATCCACTCAACAGTCATAGCATCAACTATACAACCAACATAACATCAACAGCCAACATCGTAATAACAACGACAATCATCATACTATCATGTTCATATCAAGGCAACCAAGATAAATATTAACAACATGTCATGAACATGGAACACATACAAATAACATTTCAAAATAGCCAAGAACATACCATCACTAAACAATACAATTTAACATGTTATTCATTCATACACATAAAACAACATGGGGTTATGGGAACCCCTTTACTTTACACTAACCACAAGCCTATGAATACACTCCCTTCTCCCCATACTTGGAATAGAGATCACGATTCAAAAGAGAGAAAGAAGATCCACTTGGGTCCTGTCTCACTAGCGCTTGTCTACAACCTCAAGAACGACAAAGAGACACTTTGGTTCAACTCTAAGATCAAGAAATTAAAATGAAAAGATCAAGAACTTGAAAGAAAGAAAACAAGGGACAAGGTTTATGAATTTTACCTTTTCTAAAGTCCCAAACATCAAGCACAACGAACCCATATTCGTAGCGATGTTCTCCTATCAAGAAGCAGTGAAGAACGGTGCAAGAAAGGATTCCCTAGAGAGAGTTTTAGGGAGAAAAACCATAAGGATTCAAAGAGGAAGGAGGGAGGTAGTTTTCTGAGTGTTGGGGTCGTGTAAATTAGGTTTAGGTCGAGTCTAATGGTATATATATGAGTTTGGGTCATAACGGGTTCCTATTTCAGCCCAAACTGTATACAGTTCAGCATTTTGACCATAACTTGAGCTACAAGTTTCCGATTGAGGCGTTCTTGGTGTCGTTAGAAAGCTCAGAGAAATAGAAATTAATGTCTAATGATCAAATCCTAAATCAGACTCTAATATTGTCAAACGTTCGATAAAAGTTTAGCGACAGATTTGGTAGTTATTCCTAGATAGGATCCTTAGGAGATTATGATAATATCTTAAGATATAAACAAAAAGAGGATGATCCTATTATAAGGACTCTAATCTGATTGGTTGAAGGGCTAAAATCTAAGAATAACACTATCTCTATTTAAATAAAAAATCGCACAATATCTTATCATATCATTCTTAATCGTTTATTATTAATAAAATCACATATGATATATTAATATATAAAATAAAACATTAATAGACACAATATCATATTAATTAAAATAATCATATATTAATATACATATTATCATATGAAATAATATATACACATATATATAAATATCAAACATATCAAACATATATATGTCAGAACTAACACATATAAACATAAGGGTGAATCAAGAGGTGTTACAATGGCCCCCACACATCACTATGAATCAAGGAGAATGAGTGAGAAGGCTTATATGGCTGAGATGGGTATGTGCTACGGGTATATTTGGACAATTGACACACTTGACATTTAAAATTCATTGGATTTTTATTGAATAATGATGGGAACATTTTTTCCAAGTACATAAAATTGGGGTGGCCTAAACGATAATGCCACACCATTACATAATTCTCATTATTTGAAGGAACTACAGCACACTGGTTGGCCTTTGATTTGCTATTGGAATCTTCAACCTGAAGGAGATAGAGGCCAGCATTTTCCTCAGCATTGCCAATCGTCTTCCCCGACCCCAAAATCTGAAATTCACATAGGTTAGGAAAGAATTTAGTGATACAGTTCAAGTCCCTTATTAATTTACTGATAGACAGTAAATTACAGTCAAGTTTTGGTACATAAAGTACTGAATTCAAAGTGATATTATTTGAAATAACAACTAAACCATTACCAATCACCTTTGAAAGTGTACCATTAGCTATCTGAACTGTTGAGTGATTGTGACATGGAGAATAGCTATCAAATACAGTAATGTCTCCAGTCATATGATCTGAGGCTCCTGAGTCTACAATCCAAGAGTTTGATTTCTCTTTGCTAGTATTTAAAGCATGTAAAAAATTACCTTTATGGGCTACTGTTGCAGTACCCACATTTTTTCCTGCACTTGACAAGGTTTGTTGGAGGAGTCTTTGTAGAGCTTCCATTTGTTCCTTGTTAAAGGGTGCTGGATCAGAATTTGTTTCTCCATATTGAGTAATACTATGGGCTATGTTGCCTCTGGTCTCCTTGTTTCGAAAGGGATTTGCATCTAATGGTCTCCCATGGTCATAACAAGTATCCTTAGTGTGACCTAGTTTCTTGCAATGATCACACCAGGGACGGTTCTTCCTCTGTGTTGGACAGAACTGGATTCCTTTTGCTGCCAAAGCGGAGCTTTCCATGAGCGGAGTGGTGTTTCCTAGCATGAGTTTTCTTCTGCTCTCTTCTCTTCTTACTTCCGAAAATACTTCTCGTATTTTTGGAAGTGGTTTGGTTCCAAGAATCCTTCCTCGTACTTCATCAAGATCTTTGTTGAGTCCCAATAGAAACTTATAGATTCTATCTTTTTCCAGCAGCCCTTTGTACTGTTTCTTGTCATCTGGACACTTCCACTCTATGGTTTCATAAGTGTCCAGTTGCTGCCACTGTCGACTGAGGGTATTAAAATACTCAGTCACTGAGTATTCACCCTGTCTCAGGTCATGGAGTAGACTCTTGATTTCGAAGATGGCTGAGGTATTATCCACATTGGAATATGTCTCCTTTACTACATCCCACATCTCTTTGGAGGTGTCATAATACAGGAAGTTCTCCCCAATTTCATTTGTCATAGTATTGAGGAGCCAATACATTACCAGACTGTTTTCTAGTTGCCATTTTTGTAGGTTGGGATCTCCTTCATCTAGTCGTTTGGATTTTCCCGTGATGTACCCCTCTTTTCCTTTTCCTTGGAGGAAGATGTGAACCAACCTTTCCCATTGGGTGGAGTTTTGGCCATTTAATTTAGCCTGTGATGGGCAGAACTGTCCCTTCGATAGGGCTCGTCAGATTTGTACCAGTCTCTACCTTGGGCGACTGCTCTCGTTTTTCACTCTCCATGGTAGGGCCGGCGCTGGAACTTAGAGATGGTTCAGATTCGATCTCTGATACCATGCAGAAAAGTGAATTGTTTTATTCACTATTTCAAACTGATACAAAGATAGGAAACATATAGACATACAGGGATTGATTCTGCACACTAATTAGGCTAAGAATCAAGGGAAATAAATGTCCATATAAATGGAAATAAATGATTGTATAACATCTATGACTAGAAAAGGAAATAGAATAAAACAGATCCTAATTCTAGCTGTACAAATCAGAATAATATGATTCGGATTTAATGTCACAATCAGCAACACTTTTGATTCTTCTTGAGTTCATGTTCGAAGTTCAACCCCTCTGTAACCTGAATCAAGAATAAGCTCCCACCCATTGGGGTTAATGTTGTTGAAAGAGATGTTTCTATAATGAATTTTTTCTGAGACAATTAATGCCTTTCGGGTCCCTTGCGTGCCCTACAAAACAACTTTTTAACTAAGCCATATCATATTCATTCACATTAAACTCCAGACCAGAAAAAAGGTTGCCTCTGGATGCTTGCAATCTGGGGTTATTAATTAATTGTTGTACGGTTTTCATTTCTGAGTACATTCCCATTAACTCATCCCCCCAACACTACTCTTGCATAACTAGTCCCTGGTCTAGAGATATTATGATATTGCATTGCATTTACTACTTCCTTCATATTTGATGACCCTCCTCTAGCCAGGCGTGCAAAATAAGAGATGTTCACCCTGAGTTTGTAAGACCCCAGCCATAGTGAATCCAGTTTCACTTCTAATTCCTTCGGTTGGTATACATCCAAAAATCTGACAAACCCAAATTTGTTACCATACTTATCCCTTTTGGGTGGAATAAGTATGTCTATTACCCTTCCCCATTTCAGAAATATTTTCCAAAAGTCCTTCTCAATCAAGTTCTTTGGAAAATCGGTGAAGTAATAAGAGGTAGATCTCTTGTTATGGATGAAGTCACCCTTCCCTTGTATTTTCCCACTATCAGAAATCCACCCTCTCCCAAAGTTTCTCTCTAACTTTCTCTCTCATCTCACAATAGTTTAAAAGTTAATGTGAGTAATTTTCTCTTATTGGTGTAATGTTCATTTTATTGGTGTAATTGTCCATTTGTTGTAATTTGTATTGCAATTGTCAATTTGTAATTGCAATATGGGTTCACAACATGAGCATGACTATGAAGAATCTCCACCATCATCACCAAGGACAAGGAGTTTGAATAGAAATTTAGATAGAATGACAAGGAAAATAGAAAGAGTTTTTTAAAGATTAGAAGTGCTTGAGAATAAAGAAGGATCAAGGCATGAGAACTCACATAGAGACTCCTCCAATTCAAAAGACAACATTGAGGATAGGCCTAGAAGGTTTGCTAGATTGAGACCTAGACATGAGCATAGAGGAAGGAGGAATGAGAAGGATGACAAGTTACAAAATGTGAAGGTGAAGATCCCTAGCTTCCATGGGAAGAGTGATTTGGATGCATACTTAGAATGGGAGACGAAATTGGAGTGCATCTTCTCTTGCTACAATTATAGTGATGATAAGAAAGTGAAGGTAGCAAGTTTAGAATTCCATTATTATGCTTTGATTTGGTGGGATCAACTATACAAAGAAAGAACAAGGTATTATGAGGAAACAATAAATACTTGGAGAGAAATGAAGAAGGTTATGAGACAAAGATATGTGGCTTCAAGCTACACTAGAGATCTACACCATAGGCTTCAAAGGTTGAGGCAAGGGAGCATGAGTGTAATACTACAAAGAGTTTGAGGTCATATTGATTAGAGCAAACATAAAAGAAGATAGAGAGGCCACTATGTCTAGGTTCTTGGGAGGACTAAACCAAGAAATCCATGATGTAGTAGAACTTTACAACTATGTGGAATTGGAAGACTTGGAGCATCATGCAATCAAGGTTGAAGCACAAGTGAAGAGGAAGAAGTCTTTCAAGAGGCCTATCTTCAAAAAACCACAACTCAACTTGGAAGGAGAATTCCAAGAATGAGGGTGACTCATCCAAGCAACTTGAGGTTTTTGGTAAAAGTGGATCAAAGTGTTGGATGTGGAAATGGTTCTAAGTCAGGGGGGTGAAGACTTTTCAAAAAGTTTTTCAAAAACAAGATTTAATTTCCCTTTTTCAAATAGTGTAGCAAGAGAGTAAATTTTCTTTGAAACTCAAGCAAGAACAATTGCAATATCAAATCAAGAAAAAACTTTAAAGAAAGATATATAATTGCATAAGCTAAGAGAATGTATCATACAACAATCATGCAATATAGTATCATAAGCATAGAACATTAAGATTATGCATCAGGTAATCAAATTTGATAGAAAGTAAAGAGAGTAGGGAGAGAGAAAGTGACACAAGTATTTTACTGGTTCCGCCAACAACCTGTGACCTATGTCAAGTCCCCAAGAATCCTCTTGGAGAAATTCACTATAATAAGTGTTTGTACAAGAGATGGCTCACTCCTTACAAAGTCACTCTCCTCACCCACAAGATCCGCACTCTCAAGAGAAACCACACTCTTGAACCTTGTTGGATGCCTCACCAACAACACACACAAGAGATACCACACTCTTGCAAACAAAGGGATACCTAACCCTTACTTTGAAGGATACCACACGAACAAATATTTTCACCAATGGTCACTTTGATGGATACCACAGCAACAAAGATTTACACCCCTCAAGATATACCTCACTCTTGAGTCACTATGTAATTCAATCACCCAATACAAAATTCAGAAAAGAATTGAGTAGGAAAGAAAGTTTCTAGCACAACACTTGTGCACAAAAGCTCCCAAAACTTCTAAGATCACTTTGCAACTAAGAAGGAAAATATGGCTCTCAATTTTGGCATAATAATAGTATATTTGAGTGTTAGAATTCATGTCATAAACTCTTAACCAAAAGTGAAAAAGAACAAAAAGAAATAAATAAAAGAATGTGCCACAAAATAATATGAAAAAGGCAAATGGCACAAGTGAGCAAAATGTTTTTGAAAAACATAAAGGTAAAGAAAAAGATGGCAATGAATGCTTATTTCTAAAAGAAAAAGAAGTAAAGAAAATATTGTTGGCCAATCAACCAATGTATTTACTTTACTCCAAAAGTGATTGTGAAAATTCTACACCATCTCTTTATTTGCCAAAATCATTTGAGTTTCTTTTGGATGATTTCAAAGATGTTTTTACAAAAGAGGTTCCTAAAGGTTTGATGAAGTTGACACAAGGAAACATAAGAAGAGGGGTTGAATTGTGTTTCTTAACTGTTTTTTCGAAAAAGCCCTTTTTTCAAACCTTTTTGCAAGCAAAACAATATAAGTACACACAGTCAAGAAAACCTTTTTGAAGAGTTAACAAACTCATATTCAAGTCCCCACAATTAGTATAAACAAATACTGTAAAAGGTAGGGAAAGAAGATTCACACAATAGATTTATCCTGGTTCACTCTCTTCCAACCAAAATCTACGTCCAGTCCCTTCTACCTGAAGGTTTTTCCCCACTATTTTCCAAATATATTACAAGTATTCAACACCTCTTCAGGCTACAAGTATTCTTTCTCTACCATGCCTCTTCAGGCTCTAACTCTAACAAATAGATTTACAGATTTTGATCTAAGAACTCACTAAGTGTGAGAGTATGAAAGTTTAAGATCAGATAAGATTACAAGTAAACTTGTTCAATAGATTTCATTAGAGTTTTGTCACTTTTGATATCAGAGCTTCTATGTCTTGTTTCACTGGGGTTCATCCAGTATTTATAGATGAAGTGCTTTGCTGTCTTGAACTTCTTCAATGGCCTTCAAATTATATTCGTTTAGACATAGATTTAAATGCTAGGTTCCTTTGAGACTGATAACTTGATATGCTTCATGGAGCAGTGCTCTTGTTTATCAGAAGAATGCTCAAAGTAGAGCTGTCACTTCCCTATTGTACTGAAGGTTGCTTTCTGACTTTCCGTCTTTGTACTTGGTTGAAACTTTACAACAGTATAGGTAACAGAGTACAAAGGTTTATGTTCTCGATGGTACTTTGTTTCTAATCTCAAGAAACAAAGTGTTAACAAATGAATCAGTAAGGGAAAGAGACATATATTACTTTGAATTAAATATATAATCATTTGAATTAAATTCGCTTATACTAGACGGTTCATTTTCAATAGCTAGTAGACACGCAAGTCTTTGGCTGTGCAAGTTTAATTTATCAGTAAAGCGGGCTCGTCTACTGATATTACGCCTATATGACTCTTGTCTAGTTCCAAGTCTTTGGACTTGCTATTTTCCTGACTGATTCTTAATAGCTCGTCTGCTGACGTGGCATCTAGTATAACTTCTTGTCAGATTCGAGTCTTTGGACTTGTTGTTTATCTGGAAGTTATTTATTGGCTCGTCTACTACTCTTTATTTAGACTTAGATGCTCGTCTAGTGTCTATTACCTTAGCCAATTTTTTAAGGCCTCGTCTAGCGATAACTTTATATACTGGGAATTTTACCAAGGCTTTGAAGGCTCGCCTAGAGGTTGAGAAATTTGACCCGATATAGCAACTGTATATAGATTTCCTCAACTTAGCAAAACTTAGAAATCCTGCAAGCTTTCAAACAAACAAGTTATAACTTTGACAATACTTTGCCATACAAATTTAACCTTTTTGTTAACATCAAAACTTAAGAGATTATTTAAGCCAAAAACACTTTGATTCTAACCATCTCCCCCTTTTTTATGATGACAAAAACCAATTAAATTTGAGTGACCAAAGTCTAAGAGAGCTATAAAGGCTCCCCCTAAGACAAAGAATACAAACTTAATAAAATCAAACACCAGATAGAAAGCATTGAGAATAATTAATAACACTTCAACACAGTATCATAGCAGATAAGTATTAGAGAAAACATATTATAAAAACATGCATCATATCGGATAGATGGCAGTTTAATCAAATATGCATGTGCAGAAGATACTTAGATAACAATTGATTTTATAAATTTAATTATCTTCCTTTCTCCCTATTTTTTGTCATCAGACAAAAAGGAAATAGGAGTGGACAATCATTGTCAGTATAACAAAACAAAAGATAAAAGACATTCTAAGAGGGGGTGGAGTAGGTGGAGGAGGGTTCTGATTTGGAGGAGGTGGAGGTGGTTGAACTTGTTGACCCTGATTTTGTTGATAACTGGTGATCAGTAGAATCATTTGACTAAGAAGAGCATTAGTAAGTGTCAATTGATTTGCCACTTGATCTTCAATTTTCTTTTCCATAATTTCATCCAGGTCTGGTGGCAAAGAAGATCTGGAGCTTTCAGCAGTAGCATGCATATTGCCTTGACCTGGTAGAATACTTAGAGCTTGAGAGTGTTGGGGTTTTTCATGGGGGTGAACAACTGCCAGGGCCAAAGGTTGTGAGAAAGATTCCCATAAGTACCTTGTCTGCTTGCAGACTCGACAACTTCTTCATCCACAGCCTTAGACTGAACAGTTTCTTGATCCATATCTGGTCCTTCAACAACTATCTGTTCAATATGCTCAGATGAAGCTTTAGAAACTTGTGGAAAGGGTGCAGGGGTAGGCAACTCAGGAGCCTAGTGGACAGGATCTTCCTCAAAGACAGGACTGATCTGAGGTATGCCAATGGTGTCCTCATGAATGTAGTACCTGATATTTGAGAAGCCAAACTTTCCTCTAACAGTGGGAGTGGTTCTCTTGTCATCTTCATTCTGTCCAGCGGAGGATGCTTCCCTACTGCATATCTGAATGTGACTAGCCCAGAAACCTCTGGCATCAAAGTTTGTTCTCTTGTCTTCATTCTCATTTTCCTCCAGCAAGAACCTCATCATTTCTTCAGCAATTAAAGGATCATCACTGGTTTCAAGCAAGCATGTGCTATTGGTAGGCATCTTCTCTTTATTTCTTCAGTACTTGGCATCCTTGTCCGGATTCAGATCAATCATATTTAGCCTTGGAAAGATCATGGGAGGTCTCACTCCAATTCTAGTTTCCTTGGAGGAGTGGTATAGCCAGGTAGGTGGAACAAAGTTTGCAGCTCTTATGTACCTTGGCAGCTCAATCTCAGCCATCAGATGTGCATACATGATGTGGTCCACAACATCAGTAGCACTGCTATACTCCCTTGGATGCTCAAAGTTCCTCCACTTTGTATTTCTGTCCATGATGAACTTCTCCCTGCCATAGGCTCTTGATCTCTGGCATTCAATGTACTTAGATGCAGCTTTGAATGGATTTGTCCACCAGGCAGGAATGATATACCTGTCTACACCATCTGTGTGTGGTTTAAAAGGTGGGAATTTGATGAGGTTAGGGTAGATTTTTCTGGGTGGAAATTTCTTTTGGGGCAAGTGAATGATAAGAGGTCCATGTGAGCATTATATAAAGCAGATGGAAGAAAACCATCTTCTTCATAAGGGATAGGTGCATTCCATAGGGTATATGTGGGTTCAGGCTCATACTCATACACTAGTAAGGGGTAGAATGGTCTGGTTGATTCAGGTTCTGGTTGGTGAGTATGATAGAGGATTCTCCAATCTCTCTTGACTTTGGCTAAGCTCTCATCTTTTCCATCATACAAGATTGAAGGGTCTGTGTAAGGGAAAGTGACCTTGGGAATTTTGGGAAATGGTGCACCAGGATTGATCCCTACATCATTTGGTTGGTTAAACCAAGGATCATCAGTAGGTATTATGGGTTAAAATTGAGGTCTTGTTGGTGAGGTTTGGATGTGTGAGTGGACAGGTGAGTATTGGGGTGAGGTTGTGTGTTAGGGTGAGGATTGTGATTCAGTTATAGGTTGTGGTGGAAGTGTTTGTACATGTGTGTCAGGGTGAGGTGTTGGTTGTGATGATGGTGACATAGATGGTGCAGCATCATTATCATTTACATTAAAACTTTCAACAAAGGCATCAACTGCTAATTGAACAGGATCATTAGCAGGGACGCTTACCTCAGAAGTCATAATAGACTTAGCTCTTCTTTGAGGTTGTTGTCTTGTCCTTGTTGGGACAGCAGCAACAAGCTTTTGTTTCTTCAACACAACCAATGGGGACATTGCCCTCATCATCCTCATCCTCATTGTGAAACAGGACTATCTTCCTGGTTCTCTTATGTGTTGGAATAGCTTGAGGTGCATCAGTACTGGATTCCATGATGACAATACTAGCAACAGCAGACGGCTTCTTGACAACAAGTTTCTTGGCTCTAGTGGTCTTTCTTCCAACAGTTTTCCTCTTTAGTCCAAGAGTCTCAACATTGTTGAGCTCTATCTATTCTTCCTTTATCTTCAGTCTTTCTTCTTCCTTAGCCAATTTCACTTGAGCAACAGTGCTCAGTTTCATATTGGTCAGGTTTACCTTACCAAAGACCATGGTAGACATGCCCTTCTCCTTGAGAATCAAAGCTTGTTCCTCGGGAGTTTTAGCTTCCAGATAGGCATAAATCTGTTGAGCTTTGAGGATCTTAGACAATAAGTTACAAAATGGAATAGTAGTTGCCTTCTCCTTGTGAGTGACATATTCTCTGAATCTTCCAAAGAGAATACGTGAAAGATTGACCTTTGTCTCTGTCATCAGATGTCAAAGACATAATTTGTGCCAGGCGGAGAGATTGTCCTTCCACCAAGCCTTGTGAAGAACCGTCTTATTCAGAATCTGATGAAGTATTCAAACCTCATCCTTCATCTCCACGACTTTCCATGAATGAGCTCTAACCTTGTCAGAAATGGATTTGATTTTAACTAAAGGTTTTGGTTTTAAGCCAAAAGGATTTTTGTCTTCAAAGACAAGATTTTTTTGTAAAATGTAAAAACCTAAGTCAAGAATAAATTAGTGAAAATACGAACGTAATAATTTATGACGTAGGGTGGAACACGACCTTATGTCACAAAGTATGGATAATTCATTATCCATATTCCATAAAATTTAATGGACTCAGAATGATTGGTTTTATTGAAAGCCAAAGAAAAAGACTCAGCTAGAAAAGTACAGAGGAATAAAAAAATTGGACCAATGTTCCAATCTCATAATGTGCTAGGTTTTGTAAACAAATATTTTAAGAAATCTTTGCACAAAGATAAATGGTTACTTGAGAACTTTAGCTTGATGATTAAGTATCGGTGATTCGGACTTAAGACCATCTAGCATCTGTTACAGTTCGTTGAAGAATTCCGAAGGAATCACGATGTCATCCGATGGATGGACGAGATGAACGCATTTCCGGCAAATTTTGCCTAAACACATAATGAAACTTTGTTCTGTAAGGTCATTGTGCCTAAGAGATCGAGCTAACACTTTAATGCGGGTGCGAATTTCGTAGTGATGATCTATTGATGCTTAGGGGTGTCGGGGTATGAAATACTCATATAGGCCCAGTTGGTTGCTCTTCTGTGGCATGGTGATCTTGAAATACACCAACATACTCTACTAGACACTATGTATTTTCTGGTAGTATAAGATGTTCCTGAAAAAGTCAATGTGCATGTTGATGACTCTGGACGCATTCTATTGCCCAAGGCTGGCATAGTCTGAAACAATCCTCTGAACCACTTTCTCCGACTGTTTGTTAAAATCATGGTATAGGGGATCAGAGGTCATTCCTCTAGTCTTAGATGTCTCTTATCTAGGATAAGTGGTGCCTTGTGATTAAGTTGTTGTAAAATATTATCATTTGTTACCAAGTGGCTTCAATCTCGAGAGGGGGGGGGGGATGAATTGTGATATTAAAATTTTTGTCCCCTTTTTGTGACTTAGGTTAATTTTTGAGCAATTGTAAAGGAGTAAAGGAAGAGGAAATCACACGGCCAATTTATACTGGTTCAATCACTCCCTTGAGTGACCTACATCCAGTCCCCACAATACATTTGTGAGTATTTTCCACTAAATCAAATTCAAGATTTATAATACTTGAGCACTCTTCAGTTGGGATCCCCCACCCTTGTGAAAGAGCCTCTAAATCAAACCAAGGGATACCTCACCCTTGTTACAATCACAAACTAGAGAGATTCCTCACTCTCTTTAACCAACAAAATCTAACAAAGATGATTACAAAGAAGAATACCTCAAAAGGTTGAATCAATACAAGTTGAAGCACTATGACTCTTGTGTAGGATTAGCTCAAATCTTGATTTCAAGAGTGAAAGATTGAATCTTGAGGTTAGAGATGATGTTCAAGTGTTCCAAGAGTGAAAACCTAGGGTTTTTTGGGCTGCTACAGAGTATTTATAGTGGGTTTCAAAATATAGCCGTTTTGCACAGCTGTCACGCATTTTCTGCACCAAAAATCACTTTTTTGCGACTAGTAATCGATTACAGATGTACTAGTAATCGATTACGAGCTGTCATTTTGAAATACTGAGCTTTCCAGAAAGCTGGTAATCAATGACCACTGATAATTTTAAATATTGATTTTTCCAGAAAGTGGTAATAGATTACGGGGATTCTGGTAATTCAATTACGAGCTATTCTTTTAACATAAAAATGATATTTTTCAATCTAAAGAACATTCTAACACTTATGAAAAAAACATTTTTCCAATTCTTTGAAAAACCTTAAGCCCATTTTCGATTCTAAAAACAATTTTTAATTAATTCAATTTTAATAGCCAATCATATACTTGAATCTTACAAATAATCCTAAGACCAAACTTAAGCTATATACCCTTGAAGTTCTTCTCTTGGTCTTGGATGATCTTGCCTTGATCTTGCACTTTCATTATCTCAATCAATTGTTTTACTTTTGTTGCTCATCATCAAAATTAATTTCCTGAAAGTACATTGCATCCACATTCTCCCCCTTTTTGATGATGACAAAACAATATTGAGATTTTTGAAAAACTTAGGTGGGAGGTTAGTCACAAACATCATATAAAATATAATCAGAGTTGTAAGCGCGTATGAGAGGCATGAAGCGTAAAAACTCCCCCTTACTAAGTGCATATATCAACGGGGTTTAGAAAATAAATTTAACATTTATAGCTCCCCCTTACTTAGTGCCATATAATGAGGATATGAAAATAATAATAATTTCAATGACACAAGAAAAGCCATTTAATTCACTTTGCATTCAATGAATATCTTACATTCAAGTACATTGAGCAAATGGCATGATTTTATCTATTTTCCGATCATTCAAATGAATTTATTTATCCATGCCAATTTTCTAAACTTTCAAAGGTTATGCATTCATGTCCATTCAAGCATATAATTCACCCAATTCAATTCTTCAAGCATATTTCAACCAAATTCAAACTTTCCACACACATGGATATTTATCAAAAATAATTTCATTATCATCCACTTATCCATACAACAATATTTCATTCCAATGCATCATTCATTAGAAAATTTATCAAGCATCTAAATATCAATTGTCCAACAATATCAATTATCCAAGCATATAAATATTCATCCATTCCACCAAATACACAAAAATAACAATCCAATTGCATTTGCATATCTCTCCCCCTTTTTGTCATTATCAAAAGAAATACACATCCTGAAATTGCCATCATTCATCCATAAAAAAACAAAGGCATCCACATTGGCATCCATCCAAAAGTTAAAAGCATGGGCATAAGCCAAACATATAAGTCAAGACCAAGTTCATCTGCTAGCAACCAAATGACATAAAGTGAAAATCATATAAAGCATGATGAGCGGGCTATCAATCAAAGAAGTCATCCCCGGGGGCAGCAGGCATGACATCAGGAGCTAGAAAATCAGCATGAGAAGAACTGCCAAGATGCCGTCGAAGGTTGGTCCGAAGGTCAGTAAGATCTGTCTCAACGGTAATAAGACATGTGTCCATGGTATCGAGGTGTTGTCCAAGACATGTGCCCATCTCCCTCATTTCCACACGCATCCCTTGTTGGTGTAAGCCCTAGAGGCCAATGTATTTCTTTAGACTTACATTTGTATCTTGCTATTATATATATATGATATGAGGCATTCCAGTTTATTATGTTACTTGTTTAAACATAATAAAGTCCTTAGAATGGAAATTTCAGTTTAATAGAATATCAAGTATATGACTTGATCGTGAGACACTATTGAACAATGAAATCCTATTCTTAAATATCCGTAGTCAAGTATTTTATTAATAAGGACAATAATAATACAATTGAGACTATTATGTGTGCAGACTGATGACCACATCTCACGGGTCATAGATATGAGATATCGAGTTGCCACATAGGTACACATTAAGGTAATGATGTACTGGATTGACCCGCCATGAGAACACTACATGGAGCGTTATGTGAGTGTCATAAGTA
Source organism: Sophora flavescens (assembly GCA_030762895.1). NCBI lineage: Eukaryota > Viridiplantae > Streptophyta > Magnoliopsida > Fabales > Fabaceae > Sophora > Sophora flavescens. Next base: position 95,011,264 of record CM061066.1, read on the forward strand.
GTTCTCATAGTGACAATGGTGTATGCAATCCTTCGATCTGAAATCACTACGATCCCTACATGAGGAGTCGTGTGCTTTAATATCGTCAAACATCATCTGTAATAGGATGATTATAAAGACGGTCTTTGGGCATACCACGAGCCATGCAGAGGGATGTGAGTGACCTAGATGGAATTTGTCCCTCCTACATGACAGGAGTAATATCTGTGGGCCCCCTGATAGAGTGAGACTGTAAAATACATGGCCATGCTGAAATGAGTCAATATGAGATATTGACCTCATTTGTTGTTAAGTCTACTCGGGTATCAGGGAACATGATATTGAACCATACAAGGGTGACACATTCTATGCCTTGTGTTCAATATAGATATATGGACAAAGGGATAATAATGCACATGAATATTTGTCACAGAAAGGTTTCGTCAAATCACTGACTTTCTCACTACTTAGGTAGCAGTGATGTATTGCTAGATACCGCTCATTGTTTGTAATATTAAATGGGATTTAATGTTACTACTAACGTTTTGGGAACCTATAGGGTCACACACATAAGAGCGGATTAAAAGAAGCATTAAAAGGAGAGTTGGACTTTCCTATTGGGCCTAGCGCATAGTACATGGGCTTAGGTCAAGTGCTGCTCACTAACACACTTAAGGAGGCGCTACTATAAGTAGAACACTTAAGTTGTTGTGCACACAAGGTTGATACCCTAGCCGCACAGAGAGAGTAAGAGTGAACAGTAAGCCTCGGTTTTGAAGCTAGCACTGCAAGACAGAGACGCTTCAGGTTCGTGACGTTGGACGTTCACGGAGTCCGCTCGTGTGGATACCTCTAGAGACACCGTTCGTGCGGTGTTCGTGATAGACGAATTTCAACCAACAGCCATCGCTTCAAGAGGTAAACTTTCTAATCATGAATCATGACCATTCGCATGGATCCTTCGATGGGAATTTTTCCGCTGCATTTTATTTTGTTTTATACGCAAATTCCCAACAGTGGTATCAGAGCCGCTTGCGAAACCATGATTCTATTACGTAGTTTATCTGTTATGTATGATAACATGTTTATAATGTGAATTGTTTTTCTGAAAATTGTTTTTGAAAATCGTTTGCATCTGGTTTGTGAAACCTTGTTTCTGTGATTTTCGTATGTATATGATATATACGTCTATTGCATGTTTGTGTATGTATGCGATATGTACGTTGGTTCTGAATCCTTATTATGTTCTGCGATGGCGTCAAATGTTGATGTTAAACATGATTGTTTTCAGTTCTGTGTTGGCGGCGTTAAGGGGTTTCAGACATGAAAAGTTCATGTTGTTGCGGCTGAGGTTCCAAGTGTTGAAACCGTAGCCGCCGTTCCTTGCAACGTGAAGTGTTCACGGGCCTTGCGGTTTTAGGGTTGAAAGGTTGACGCCCTAGCCACCAAGGAAGCGAGGCACGCTTCGGTTGAAAGGTTCACACCCTAGCCCCGTGCTACCTCTGCGTAGTGTGTAATTTCGAAATTCAAATTTTGAAAATTTTATGTCACCATTTAATAATTATATCAATTACAATAAATGTGATTTATATAAATGTGATTTATATCAATTACAATAAATGTGATTTGTTACAATAAATGTGATTTATATAAATGTGATTTATATCAATTACAATAAATGTGATTTGTTACAATAAATGTGATTTATATAAATGTGATTTATATCAATTACAATAAATGTGATTTGTAGTAACAACAATTGTAATAAATGTGATTTATAGTAACATCAATTATAATAAATGTGATTTGTTATATATATGTTACGTTTTCAAAATTCAGATTTTGAAATCTCTAATTAATGAAATTAATAATAATAATAATTGTGTATTATTATTGGTTGTTACTATTTATTTGGTGATGTATGGTGAATGGTTATGGCCTTAGTCCTTTTATCTTTTGGTTTATATTTTGAAATACGGCCTGTGTGCCGTGTCTTTCTCTTATATTCCACATGTATCTTCTTTTCTCATCTCACTCCCCTCATATGAAAATGAGGTTTCTGTTTATGTAATGTAATGATGGAGACAAGAAGACGTTATCACGTGGGAGATCTTGCTTGCAGAAGCTTGGACGCTCCTAGGTTTTAGTTTAGATTCTCTCATTGGCTTGGGAGAATCAATGCGTTAGGGGCCATAACCATATCACATTTATTTGCCTTATATATGTATGAGATGCATGTATGTATATAGTATGTTAAAAGAGTTTAACTAATATATGTATGAGATGCATATATGTAAATAATAAGTTAAAGAGTTTAACAAATGATGAGATCAAACTTTAAACAAATCCCTCAAAAGGAAATATTAAGTCACACTTAAAGGTCTTCCGATGCATGGCACTCGTCAAGACTATGATCGATTAAGTGTGGGTCCACCAAAGCGGGGTACCTTTATCTATAATAGTAAGGCACGATGGGACAAATGTAATGTTCAACTGCTATCCATTGGGTCTGACTTAACTAAGCCAACTTCAATAGGATTTAAAGGCTTAGAGGCTCATAAGTTGGGCTTTAGTCCATGTGATGGATTAGAATAAGAGTTATTCACCCAACTGTCCAAGAGTTGCATGAGATGCAATCGGAAAGTGTTTCCTACCTAAATAACCGAATTTTAAGTGATCAGCCAAAGCTGACTTAAAGCTAGGTGAAATATGGATCTTGGCCCACTAGAAAATCTTCCAACGGGATTTTCCGAATCAATGATGAGGGTCATTGTTTTGAGTAAAATAGTGGGAGGCGTATTTAATTAAAGACCTAATTAAATAACTTCATGGCATGATACTTATATTTTGCATATTTATCTCTGTAGATTACCATGGCATCAAACACATCAAGTAACTTGTCATTGCGATCCGTCCTTGAGAAGGACAAACTATCCGGAACGAATTTTCTGGACTGGTACAGAAACTTGAGGATTGTCCTCAAACATGAGAAAAAGCTGTATGTTCTTGAGGAGCCTATTCCTGAGGAGCCACCGGCTTCAACTGCTCCTAGGGCTGACAGAGATGCTTATAAGAAGCATCAGGATGACGCCTTAGACGTTGGCTGTCTTATGCTTGCTACCATGACCTCTGAGCTGCAAAAGCAACATGAGACCATGGAGGCGTACGATATGATCGTGCACCTCAAGCTGCTCTACCAAGAGCAAGCAAGGCATGAGCGGTTCGAAGTTTCCAGAGCCCTTTTCCATTGTAAATTGGAAGAAGGGAGCCCTGTGAGTCCTCATGTACTACAGATGATCGGGTACATTGAGAATCTCGAGAGACTGGGATTTCCTTTAGGCCAAGAGTTGGCCACCGACTTAGTTCTGCAATCGTTGCCTGAGAGCTATAGTCAGTTTGTCATGAACTTCAATATGAATGATCTTGACAAGCCTTTGCCAGAATTGTTGAGCATGTTGAGAACTGCTGAACAAAATATTAACAAAGGAAAGGGGAAGGCCATTTTGATGGTCTAGGCTGGAAATAGCAAGAACCAGCCCAAGAAGCCCAAGAACAAACAAAAGGTCAAGGGCAAGGGCAAGGCCATCAACAAGATCAAACCCAGTACTTCTGGTTTGAATCCTGTGGGTGGTGTGGCTAAGGAAGGCAATTGCTTCCACTGTGGTCGGACCGGACATTGGAAGAGGAACTGCCCAAAATACCTGGAAGAGATCAAGAAGAAGAAGGGAAGTGAGACTTCATCTTCAGGTATGTTTGTTATAGAAGTCAATTTATCTACTTCTGCATCATGGGTATTAGATACTGGATGTGGTTCTCACATTTGTACAAATGTGCAGGACCTAGACAGGAGTAGACCATTGACAAAGGGAGAAGTCGATCTACGAGTCGGAAATGGAGCAAAGGTTGCTGCTTTAGCTGTAGGGACTTATGTATTGACTTTGCCCACTAGGCTTACTATTCAGTTAGAGAACTGTTATTTTGTGCCTGCAATTAGCAGGAATATCATTTCCATTTCTTGTTTGGACAAGATTGGTTTTTCTTTTATAATAAAGAACAAAAGTTGTTCTATTTATTTGGATGATATTTTCTATGCTAGTGCACACATGAGTAATGGACTTTATGTCCTTGATCTTGAAATGCCCATCTATAACATAAATACTAAGAGGTTCAAACCAAATGAGTTGAACCCGTCTTATCTTTGGCATTGTCGTTTAGGCCATATAAATGAGAAGCGCATTTCGAAGTTCCATAAAGATGGACTCTTGGACTCATTTGATTATGAATCATATGAGATATGTGAGTCTTGTTTATTGGGAAAGATGACTAAAGCTCCATTCACCGCAAAAAGGTGAAAGAGCCAACGATCTTTTGGGTCTTATACATAGCGATGTATGCGGACCCCTAAACACATTAGCTAGAGGTGGTTTTCAGATACTTCATCACATTTCTCGATGATTTCAGTAGATATGGATTTGTGTATCTTATGAAACATAAATCGGAATCCTTTGAAAAGTTCAAGGAATTCAAAAATGAGGTACAAAACCAACTTGGTAAAAATATTAAAGCTCTTCGATCAGATCGAGGTGGTGAATATTTGAGCCTAGAGTTTGACGATCATCTGAGAGAGTGTGGGATTTTATCTCAACTCACTCCACCTGGAACACCACAATGGAATGGTGTTTCTGAGAGGAGAAATCGAACCTTGTTGGACATGGTTCGGTCTATGATGAGTCATGTAAACCTTCCAAACTCTTTCTGGGGACATGCTCTATTAACAGCAGCTTTTACACTTAACCGTGTTCCATCCAAAACGGTAGAAAAGACACCATATGAGATATGGACTGGTAGACGACCCAGCATATCTTTTATGAAGATTTGGGGTTGTGAAGCATATGTAAAACATCAAGTTTCTAATAAGCTTTATCCCAAATCTGATAAATGCTTCTTTGAGGGGTATCCCAAAGAAACCAAGGGATACCAATTCTATAATCCTTCCGAAGGCAAAGTGTTTGTCACACGGACTGGTGTATTCCTAGAAAAGGAGTTTATCTCCATAGGAACCAGTGGGAGGAAGATAGAACTTGAAGAAATTCAAGAATCACAGAGTAGTGACCTACCATGGGTGGAACAGGAGCAACCTTCACAAAATGTTGTGGAGGAACAACCTGCTCCAGTAGCACAAGACCAGCCAGAGGTCTAACGGGATACGTCACCCGCACTGAGAGATATGGATTTCTCATGACTCCACAAGGTGATGTATTGCTCATGGATCAAGATGAGCCTGTGACCTACCAGGAGGCCATCACTGGCCCAGAATCTGAGAAGTGGCTTGAGGCCATGAAATCTGAGATGGATTCCATGTACACCAACCAGGTATGGACCTTGGTAGAGCCACCTGAATGGGTAAAACCTATAGGGTGCAAGTGGGTTTTCAAAAAGAAAACTGACATGGATGGTAAGGTACATACCTTTGAGGCACGATTGGTGGCCAAGGGTTTCAAGCAAATTCATGGTGTCGACTATGATGAGACCTTTTCACCTGTTGCGATGCTTAAATCCGTCCGGATCTTACTTGCTATCGCTGCATACCATGATTATGAGATATGACAGATGGATGTCAAAACTGCCTTCCTTAATGGAAAGCTTCTTGAGGATGTGTACATGACACAACCTGAAGGCTTTGACATTTCAGAGGATGCCGAAAAGGTATGTAAATTGCAGCGATCAATCTATGGATTGAAGCAAGCTTCCAGAAGTTGGAACCTTCATTTTGATGATGCTGTAAGACAGTACGGATTCATCAAAAATGAAGATGAACCTTGTGTCTACAAGAAGGTTAGTGGGAGCATTGTTGTTTTTCTGGTGTTATATGTAGATGACATATTACTCATTGGAAATGACATCCCTACACTACAAAATGTAAAGACATGGTTAGGGAATTGCTTCTCTATGAAAGATTTGGGTGAAGCTACCTATGTATTGGGGATCAGGATCTATAGGGATAGATCGCTGAAATTGCTTGGCCTAAGTCAGAGTACATACATAGACAAAGTGTTGAGACGCTTTAACATGCATGAATCCAAGAAAGGACTATTGCCTATGTCACATGGTATATGCCTATCAAAGGAACAATCCCCTTCCACTCAAGAGGATAGGGATTGCATGAGTAAGATTCCATATGCATCCACAATTGGATCTATCATGTATGCCATGTTATATACTCGACCAGATGTATCTTATGCTTTAAGCATAACGAGCAGGTACCAGTCTGATCCCGGTGAAAGTCATCGGTCTCTTTGTCAAGAACATCCTTAAGTACTTGAGAAGAACTAAGGATTCGTTCTTGGTATATGGAGGCGAGGAAGAGCTTGCTGTAATAGGTTACACCGATGCTAGCTTCCAGACCGATAAGGATGATTCCAGATCGCAATCTGGTTATGTGTTCTGCCTTAATGGCGGGGCTGTAAGCTGGAAGAGTTCAAAGCAGGAGACAGTTGCCGATTCTACTACAGAGGCTGAGTATATTGCCGCCTCCAATGCAGCAAAGGAGGCTGTTTGGATCAGGAAGTTCATTACTGAGCTTGGTACGGTTCCTAGTATTGTGGACCCCATTGATCTCTATTGTGATAACAATGGGGCCATTGCACAAGCTAAGGAACCTAGATCTCATCAGCGATCCAAGCGTATACTTAGGCGCTTCCATCTCATTCGAGAGATTATCGATAGAGGAGATGTGAAAATATGCAGAGTACCAACGCTTGACAACGTTGCTGACCCACTTACGAAACCTCTTGCTCAACAGAAGCATGAAGGTCACACTAGATCGATGGGCATTAGATTTATGCATGATTGGCTCTAGTGCTAGTGGGAGATTGTTGGTATAAGCCCTAGAGGCCAATGTATTTCTTTAGACTTACATTTGTATCTTGCTATTATATATATATGATATGAGGCATTCCAGTTTATTGTGTTACTTGTTTAAACATAATAAAGTCCTTAGAATGGAAATTTCAGTTTAATAGAATATCAAGTATATGACTTGATCGTGAGACACTATTGAACAATGAAATCCTATTCTTAAATATCCGTAGTCAAGTATTTTATTAATAAGGACAATAATAATACAATTGAGACTATTATGTGTGCAGACTGATGACCACATCTCACGGGTCATAGATATGAGATATCGAGTTGCCACATAGGTACACATTAAGGTAATGATGTACTGGATTGACCCGCCATGAGAACACTACATGGAGCGTTATGTGAGTGTCATAAGTAGTTCTCATAGTGACAATGGTGTATGCAATCCTTCGACCTGAAATCACTACGATCCCTACATGAGGAGTCATGTGCTTTAATATCGTCAAACGTCATCTGTAATAGGATGATTATAAAGACGGTCATTGGGCATACCACGAGCCATGCAGAGGGATGTGAGTGACCTAGATGGAATTTGTCCCTCCTACATGACAGGAGTAATATCTGTGGGGCCCCTGATAGAGTGAGACTGTAAAATGCATGGCCATGCTGAAATGAGTCAATATGAGATATTGACCTCATTTGTTGTTAAGTCTACTCGGGTATCAGGGAACATGATATTGAACCATACAAGGGTGACACATTCTATGCCTTGTGTTCAATATAGATATATGGACAAAGGGATAATAATGCACATGAATATTTGTCACATAAAGGTTTTGTCAAATCACTAACTTTCTCACTACTTAGGTAGCAGTGATGTATTGCTAGATACCGCTCACTATTTGTAATATTAAATGGGATTTAATGTTACTACTAACGTTTTGGGAACCTATATGGTCACACACATAAGAGCGGATTAAAAGAAGCATTAAAAGGAGAGTTGGACTTTCCTATTGGGCCTAGCGCATAGTACATGGGCTTAGGTCAAGTGCTGCTCACTAACACACTTAAGGAGGCACTACTATAAGTAGAACACTTAAGTTGTTGTGCGCACAAGGTTGATACCCTAGCCACACAGAGAGAGTAAGAGTGAACAGTAAGCCTCGGTTTTGAAGCTAGCACTGCAAGACAGAGACGCTTCAGGTTCGTGACGTTGGACGTTCACGGAGTCCGCTCGTGTGGATACCTCTGGAGACACCGTTCCTGCGGTGTTCGTGATAGACGAATTTCAACCAACAGCCATCGCTTCAAGAGGTAAACTTTCTAATCATGAATCATGACCATTCGCATGGATCCTTCGATGGGAATTTTTCCGCTACGTTTTATTTTGTTTTATACGCAAATTCCCAACATCCCTTGCATCTTAGTGAGCACCCTCTCCAACGGATCAACACTCGAGGAAGTTGCAGCTTCGTTCTCGCTTACATCCCTGTCGGTACTTTGTCTTCCTCTTGCATGCCTGGCTTGTTTCCTCCAGATGTCTCTATCATGAGCTTCTTTAAGTCTCCGTTCCAAATCTTTAATCGACATGTTTGGGGTCCATTCTTCATTGGAGACTGAACCCAGGTTGGAATAGACCCAAACACCATCATCTTGCAGCATTGACATCTGGTTGATAGACCCAGCAGTGAATAGAGTATGAGATTTTGCTGTTGGAATCTTGACCTCTCCCTTCAATGGAACATTGAAGTATTCCAAAATTTTGGTGACATGTAAGGCATAGGGAATGTTGCACCCATTCTTTCTTTGGGCTTCATACATATGATAAGCAGCAAGATATGCCCAATTGACTCACCGTTGGGTTTTGATAATCCACATTAGCAAGATCTGATCTTGGTTCACTTGTGCATAATTCCCATATTTAGGAATAAGAAGATGTACAATGCTATAGTGGATCAGGCGGTTTTGGACAGTGAGTGACTGAGCTAAGACACGCTTGTGGAAATCAGCATCTAAGTGCCTAAAACTTTCAAAGGCTCTATCAGAGTTGAATTCAGTCCAATGCTCTGGAGGTCGAAACCCAAGACAAATGTCGCCATCAGTGGGCAACCCGACAATATTTCCAAAAAGTTCTAGGGTCATCTCCATCTTAACCCCATTGACTTTTGAAACTAACAGACCATCATCTTCCTTAAATTTCAAGTTTGCATAGATGCTTTGACAGGTTCCTCATAGCAAGGTCCCTTGAATTTCATAAAGTCAATAAGGTTTAAGGCTGCTAGTTTGTCTAAGAAATCAAACCCTGTTTGTTCACTAAACCAATCATAATCTAAAACCATGGGCTTCTCTATATCCCTAGTAGCAAAATTTGCTCTGAAGTTTTGGTACTGGATATTTGAGGTAAAGTATTTACCTACTAGAGAAACTGCCCGAGGTGCCGGCGTTTGAGCTTGCTCTTGTGATGGCTCAGATGATTGTCCTTGCTCAAGTGGCTTCAACTTTTTTTTTGGTGGTTTGTAAAAACCATAAGACTTCTGATTTGGCATTATTAGTATGTGGGTGGTTGATGACTATGACCAAAACAGAGAAGTGAACTGTGAAGGTGATGAAGGTTCCCTCCCTTGTTTGCTTGATTTGCAACCCAATAAAGAAATTGAGCTCACCCATCATGGACATCTCAAATTTATTTTGCATAATATTAGCAAACTCCTTGCAAAGCAAGTCATTAGTAGCATCGAATATTATGTCATCCACATAAATTTGAATAAGCAAGATATCATCTTTTGAGGTTTTGATAAGAAGAGTTGTGTCAACTTTGCCTCTTTCAAAACCTTGATTTAGTAAAAACTTAATTAGTCTCTCATACCAACCCATAGAGTGCCTTCTTAAGTTTATAAACATGATTAGGCTTTTCATAACTTTCAAATCCGGGTGGTTGTTCAACATAAACTTCTTCTTGTATAAAAGCATTTAGGAAAGTACTTTTAACATCCATTTGGTAAAGTTTGAAATCCATGATAGATGCAAATGAAAGCAACATGCGAATAGCTTCTAATCTAGCTGCGGGTGCATAGGTTTCCTCATAATCAATTCATTCCTCTTGGTTGTATCCCTTAGCTACTAGTCTAGCCTTGTTTCTAACAATTATTCCAGTTTCATCTAATTTATTTCTAAACACCCATTTAGTTCCTATGACTTGTTGGCTTCTAGGCCTAGGGACAAGTTCCCAAACATCATTTATTTCAAATTGGTTTAATTCCTCTTGCATAGCAATAGTCCAATGTTCATCTATTAATGCCTCATCTATAGTTTTAGGCTCTATTTGAGAAACAAAAGCAAGATGATTACATGCATTTCTAAGAGAGTTTCGAGTAGTTACCCCTTGTGTTACCTCTCCAATGATATTTTCAAGTGGATGATACCTTGAAGTTCTCCATTCTCTTGGTAGTTCTTGGCTTGTGCTTGCCTCTTCTTCTTGTTGAGGTGGACTTGGTGGTTGCTCCTTCTTTTTGTTATCTTTCTTTTGCTCATAGAGATAAACATTACCCATAGCATTTACAAGGTCATCAATATCCTTTCCCAACCTCTTGGGGTTAGATTCTTCAAAAGAAACATGTACAAATTCCTCTATGGTCATGGTTCTCTTATTATAAATCCTAAAAGCCTTGCTTGTTAGTGAATATCCTAGGAAAATGCCTTCATCAGCTTTTGCATCAAATTTACCCAAGTTATCTTTTCCATTGTTTAACACAAAACATTTACATCCAAAAATGTGCAAGTGTGCAATGTTTGGTTTTCTACCTTTGTAAAGCTCATATGGGGTTTTATTTAATATTGGTCTAATTAATACCCTATTCATAACATAACAAGCAGTACTTACAGCATCGGCCCAAAAATATTTTGGGAGTTCATGATCATTTAGCATGGTTCTTGCAAGTTCCTCCAAGGATCGATTCTTCCTCTCAACAACTCCATTTTGTTGAGGTGACCTTGGAGCTGAAAAGTTGTGCTTAATCCCATATTCGTCACAAAATCTCTTAAATTGTTCATTCTCAAATTCTCCACCGTGGTCACTTCGTATTGAGACAATTTTGAGCTCCTTCTCATTTTGTATGCTCTTTGCAAGTCTTTTGAATGTCGTGAATGCATCACTCTTGTGAGCTAAGAAGAGAGTCCATATGTATCCTGAGTAGTCATCTACTATGACCAAGGCATAGTAGTTCCCTCCAAAGCTCATTGTTCATGAGGGGCCAAACAAGTCCAAATGTAATAACTGCAAAGGTTTGTTAGTAGTCACAATATTCTTAGATTTAAAAGACACCTTGACTTGTTTTCATTTTTGGCATGCATCAAAAAGCTTATCCTTTTTAAATTTGATTTTAGGTAAACCAATAACTAAATCTTTTGAAACTAGCTTATTCAAGTGATCCGTGTGAATGTGAACTATCCTACGATGCCATTACCAAGAGTCTTCTTCTTTGCTAACAAGACAACATGCATTATGAGATGAGGCTTCATCTAGGCTAATCATGTATATGTTGTCTACTCTATTTCCTATCATCCTTACTTGCATGCTATTTTTATCTTCAATTATGCAACTATTTGAATCAAATATTACTCTATTTCCTCTATCACATAATTGACTAATACTAAGCAAGTTATGTTTCAAACCTTCAACATACAACATATTATCTACGGAAGTAGAGAGATCCTTACCAACTTTACCTATCCCAAGTGTTGTTCCTTTGTTATTGTCACCATATGTCACGTGACCACCTTTCTTGGGTGTAAGAGTTAAGAACTTTGATTTGTCCCCGGTCATGTGTTTGGAGCATCCACTATCAAGGTACCAATCGGCTCCATGTACCTTGCAGCACACCAACAAAACAAATTCATTGGGATTGTTTAGGTACCCAAATCTTGTTGGGTCCTTATTGGTTAGTATGATAAAATGTTCCCTTAGGAACCCATATCTTTTTCTCACTTATTTTCTTTCTAGCCAAGCAAATGGATGCGGTATGTCCCTTTTTAGCACAATAATAACATCTAGTGAAAGGGCTAGTAGAAACCTTAGGTTTTGCAAACATGTTCTTAATTGATTTTTCATGCACAAGAGGTTTGTAACCTAAGCCCGCTTTATCATAACATGCCTTTTGGTTTCCAAGCAATGCATTTAGGTTATCTCTACCATTAGTGAACTTGTCTACCATGCATTAAAGGTCTTTAACTTCCTTCTCATACTTTATACATTTTTCACAAACATAATTTCCTTTGATGTAACCAAGGCTATATAGTTTTCCTTTTTAAGCTCTAGTCTTTCCTTAGTTAAGGCAATCACTTGATTTTGCAAATAGTTAACGGTTTTCTTTGAATTATATAGAGCCTTAGCTAATCTCATAAAATCCTTATGTAATTCTAAAAATCCATCATGCAATTCATCATAAGAGTTAGATTCTACCTCACTTTCGCTCTCATGATTGGTCATGAGACATAGTTGGGATTCTTCACTATCGGAGCTATCCGATGAGTCCATGTCATTGTCCTCCCAAGCTATGTAAGCTCTCTTTCCTTTCTTTTTTTTGGAGTACTTCTTTTCAAAATTTGATGATTTCTTTTGCAAGTTAGGGCATTCCATCTTCATGTGTCCCGGCTTGCCACATTCATAGCATGTTGGAGGAGTTGAAGGACCCTCTTTGCATGAGAGCTTCTTTGGTGGAAAGGTCCTTCTTTGTAAATTATTTTTCTTCATGAACTTCTTGAACTTTCTAACCAATAGAGCCATATTTTCATCATCCTCATCATCATTTTCATCATTTTCATTACTTACATAGGAGTTTGATGCTTTAAGGGCAAAACCCTTTTTCTTCTTGTCTTTTTCTTCATGTTCCACTAAGCTATTAAGCTCCAACTCATGTTCTTGCAATTTTCCAAATAGAGTGGCCAAAGTCATAGTTGCTAGATTTATTGATTCCGCTATTGCGGTGACTTTGGGTTGCCAATCTCTATTTAAGCACCTAAGAATCTTGTTGATCAAGTCTTCATTTGGAAATGTTTTCCCCATTGAAGCAAGTTGATTCACTATGTGAGTGGACCTCTTTTGCATCTCTTGAATACTTTCTCCTTGATTCATTCGAAAAAGCTCATATTCCCTGATCAAGGTGTTTGTTCTTGCTCTCTTGACTTCACTTGTGCCTTCATGTGTGACTAGAAGAGTGTTCCACATTTCTTGAGCCGTCTTACAATTTGAAACTCTAAAGAACTCATCCGAACTCAAGGCCGAAGTGATGATATTCTTTGCACGAAGATTGTATTGAACCTTCTTCTTTTCTTCTTCCGTCCATTCATCTCAAGTCTTGTTGACCAAAAACCCATTTACCGTATGAGTGGGAACGAAAGGCCCATCTTCAACAGCATCCCAGATATCCATGTCTACTGCCTCAATGAAGATCTTCATTCTCTCTTTCCAATAATAATAGTCTTGACCATTGAAGGCCAGAGGACGACTAAGAAAGGCTCCCTCTTGGAGTTGCCAATTTGAAACCATCTTTCTCTTGAAGCTGCTAGGCTCTTTAGACAAGAGTCTAGCTCTTATACCCCTTGTTACCAAATGGCTTCAATCTCAAGAAGGGGGTGGGGGGGTGAATTGAGATCTTAAAATTTTTGTCCCCTTTTTGTGACCTAGATTAATTTTTGAGAAATTGTAAAGGAGTAAAGGAAGAGGAAATCACACAGCCAATTTATACTGGTTCAATCACTCCCTTGAGTGACCTACATCCAGTCCCCACAATACATTTGTGAGTATTTTCCACTAAATCAAATTCAAGATTTATAATACATGAGCACTCTTCACTTGGGATCCCCCACCCTTGTGCAAGAGCCTCTAAATCAAACCAAGGGATACCTCACCCTTGTTACAATCACCAACTAGAGAGATTCCTCACTCTCTTTAACCAACAAAATCAAACAAAGATGATTACAAAGAAGAATACCTCAAAAGGTTGAATCAATACAAGTTGAAGCACTATGACTCTTGTGTAGGATTAGCTCAAATCTTGATTTCAAGAGTGAAAGATTGAATCTTGAGGTTAGAGATGATGTTCAAGTGTTCTAAGAGTGAAAACCTAGGGTTTTTTGGGCTGCTATAGAGTATTTATGGTGGGGTTTCAAAATATAGCCATTTTGCACAGTTATCACACATTTTCCGCACCAGAAATCACTTTTTCGCGACTTGTAATCGATTACAGATGTACTGATAATCAATTACGAGCTGTCAGTTTGAAATACTGAGCTTTCCAAAAAGCTCGTAATCGATTACCACCGATAATTTTAAATACTGATTTTTCCAAAAAGTGGTAATAGATTACAGGGATTCTGGTAATTCAATTACGAGTTGTTCTTTTAACATAAAAATGATATTTTTCAATCTAAAGAACATTCTAACACTTATGAAAAAACATTTTTCCAATTCTTTGAAAAACATTTTGCCCATTTTCAATTTTAAAATCAATTTTTAATTAATTCAATTTTGATAGCCAATCCTACATTTGAATCTTACAAATAATCCTAAGACCAAACTTAAGCTATATACCCTTGAAGTTATTCTCTTGGTCTTGGATGATCTTGCCTTGATCTTGCACTTTCATTATCTCAATCAATTGTTTTACTTTTGTTGCTCATCATCAAAATTAATTTCCTGAAAGTACATTGCATCCACATTATTTCTGTTGTGATGGATGATATAACTGTTTATTGATAGTTGTACGTACCTGTGTGTCGTAACACTGCATGTCAGTGTTAAGTGTAAGGTGAACAAAAATTTCACCTCATTTATGTATTTTCTGGTTTGTTGTTTTCTATCTTGTGTTGGACGAAGATGACGACAACACTGTTTCTCCATCTCATCTTGTTGGAGTTTGAGCGTACTTGGAGACATGGACACTGTCTCGAGGGCTTTAGTATAATGGATTTTTATCAGTATTTTGTGTCTGGCCAGTCTCGTGTCTATGTTATATTTTGTGGAGCTATGTCTCTTAAGAGACATATTTCAGTCTGTTGTTATTTACTGGCATTGGTATTTTCGCCTTCTTTCTGAATATTTATGACTGATGATACTTGGAACTTGGTTTGTATAATATTGATGCATAAGTTGATGTTATATGTTAAAGACTGTGTATCGTATTATTGCGAAAGATAAAAGGAAAAAAATAAACCCGTATTTTTGGCAAAATAATTATTTTCTATTTTACTCGGTCTTATAAAAAAATAGAAATGTCACAGACAATGTAGCGCCCAAGGATTGGAAATGGATTGGACACTTGGAGATGTTAGGAGTTTCCATGGATTGGAAAGCTTTTATAGAAGATTTTTCAAAGAGTTTAGAACTTTGGAAAGTCATCTAAATGAGGTTTTAAAGAAAAATGTGTCATTTCATTGGGGTAGAGACCAAGAAAACTCCTTAATACTCAAGGAAAAATTGACCAATGCACCAATTCTCGCGCTTCCAAATTTTGTGAAATCTTTTGAGATAAAGTGTGATGCTTCTAATGTAGGCATTCGGGCCGTTTTGCTTCAAGAAGGTCACCACATTGCTTACTTTAGAAGAAACTTGCCATGACACATTTGAACTATTCAACTTATGATAAAGAACTCTCTGCCCTAGTAATGAGTCTCAAAGTTTGGCAACACTATCTCTTGCCGAAGGAATTTGTAATTCATAGTGATCATGAATCACTAAAACACTTAAAAGGGCAAGGAAAATTAAACAAGAGACATGCCAAATGGATGGAATTCATAGAACAATTCCCTTATGTGATTAAACATAAACAAGGCAAAAGCAATGTTGTGGCGGATGCGCTTTCACGTAGATATGCCTTACTATCAACTCTTGAAACAAAACTTCTTGGGTTTGATCACATAAAAAAATTGTATTTAAATGATTCAGACTTCTCTACAATTTACACTCAAATAGGTTCCATGGCACATAAAGGATTTTTCATAAGTGAATGGTTCTTTTTTATTAAAGACAGAGAGTTGTTGGTAAGAGAAGCACATCAAGGGGGCTTAATGGGGCACTTCGGTATTCACAAGACTTTAGAGGTTTTGCATGAACATTTCTTTTGTCCAAACATGAAAACTCAAGTCCAAAAGTTATGTCAAAAATTCATTAAGTGTTTGAGAGCAAAGTCAAAGAGTACGTCACATGGGTTGTACACTCCCTTACCTAGTCCTTCTTCTCCTTGGATTGACATCTCTATGGATTTTGTATTGGGATTACCAAGGACTAGGCGAGGGAATGACTCAATATTTGTTGTTGTCGATAGATTTTCCAACATGGCCCATTTTATACCATGCAACGAAAGTGATGATGCTTGCTATGTAGCCAACCTTTTCTATAAGGAAATAGTTAGACTACATGGGATTCCTAGAAGCATTGTAACTGATAGAGATACGTTGTTTCTAAGTCACTTTTGGAGAGCTTTGTAGGGGCAAGCTTGGAACTAAAGTACTCTTTTCGACTACTTGCCACCTACAAACGGATGGGCAAACCGAGGTGGTGAATAGGACTCTTTCTACTCTCTTACGCACCATCCTCAAGAAAAACCTAAAGTCTGGGAAGAATGCTTGCCGTTCATTGAGTTTGCATTCAATCGTGCGCAACATTCCACTACCAAGCATTCTCCCTTTGAAGTAGTCTATGGATTTAATCCACAAACCCTAGTTGATTTGCTTCCAATACCAATTGAACAATCATTGTTGCATTAATATGGGCTTGCCAAGGCGAATTTGTTAAAAAGCTTCATGAACAAGTGAATTTAAACATTGAAAAACAAGGGGAGCACAATGCAAGGCAAGTTAATAAAGGAAGAAAACAAGTGTTACTCAAACTGGGTGATTGGGTATGGGTGCACTTAAGAAAAGAAAGATTTCCTTTACAAAGGAAGTCCAAACTCCTACCAAGGGGTGATGGACCTTTCCAAGTATTGGAAAAAATAAATGATAATTCATATAAAATTGATCCTTGGTGATTATAATGTAAGTGCCACATTTAATGTGTCTGATCTCAGTCTCTTTGAAAATGACACAAATGATGATCAACATAGTTTGTGGACGAATGTGCCTCAAGAAGGAGGGGATGATGTGATCATGGATTCTCAAATCCAAGGGCCAAGCATAGAAGACTTCCAAGGACCCATGACAAGGTCAAAACTAAGTAGAGTCCAAGACACACTGAAGTAGTTGATGGTCAATCATTTGACTCATAGGTAACCTTAAGAGAAGGGCATCATTTTGAACCTCTTATGTATAGAGCCATTGACCACCTAGTTAGGATTAGGACCTATGTATAGAGTAGAGCTTTTGTAATAAAAAGTGCTTATGCAAAAAGCACTTAGGAATAGTTTAGGCTATTGGGCTTAGGATGATTGGGCCTAAATTGGACCAATTAGCACAACATGTAGTAGCAATACACATTGGGTCAAGTGGCCCAATCCATTATGATGTTCATGGCTAGGCACATAGGTGCATGAGCTTCAAAGCTCATCACCTATAAATAGGTGATTTATAACTCATTTTCATTGATTTGAATGCTTTTGCAAAGTTTCTCATACCTGAGAGCTAGAGTGAGTTGAGAGAGTTCTCCTCCTAGAGGTTCATGAGTTGAACCTTGATTCTTAACTTGAACTTCCATGTTCAAGTGGTGAATCTACACATGGCTTATCAATTCAATCTCTTCTCAACGATGATTGCTTGTGGCGCCTTCTTCATCTTCTAATCCTATCCATTTTCTATTTCATTTACATTCTTTAATTATTGCAATTTAGTTCTTTCAATTTAATTTTCTTGTTCTTTAATTTCAAGTCATATATCAATTGTCTTCTCTTCTACTCTTTTGTTTTCTCTTGATTCTCACTTGAGGATCAAGCTTCATTCAATTGTGTTCTTGATTTGTTGTTGATTTTGAATTCTTAAACAATTTGATCAAAGAAAGATCCTATCAAGTTAGTGATCAATACTATTTCACATCAAATGGTCCCACAACCGACCCTCTTCTGCGTTGAATTCCCAATCAGAGTATTAAACTTCTTCATATGGGCCTGCTTCTGATTCTCACTTATTATTCCTTCCCCTAATCCCCCATCAAACATATTTATATCCTCCAGCCCAACTGATTTAGGCCCATCCTTGGACTCTGGACGGAAACCTACTTTGAAGTTGGCACAAGCAAACACAAGAAGGGGGGTAGAATTGTGTTTATTAATTATTATCGTAAAAACCATTTTTGAACAACTTTTCACAAGTATAAGATAAAAAGATTAAGCACACAAGAAATCCTTTTTAAAAAATTAACAAAACCAAAATCAAATCCTACAATTAGTAAAAATAAACAAAACTGTAAAAGATCAGGGATAGAAAATTCACTCAGGTATTTTATCCTGGTTCACTCTTTTCCAACCAAGAGCTACGTCCAGTCCCCTCTACTTGAAGGATTTTCTCCAATATTTCCAAATAGTTTCTACAACAAGTATTCTTCACCTCTCCAGGCTACAAGTATTATTTTCTTGACAAGTCTCTTCAGGCTCTAATAAAATCACAGGGATTTTCTAAGATCTTTCTAACTCACTATATGTGAGGGTATGAAGGTTTAAGATCTACTGAATATTTTTACAAATATTCATCCTTAAGAATTACAGACTTTTGCTTTACAACAAGAATATGAGCTTTGAATATCTTGTAATTGATCAAATGGTAAAAGTTATACTTCAGTGCTTTGAGAACTTCTATATATATAGTGGTCTTCAACTTCTCTTGTAAATATTCAACGGTTATTTAAATAGTTCCTTATAGAGATAGCATTAAATGCATAAAATCCGTTGAAACCGATAGCTTGATTTTGGACATGTTGAAAAGCATCCTTGGTTATCAGAAAATCACAAAATGGAGGCTCACTGTTCTGAGCAATTGTACCTTAAAAACTTTTTTTCCTCCTTTGTGTACAACCCAGCTTTTTTATAGCAATAAAGATGTCATCGTACAAATCGTTTTGCAATTCTAATTGTACTATTTGTTTTTTGTATTTCCTTGATAGTACTACGAACTTTCTCACAAAGGAACAAGATGTTGATAATTATAAAGAACAAATATTCCTTTGAAATAAATATCAATCATTTGAAATAAATTCAATGTGGTCCAAATTGCATTAAATCATGTTCAAGGTAGTAAAGATGTAGAACCGTCTTCAGGTACTCGATTTTAGAACGCGACTACACAAGGTTTTATTCTGCTCGTTCACTAATGTGGTAGAAGCGCTCGTCCATACAAGTCTTTGGACTTGATAAGTCCTTAGAGAAACTCCGTCCAACGACGTGGCACTATGGACGTCTACTGAATTTTAGTTAGGCAATATGGATGTATACTTGAGTTTCAAGGATAGAACTTGTCTGCTGACGTGGCAAGATAGACGTGTTTATTTTCAAGTCTTTGGACTTGCTGTACCTAACAAGTTATTTAGGTATTCATTTATAGTCTCGTCTACTAAAGAAAACAACAAGGTAAAATTACCACAGTTCTTGAGCAGCCCGTCTACAGGGTCGGACTCGTATTTTTCAATTGGAACTTATCCCAAGTTTATTTTACTTATAAAAGCATTCCTGCATAACTAAAAGCACTAGTTAGATCTCGATAACACTTTGCCAAACAAATTTAATCCTTTTGTTAACATCAAAACCTAGAGATTAAGTGAACCAGAACCACTTTGGTTCCAACAATCTCCCCCTTTTTGGTGATGACAAAAACTGATTAAATTTAAAAAGTAAAGTCTAAGAGAGTTTACAAGGCTCCCCCTAAGACATAGCATTCGATAAACCAAGGCAGATCAAACCAGTATTAGAGCATAATTTACTTTATAGACAAAATTTAGGCATAAGAAGTCAAGGCAATGTATCAAAATAGATGAATAGATTAAACTTATGAAGACAAAAACTCTGTATATAAAATTCAATCTCTTTCCTTTATCCCATTTTTTGGTCATCAGATAAAAAGGTAAAAGGAGTGGACCATCTTTGTCAGCAAAACAAATAAGATAAGAAAGAAAATATTTAGGTAGAAGGAGGTGGTGGTGGAGGGGGTTGGTTTGGATTTGGATTTGGATTTTGGATTTTCTGAAAATCCATTAATAAGGCCAGTATTTGAGTCACCATAGAATTTTTAGGGACCAAGGTATCTTGAACTTGCTTTTGTACTCTTTCATCAATCTGTTGTGCCATCTGCTTTGTCTTCTCTTCAACTATCTTACCAACCTTATCATCAACAATTTTGCCAATGATGTCCTCAAGATTTGGTGGCAAGGATAATTGTCTTGAGCTCTCAGCAGAGTCTGAGACAGTGTCTTGAGCTTGGGCTGGAGGATGAACCATAGCAAGAGCTAATGGTTGAGAAGATGTCTTAGCAGACTCAGAACCTTGCTTAGAAGGACATATCTCATCAGACTATTTTGTCAGAGTTGGCTCAATAGTAGCAACAGCAACGGCATCAGCTAAGGGAGTTCAAGGTTCAGAAGCAGGTTTTGAGAAGATTTCAACATTCAGCTCAGGGCCTTCTACAACTAATTCTTCTGTTGTATGCTCAGAGGATGAGGTTGAAGCTGAGGTAAAGGCATGTTGTAGAACTGGCTCAGGGACATCCTTTGCCCAATGAATAGGATTAGGAATTTCCACATCACGGCTGGTTATTTGCAGTCCCCAAATATCCCTGAAGATCAAATATCTGACACGAGAGAGTCCACATCTGCCTCTGAATTTTGGGATTTTCTTCTTCTCTTCAGCAGTCAGACCAGAAGTGGAGGCTTCTCTGGTGCAGTGAATTGGTGGGATTGCCAGAACGCTCCTGCATAATTAGCCTCGGTGATCATCTCAATTGGCAAAGACTGAATATAATCCATCTGTGAGTGGTCAAAGGGTTCAGAATTGAGATCCAGCATAATGTCTTCAACTACTGGCATCTTTACTTTGTGCCTTGGATGCTTCCTGTCCTTGTCCTTGTTTAGATTGATCATTGACAACCTAGGACAGATCTTGTTGGGCTTGACTCCAACATTTGTAGAAGTGGAGTGTTTTAACCAGGTTGGAGGGACAAGCCGTGCAGCTTTGTCTGCTCTGAAGTGGCTGAATTCCCATTTCAGAATCTCATACATGAGAGTGTCCACAAACTGGTCAACAGCAGCTCCATATACTCTTGGGTGTTTGAAAGTCATCCATTTTGTAGTTTTGTCCATGACAAAAGGAATTTTCCTGAAGGATCTGGCTCTTTTCTCAAGAACACTCCCAAGATCCTTCTTGCTTGGATCAGTATGCCAGTTAGATATGATAACTCTTTCTACTCCATCAGTGAATGGTTTAAGAGGTGGAAGTTTCACTAGGTTGGGGTAGATTTTTCTGGCAGGGAATCTTTGTTAGGGAAGGTGGGCGAGGAGAGGTCCATGTTCATTGAATATTTGGGAAGGGAATAAGCCAGTTGGAGTGTGGGGTTCAGGGTTGACCCAGTATGGATAGATGTTGAGGGGTTCATACTCATACTCAGCCAGAGGATACCACTTAGTTAGAATGAGTTCTGGTTCTTGTGGAATGGTGTGGACTAGTATTTTTCATTCTCTCTGTACTTTGGTCCAATTTTCAGATTTGCCAGTATAGAGAGCGGAAGAGGGAATTATGGGCGGAAACAAGGTTTTCAAGGGTTTAGGAAAGGGGGATCCAATGGTAATGCAATTATCTATATGTGTTAGTGGTGAGGGTGGTGATTGTGGCAGGGTAGGAACATAAACATCATTCACATCATGTGGAGCAGAGATATTATCATCATGAGTTCTCAAATTAGACACTAATTCATCTACTGCTAACCTAACAGGGTCATCAACAGAGATTACTACCTCAGAAGCCAAGGTTGTTCTAGCCCTCTTTGATGGTTGCCTCTTCTTCTTGGCAATAGGACCAGCAACAACAGCAGCTTGTTTTTCTAGAATGGCAGCGATAGGAAGTTCATCATCATCTTCTTCTTCAGACATGATGACTTTCCTTGTCCTTTTTGGTGCAGGTGGAGGAGTAGCACCAGAAGATATAGAGGGGACATATCCTCTAGTAGTCCTATTAGGAATGGGTTGCCTCACAGCCACAATCTTTCTCTTTGTTCCTTTCTTTAAACCAAGAATTGCAGCATCGTTGGCCTCAAGTGATTCTTCCTTAATCTTCTTTTTCCCTTCAAGCATTGCCAACTCCACTTGTTTGTAAGTGCTGAGTTGCATGCCACTGAGATTAACTGGGCCAAAGTCAATAGCTTGCAATTCTTTCTCATGAAGGAGTCTTTCTTGTTCATCGTTAGGCTTTGCATTCAGAACATCGTACATGCCTTGCTGCTTGAGAATTTTTGACAGAAGATGAGTGAAAGTAATGTGAGAAGCAGATTCTCTGTTGGTAATGGCATCCTTGAAGCGATGAAACAAGAACCAGGGTAAGTTAATCTTGGTTTCAAAAACCAGATGGCAAAGACATAACTTGTGAAGAGCTGATAAGTTGTCCTTAGAGCCAATCTTATGCAGCACCACCTTGTTCAGAATCAGGTGAAGAATCCTGATGTAATCTTTCATCTCAGAGGATTTCCAAGAATGAGTTCTCACGCTGTCTTGCCTCATAAGGGTAACAATAATTGTCTCTGGACCACCTAGGTCTTCTTCCCAGTTTTCCTTGAAGACCAATCCTTCTTGAGCACAAGCAATCGCATCAGAGATGGTTTTCTCTGATACTATCAATTTCCTTCCCGGCACAAATCCAACAACTTCTGTTTCAGAGATCTTTGGTCTTCTCCAGAATTCCCTTATCAAACCTGGATACAATGAGACCTTTTCCAGAAATATTCCATCCCATCAAGCAACGTTAATGAACTTACTCACATCCAGATTGTATTCTTGTAGAATCCCAAAATTGAAGTGATGTTCCAAAGATATGGATATAGTGTCAGTTGCAAAAACAGGCATGGGAGCAGAGGTTGAAGTCGTTGCTGAGTAAGATGAGTTTTGGAAGAACAAGGGAGACGGAGAGTTCGAAAGATTCGGAGAGAGAGGTTGAAAGGGATGAAGAGACGCGAAAAGATTTTCAGAGCGAAAGAGGTTACTTTTAAAGATTTTTGAAAACCAACAGTTTCCAAAAAAAATAATGACAAGACATGTCATTAAGTGTAAAACGGTGTTGGTAACTTGGGACCGTAAAAAGTTACGATGGGATTGATGAGGGTAGCTGACTCAGCAAGGAAAGAGAAACGTTTTATGTAAATGTGTTCAGGGACAAAATAATATAAGCAATAAATGTGTGCATAGACGAGTCCACACAAGACTAAGAGTGGACGCGTAAAGACATATGTAATGGACGCGTAGATTTTACTTGCTCTGGACGTCATGACTAGTGGACGTGCAGAAAAACATGCAATGGACGACCAAATTAATAATAAATATACTAGCTCAATCCACATACAACATATTCAAATGCTTTCTTATAAAGATAAATCTGTCCTCAGCAAGAGGGTTAGTGAAGATATCTGCCCATTGGTGGTCAGTATCTACAAATTGAGCATCCAACACACCTTTTTGCACATAATCTCTAATAAAATGATGTTTTATTTCTATATGCTTAGCTCTAGAATGCAATATTGGATTCTTAGATAAATTGATTGCAGCTGTATTATCACACATAAGTGGAATACTACTTACAAATACATTGTAGTCCTCTAATTGATGATTGATCCATAGAAGTTGTGAGCAGCAGCTTGCAACTGATATGTACTCTGCTTCAGCAGTTGATAGAGCAATGGTACTTTGCCTTTTGCTTGACCATGATACTAGGTTAGCTCCAATGAAGTGACATCCTCCACTAGTGCTTTTTATTTCAATTCTATCTCCAACATAGTCAGAATCACAAAAACCAACTAATCTGTAATCATCATTTTTCTTAAAGCACAAGCCCAGATTAGTAGTACCTTTTAAATATCTAAATATTCTCTTAACTGCTGAGAGATGCGACTCTCTAGGATCAGATTGAAAACGAGCACATAAGCAAACACTAAACATTATATCAGGTCTAGATGCAGTCGGATAGAAAAGAGATCCTATCATACCTCTATATACCTTTTGATCTACCTTTTTCTCTTTATCGTCTTTGTTCAGTATTGAAGTGGGATGCATAGGAGTATTCATTGGTTTGCAATCATCCATCTTAAACCTCTTTAGAAGTTCCTTTGTATACTTAGTCTGATGGATGTACACCTCGTCCATAGACTGTTTAACTTGAAGTCCAAGGAAGAATTTGAGTTCTCCCATCATGCTCATTTCAAATTCTTTCTGCATTAACTTAGAAAATTCCTTGCATAGAGATTCATTAGTAGCACCGAAAATGATATCATCAACATAAATCTGTACTATAATGAAATCTGACTTAATAGACTTTCTAAATAGAGTTGTGTCTACTTTTCCTCTGTTAAAACCATTTTCCATTAGAAATAAACTTAACCTATCGTACCAAGCTCTAAGAGCTTGTTTAAGTCCATACAGTGCTTTCTTAAGCTTATAAACATGTGTCAGGGTGATTTGTATTTCCAAAGCCACGAGGTTGCATGACGTATACTTCTTCATTAATAAAGTCATTCAAAAAGGCACTTTTAAAATCCATTTGAAAAAGCATAAAGCTATGATGTGCAGCAAACGATATTAAAATTCTTATATCTTCTAGTCTAGCAACTGGTTCAATCAGTGTAGTCTGTACCTTCTTCTTGAGAGTAGTCTTGAGCAACAAGTCTTGCCTTGTTTCTCACAACCTTACCATCTTCATCAATCTTGTTTTTGTAGACCCACTTTGTTCTAATGACTGACTTGTCTTCAGGCAGGGGTACAAGCATCCATACTTCACTTCTCTCAAACTGATTTAGCTCTTCTTGCATAGAAATAATCCACCCTTCCTCCAGTAGAGCATCGTCCACTGTCTTCGGTTCACATTCAGAGACAAGAGCAGAATCATTTTGTTCTCTGAAGGTTGACCTAGTTCTTAGCTTGTCATTAGGATCACTAATGATTTGATCCTGAGGATGGTAGTTTCTGAAATACCAAGATTTCTGAGCATTTTCCTGTTGAGAGATAGACGTTTCTGGTTGTTGTTGAGATCTGTCGTCTACTTGGATATCAGACTTGATTTTTGGTTTCTCTCCTGAGATATTTAGATCAAGATCTGAAAAAGCTTCACCTAGCTCTGATAGTCTCTTATCAAGCTGTTTGTCATCAAATTTTACATGAATACATTCTTCTATCCGACTCATGGAATAGCTCATTGACAAATTCTCCCCCATAATCATTTCTAATTGAAGCTATACACATGCCTTTTTCATTCTGTACACGTTTGCAGAATACAGAAAAGACCTTGAATGACTCATCCTTGTGAGCAAGGAACATAACCCATGTCCATCTAGTGTAGTCATCTACTATGACAAGACCATATTTCTTACCACTAATAGAGGCAGTCCTTGTTGGACCAAAGAGATCAAGGTGTAACAATTCTAGTGGTCTGTTAGTACTAACGACATTCTTAGATTCAAAAGAATCTTTGACTTGTTTTCCCTTCTGACATGCATCACAGAAAGCATCAGATTTGAAACTAAGGTTTGGTAGACCTCTTACAAGGTTATGCTTTTTCAGTTTTGAGATTAATCTCAAACTTGCATGACCCAACTTTTTGTGCCAAATCCATCGTTCATCCTCAATGGACACTAGACATGAGACATTTTGATTTGAGAGGTCCTCTAAGTCAATCTTATACATATTGTTATGCCTCTGGGCACTAAATCGGAGTGATCCATCAGCTTTCTTGACAGTACACATATTCTTATCTAAAGAAACAACAAACCCGCTATCACATAATTGACTAATGCTAAGTAGATTGTGTTTAAGTCCATTTACTAACAGAATATTATCAATGGAGGGAAAAGGATGTTTACCAATTTTACCTATAACAATGATCTTTCCTTTTTGGTTTCCTCCAAAAGTGACCCAGCCACCATCTTTGGGTCTAAGGTCTTGGAACATACACTTTTCTCCTGTCATGTGTCGTGAGCACCCACTGTCCAAGTACAAGGACTTCTGTTTCTTTCCTGTTGCTAAGCAGATCTGCAACAGGGATTATCTTATCTTTAGGTACCCAAATTGACTTGGGTCCTTTCTTGTTAGTGATCATAGGTCGTGAATGCTCTGTATGCTTGTTATGTATGCATTTAGATGACACATGCCCACTTTTTCCACATACTTTACAGTAAGTATTGGAAGTGCTTGGCTTTGACTTAGTATGTTGTGGACGGACTTTAAAAGCCTTATATTGTGTATGAACTTTTGGTTTATTCAGAGATGCATCTTGCTTCTTTTTATCATAACCAATGCCAGATTTGTCACGTGGTGATCTAGAATATCTTAATATAAGATTTAATATATATGAGCTACCAACCAGTTTTGACAGAGAGTCTATCAAGTATGTCACATCTTGTTTCAGTTGTTCAACTTCACAAGAGCTATTAGACTTACACTTAGTCTTATCAGCCAGACTAACATTATTTGATTTTATTGTTTCATTCTCATCCCTAAGGTTTTGATTCACTATGCAAACCTTATCATAATCTTTAGAGAGTTTAATAAACTTCTTTTTCAGACTCTTATACTCTTTAGACAATATGCATGATTCATGTAGCAATTCATCAAAAACAGTTTGAAGAGTAGATGGATTAGAGTCCATTACCTCAGCATCAGTGAATTCACTTTCTGATGCAATGTCAGTCATGAAGCAAATGTTTGCTTCTTCTCCTGCTTCATCTTCTTCATCTGAAGAAGATAGGTCAAGATCCTCCCACGTAGCCATCAAGCCTTTCTCCTTTTTGAAGAATTTCTTTTTCTCCTTCAGCTCTGGGCAGTCACCTTTGAAGTGTCATGGTTTCTTACATTCAAAGCACAGGGGTGGACCTTTCTCCCTAGAATCTGACTTCTCCTTGAGAATTTTTTGTTGAATTGCTTCCTTGTGAATCCACCTTTCTTTCTGGAGATGAAAGACAGTTCATCCTCATCTGAGTCATCTTCATTATTTGATGAATCAGCTTCATCGAAGGACTCAACAACTTAAAGCGCCTTTGAGGAACTAGCTTTCTTGGCCTTTAAGGCAATGGGCTTTCCTTTTCTGGAGTTTTCCTCTTCATTAAGTTCAAGTTCATGAACTTTTAATGACCCCAGAAGCTCTTCCAGAGAAAGAGTATACAGATTCTTTGCTTCCTGGATAGCAGTTACCTTAGGTCTCCACTGCTATGAGAGACTTCTCAAAAAAATTCTCACATGATCTCTATTCTCATAGACCTTTCCAAGAGACGAGACTGTTGGTGATTTTTTGGAATCTTCCAAACATCTGGTCTATAGTTTCATGATCAACTATCTTGAATAGCTCATACTAGTGAACCAGCATGCTTATCTTTGATTCCTTCACTTGTGAGGAACCTTCATGAGCTAGGGCAAGAGTATCCCAGATTTCTTTAGCTATGTTGCAACTATGAATCTTGTCATGCTCAGATCTGGTGATAGCACTCATGAGATAGTGCTTAACTTTCAAGTTTAGTTGATGTTGGCTTTTCTTCTCTTAAGTCCATTCAGCTCTAGGCACTACAGCTCCAGCTTCACTCCTTGGCTCAGTGTAGCCATTTTCTATCAGCTCCCAGATGTGAGCATTTTGTGCATCCAAGAATGCCATCATCCTCTTTTTCCAATAATCATAATCAGTTCCATCAAAGAGAATGGGTTTGTTGATAGATTGTCCTTCTGCATCCAAGATTGTAGGATCGTACTGCCTAAGCACTTGTTATATGCTCAACCCTGTAAAGGCTGAGCTCTGATACCAACTGAAGTTGGCACAGGCAAAAACAAGAAGGGGGGTTGAATTGTGTTTGTTAATTATTTTCACAAAAACCCTTTTTGAACAACTTTTTCACAAGCAGAAGATAAAAAGATTAAGCACACAAGAAATCCTTTTTAAAAGATTAACAAAACCAAAATCAAATCCCACGGTTAGTAAAAATAAATAAAACTGTAAAAGATAAGGGATAGAAAATTCACTCAGGTATTTTATCCTGGTTTACTCTTTTCCGACCAAGAGCTACGTCCAGTCCCTTCTACTTGAAGGATTTTCTCCACTATTTCCAAATAGTTTCTCCAACAAATATTCTTCACCTCTCCAGGCTACAAGTATTGTTTTCTTGCCAAGCCTCTTCAGGCTCTAATAAAATCACAGGGATTTTTCTAAGATCTTTCTAACTCACTATATGTGAGGGTATGAAGGTTTAAGATCTACTGAATATTTTTACAAATATTCAACCTTAACAATTACAGACTTTTGCTTTACAACAAGAATATGAGCTTTGAATATCTTGTAATTGATCAAATGGCAAAAGTTATACTTCAGTGCTTCGAGACCTTATTTATATATATAGTGGTCATCAACTTCTCTAGTAAATCTTCAACGGTTATTTGAATAGTTCTGTTATAGAGATAACATTAAATGCATGATATCCGTTGAGATTGATAGCTTGATTTTGGACATATTGAAAAGCATCCTTAGTTATCAGAAAATCACAAAATGGAGGCTCATGTTCTGAGCAATTGTACCTTAAAAACATTCTTTCCTCCTTTGTGTATAACCCAGCTTTTGTCCAGCAATAAAGATGTCATCGTACAGATCGTTTTGCAATTCCAATTGTACTATTTCCTTTTTGTATTTCCTTGATAGTACTATGAACTTTCTCACAAAGGAACAAGATGTTAATAATTATAAAGAACATATATTCCTTTGAAATAAATATCAATCATTTGAAATAAATTCAATGTAGTCAAAATTGCATTAAATCATGTTCAAGGTAGTAAAGATATAGAAGATGTAGAACCATCTTCAGGCTCTCGGTTTTAGAACGTGTCTACACAAGGTTTTATTCTACTCGTCCACTAATGAAGTAGAAGCGCTCATCCACACAAGTCTTTGGACTTTCTAAGTCCTTAGAGAAACTCCGTCCAATGACGTGGCACTATGGACGTCTACTAAATTTTAGTTAGGCATTATGGATGTATACTTGAGTTTCAAGGATAGCACTCGTCTGTTGACGTGGCAAGATGGACGCGTTTATTTTCAAGTCTTTGGACTTGCTGTACCTAACAAGTTATTTAGGTATTCATTTATAGCCTCGTCTACTAAAGAAAACAACAAGGTAAAATTGAGCAGCCCATCTACAGGGGTGGACACATATTTTTCAATTAGAACTTATCCCAAGTTTATTTTACTTATAAAAGCATTCCTGCGTAACTGAAAGCACTAGTTAGATCTCTACTAACACTTTGCCAAACAAATTTAATCATTTTGTTAACATCAAAACCTAGAGATTAAGTGAACCAGAACCACTTTGGTTCCAACATACTTTACCAATATCCCTTCTAGATAAAATGTGATTCTCAACATTCAAAGCCTTTGTTCTATTTTGGCTCAAAACATGGTAATTTTTTCGATGGCCCAATTTGCATGAATCCCCTACCCCTTACATGCTCCCTATACGACCCACATTTTCCTCCAATGTAGTAGAACTTTCTGCTTCAGACCTTACTGAATGGACCACCGAGATAGTGTTGCTCACACGATCCCCCTCTTCTCTTCCTTCTAACACTTCCTTTTGCCGAGGGGACGTTGAGAGACATCAATCCTTGCCTTGAGCCCCTCCCTCCTCTATGACATCTTTGCTTCTATCAACACCTTTATTTTACCAATGATGTGGCCCTTCCGAAAGTTTGGTTTGAAAGTTCTCACTTCAGGCGCTCCACATCCTCCAGCCCGACCTCTGTCAAGAATTTCTTTTCCGATACCACCAATTCATTACTGATCAAGGAGTCATCTTCATATGATGACGATTGTCCCGAAGTTTGACATATCCAGTCTGAGTGATAAGTGCCAGTTGGTGCTCCAGGATGTTCTTTTAATAACTGAATGGAGTAAGTGATGTCATTAAACTTCACTTCCACCACATTGTTGATGAACTCCGGTGCTGAAGTTATAATCATCACCCTTCCATAATCTAGCCTTGTTTTCCCCGTGGAAGACGCATCCATTGAGATGAAAGTACCAAATCTTTGGGACACATGTTTGAAGAATTTTTGACCCCATACAATAGCTGGTGTCCCAAGAACTCTAATCCATATCACCCTTTCTTTAACCACAATGTTTGGAGTCCAAGGTCTGATTTCAGAAAACCATCTAGAGAACAATTTCTCGTTAACTTTCAGGATATCTTCAAAGTTGTCCCCCTCCAAGGCTCTTATGAGAACTAGGTTACCTCCCAATGGTGTTAGCGAAACAGATAGAATGCTTTCCAACTGAAATCTCTTCTTAGAGCATAAGAGACCTTCTGGATCTACGGCCTTACCAACAAAACCTTTCTTCGACCACTCCATATATGCCTCGGCTACATTGAATTCTAAGCCAATCCACCGATTTTGTTTAAATCGATTATTAATATGAGCTCTGCGATCTTTGCCAAGGAAATATACTCTTTGTCTTCCTGATTTTACAGCATTTTCATAACTCCTCCCACCAACCCATTCGTTAGCTTTAAATTTGTCCTCATTGAATGCTGAATTATTTGACCTAGCACCAGAGTTTTTGTCTCTTTCGAAGACAGGAATATTTACTCTCAGTTCAAATGTTCCAATCCATATGTTGTCAAGTTTTTCCTCAAGAGCTCTTGGATTGATAACATCAAGATATTTAACAAATCCAAATCTATTCCTGAATGTCTTTTTTCGGAGGAATAAATACATCAATAACACGTCCCCATTTCTGAAAAACCTTCCATAAGTCACATTCACCTAACTCCTCTGAAAAGCTGGTGAAATAAATAGGTTGACCCATTGTAATAGCTTCTTTGTGGATGAACTGGTATGATGTTGCTCTCTATAGTTCCCTGCCTCTCTTCTATTTTGCCCTCTCTCGTACTCTCTCTCTCTCTCTCATATCCCTTCGGTCCCATTTAATTGATTGTCGTAGAATGATTCAATTTGCAAACCCCTTATCACCCTATTTTCTTGTATGTTAAGCTTTAATTGTTTACATTGCCCTTAAAACCTAGTGACCAATTGCGAACTCCATTATACACTACAATCCCTTCTACAAATATCAATCAATGCTTATCAAATGAACTTTGGAAATGAAAATCCATAATTATGTGTTATGATATCAATAGAGAATAGCCAACTTAGCAAAAGGGTTGTAACACAAAAGGCAAGGGAAACATGTGGAAGAGGGGGTGAGGGGGTGAGGTGTATAAGAGTGAGAAAGGAAAATGAGAAGAGTGTGCATTTTGTGTCAAGTTGTTACTCTTTCTCCCGTGAGTTCTTCTTCCTTCTCTTTGGGATTCCCTTTTCTTCTGCTACTGAATCTCTATTTCTCTTCTATTCATTCTCATACAATTGTAATGGTCACTATTCCTCCTAATCCATACACTGGGAGTTGATTTTGATAGTTTATATTCAATAAAACAGTAACCTCCTTCCTCTTATTCATACTTGAGCATTAATATTCTTGCATTTCATATTGGTACCATTACATTGGTGCTTTCATTGTCACCATGGCAAAGCACAGTGATTGGGAAGCTGTACTTCATAAATACAATGTAGCACGGAGCTCTTTCCATGGTGCTGCGAACTCATTTCGAGAGACTCCGAGACAACCATATCAGTCGAAACCCATAGATTCCATGGCAGAATAGTGCAGAAAAATCGACCAGCGTATAACTAAATCCTCCCGAAAAATCAGACGGTTACTTACACCATGATCGACTTGTTGCAAGAGGAGATTAACGCTTCAGAATTGTTGAACGAAGTCATCCCAGCTTCGTATGAATTTTATCCTCCCACGGAACAGATGCCATCACACAGTCAAAAGAATTTAATAGTGGAAGTGGTGAATCCAAAGGGTGAAGTCACTAGCAAAAGTCAGAATCTCTCAGATGCAATCACAAAAGCCACTACAGAATCTCTTGGTATTAGGGAAATTGCGGTTGAATGTCGTCTCAATTTGGTTTCTACCCTGATGAGTGTGATTGCACCTCATATTTCTTTATCATATTGCATGCAATTTCATGCAGTTTAGGCATTTTTGATTTGATTTTTGTTAGTTTTTACCTTGGAATGGGTAAGGTGGTTTTGTAGTGTTTCTGTACATGAATTGAAGATTAAAATGCTCAGGATCAATTATGTTGGATCTTGCATGAAGATGGAGCTTGAAAAGCAAGAAAAAGGAGCCAAACAGAGCCCATCACGGCCTAACCGTGACAGCCATCACAGCCATGATCGACCAAGACTGAAAAGAAAAGTATGCAAAAGTCAGAACCTGTCGCGGCCGTGACAGGCCAACCAATGCTAGGTTTTCCGAGACAGAATCAGTCACGGCCAGGCCGTGACAGGCATCACGGCCGTGACGCGCAATATCTGAAAATTTAATTGCTGATTTGATCTGATTTTGTAACAGCTTGGAATTCAAGTTACCCTACATTATAAATAGGACTTTAAGGCTCGAAAATAGGGATCCCTTGGGCTGTTACCTTTGGCAAAAATTAAGATTTCTCTTCTTCTCAATTTCTTCTTCTCTTAGGTTTTTTTTTATGCTTTTGTTAATCAAGCTTGCTATGAACATGGCAATGCTTGAGTAGTCGTTTTATTTCTAGGAAATGGGGCTATGCCCACGACTTGTTTTATGTTATGAATTGATGCTATCCCATTTTTAATTCCAATTTGCTTTGGATTTGATTCCTATTGCATGAATTACTTGTGAATTTGGTGCGCACTTATTTGCATGTCATAGATACTCTAAGGATGAACCTAGCGGTGAACTTAGGTATTGGATCTATAGGGATTGAACTTATGACTTACATCACGAGAGTTAGAAGCGGTTCTTCGAGGGTTCATTGATTTGTCACGAATCTTAATGGGTTCAATTTAAATACAATTACCACGAGAGTAGGGGTTGGTTTAATTGGGCACGACTCTTGTATCCCGAGAGGGAACATTAACTTATTTAGGATAAATTCACCTTCAAAGCAATTTTTATAATTAACAAGAGGGGTAGTCAATTTAGTAACATGAGCAGTCTTGTTGGTAACCCAATTCCTGGAAATCTCTTTTAATTTGAAAATCTCCAGATTTGATTTGATTGCAATTTTATTTGATTGCGTTTTAATTACTAAATTTGTTAGTTAATTCTTATTTTAAAAACCAAATCTTTTCCAAATCTTTTTCAAGTCTAGTTTAATTAATCTAATAACTAATTCTTATTTAAGATCACGCTCTCTGTGGTTCGATCTTTTTATTACTTGACGACGAAGCCGTTCACTTGCGGATTTTCGCCCTATCAAGTTTTTGGCGCCGTTGCCTGGGACTGTACTTTCTTGAATTTCAATTTAATTTTTAAATTGATTTTTCTGGACTTTTTTTATATTGAATTTTCTTTTTTTTTCTTTTTTTTTCTTCTAGTATCTATCTCTCTCTTTGCATGTATTTTTATCTCTTATGCGAAGATCCCAAAGTCTTGGTAATCTTATTGAAGTTGACCCCGATATAGAAAGGATCTTTCATAGACGTGGGAGACTACAAAGACAAAGAGCGAGAAAAAGGTTGATTCCCATTCCACTCATGGTGAACCTACCGGATACCAAACCACTGAAAGACTACGCAGCCCCAAATGCTAGGGGTTTGTTAACTAGGATTGCTAGGCCAGAAATTGAGGCGGAGAACTACACTATACCGCCTCAGTTAATTGGCATGATTAGGCAACATCAATTTGGAGGATTACCCTTGGAGGACCCGACTGATCATGTGGAGACATTCTTGGAGTTCACCAATGCAATAAGAATTCAGGGTGTCCCGATTAATGCTATTCGCTTGAGGATATTCCCCTCCTCTCTGACTGGAAAGGCAAGAGCTTGGTTGAAGAAAGTGCTCGCTAATACTTTGTCAACTTGGGACCAACTGGGGCAGGTATTCTTGGAAAAATTCTTCCCTCCATCCAAGACTGCTTACCTACGAACTCAGATCACCGGCTTCTTCCAAAAAGACGGAGAATGCTTATCCGAAGCTTGGGATCGTTACAAAGGATTGCTAGAGTCTTGCCCACATCATGGACTTGAGAGGTGGTTGTTAGTGCATACCTTCTACAACGGATTGGATTACTCTTCGAAGGTGTCACTTGACTCCCCAGCTGGTGGAGCCTTTATGAATAGACCACGGACTGAAGCGTTCAATATCATTGAAAACGTAGCCACCAACTATCACCAATGTGGTTCGGAAAGAGGTAATAACGCGAAAAAGCTTTCGGGGGGTAAGTTTGAAATAAATAGTAATGATTTAATTATGTCTAAATTTGACTCATTGAATAAATGTTTTGATAAGCTTGAAGAGGCTAATGTGAGTTCAATAGGTGCTACTAATGTTGTTTGTGAGATTTGTGGAATGCAGGGACATGACATAATGGAGTGCCCACATGGTATTGCTCCTGGATCCGGTGCTTTGGGGGAACAAGTGAACTCTTGTCACAATTTCTATGACACGAACCCGAAGTTGCCAAATTATGTTCCCCCAAATCCTTACAACCAAGTCAGGAAGAATAATCCTTATCTCTCCTACGGGAACTACAACAACACGTTGAACCACGAATTCCGGGAAGGCCAAGGTAATAGGAAACCTGCATCGGGGTATCCTCAGGTACAAAAGTCTAAACTTGAGTCGCTTTTGGAAAATTTTGTTGAAACTCTAACAAAGCAAAATGAAGAGTTTAGGCAACAAGGTAGGGCAGTCAATGAGGCAATAAAAGAGTTAACATCTAAAGTAGATAACTTAGCCATCCATAATAAGATGTTAGAAACTCAGATTGCCCAACAAGCTAGTACATATTCTAGAACTAAGGGTACGTTTCCAGGACAACCCGAAGTTAATCCCAATGAGCATTGTAATGCTATATACTTGAGGGATGATAAGCTTGGGGTAGTTGAAAAGGATGTGGAATGTGAGGAGGACATGAGTGAACATGAAGAGATAGAGCCAAAGTATGTCCCTCCACCAACTTACCAACCCCCAATACCTTTCCCACAAAGGTTGGTCAAGAAAAAGCAAGTAGAAAAAGAAACTGAGAGCTTAATTGAGGAACATGATTCCATGATAAAAACTAATATGCCTCCTAAACTAAAAGATCCAGGAAGTTTCTCTATTGCTTGCTCAATTGGAAAAGTGAAAATAGACCAAGCCTTATGTGACTTAGGGGCTAGTGCGAGTTTGATGCCGCTTATTATCTTTGAGAGATTAGGAACCAAGGAATTGATTCCATCCAAGTTCTCTTTACAATTTGCGGATGGCTCAACTAAAACACCTCTAGGCATACTAGAGAATGTTCCCATAAAGGTAGGGAAATTTTTCATTCCTACCGATTTCATGGTGTTGGACATGAACGGGAATTCTAAATTCCCTATCTTTCTTGGAAGGCCATTCTTGGCCACAGCTGGAGCAATAACAGATGTAAAAAATGGTAAGCTCTCCTTGAATGTAGAGAAAGGAATGGTGGATTTTGATTTGACTAACTCATATAACAACCCTCCGTTTGAGAGTCATGTGTGCAGGATTGAGATAACGCCTCCAAAGGTGACGGAAGAACTTAACATGGAAGCAACTCTGAAACTTTTCATGACAAATGATGCACCAAATAATGATGAAATTGGAGTTGCCCAACATGTGGAGTTAAAACTTACGCCGGGAGGAAGTAAGGCCATGAAACTCAGAGTGAAAAGAGCAAAGCGAAAGCGCATGTGACCATATGAACAAAATAGGCTCTTTGAAGGACTTCCTTGGAAGAGAGATGTTCTTGCACTTCCAAGCCCAGCTGATCCCGATTGATTGAAGGGAGTATGGTCAAGCTTAAGACCGTAAATAAGCACTTCTTGGGGGGTAACCCAAGCTTTCTTTCCCCTTTTAATTTGTTTTTGAAATTTGTTGTTGAATAATTTGAGAAGATTAAGAAAAGAAAGATAACAAATTGATGTTTTTGCCAAGTATTTTCAGGTTATGAAGGCATGAAGAGCAAAAGGGCATGGAAAAATAAAGTCAGGGGAGATCATGGCTTGGCCCTGATGGCCATCATGGCCGTGATGGAGCAATTTAAAAAGGAAAAGGAGACCAGAATGGATCGCGCCTAGCCGTGATGAGGGTTACGGCCGTGATGGGTCAGAAACTGAAAACCAGAATTGACCACGGCCTAGCCGTGATGTATATCACGACCGTGACAAGGTCCAGTAAGCAGCATCCGAATCGATCACGGCCTGGCCATGATGAATGTCATGCCTGTGACGTGTCTTCCAGCAGCTCCATGGCTGGCATCTGAGCCAGCACCCACCACCACCTCAGTGAGTTGTTCCAATTTTTATTTTTATCCTCCCTCCGACTTGAATATTTACATTGGGGACAATGTAAGTTTTTAAGCTTGGGGTAGGGGTATTATTTTTTGTTTTATTTTTTGCACTTTTTGCATGTTGCATTCATATAGGCGTAGTTTTGCATAATCACATGATTAGATTTCCCCTTACTTAGAGTATGCATCCAATTGTGAGAACTTTGTGCCAAATGAATTGAGCTAGTGAATTTTTGAACCCAATTTTTGTATTCTTATGATAGGCTAAAAATAAAAATGCTTGAGATGATCTTTTGATAGTTGATAATTAGCATGTAGTTCCTTAGATTTGTGTTTCTCATTGATATTAAACTATTAAATGTGAGATTTTTATTTTATTTTATTTTGAGCCTAAAAGGGGAACTCACTAAATTTACCCCATTCTTTGTGATTGAGTGTTTTATTCCTCTTGGATTGTATTCTCTAGAACTTGACTTGAAACCGTTTTGAA
This sequence comes from Sophora flavescens, assembly GCA_030762895.1. Lineage (NCBI taxonomy): Eukaryota > Viridiplantae > Streptophyta > Magnoliopsida > Fabales > Fabaceae > Sophora > Sophora flavescens. The sequence continues at coordinate 95,048,128 of CM061066.1, forward strand.
ACTTAACATTTTTTAAAACATATTTGAAAATGATTGAGGCACTAGGTATTTTTCTGGCCTTCTGAACTTTGACTGATTAAATGCTACCACTTAGTTGCCCAATTTTGAGCCTAATAGAATAAAATGCTTTTCTTGGTACCTTGATTTATTTTGATGAATGATGCTTGGTATGACACCTTTTAAAGTATTGCAAAAAGGGCAAAAAGGTGATTTGAAAAAAAAAATTGTGGGATGAAAAAGTTAGAAAAATATTTCTCTGAAGTTTAAAATCTCCCATTCTCCAAATAAATAAAATAAATCAAAATAAAATATAAAAAAAATGGAGAAGGGGATGAGAAAAAAAAAAAGAAAGAGAGAAAGAAAGAAAGAAAGAAAGAAATGTGGAAAAGTGAATTAAAGCCCAAAAAGGTATTTTAGAAGGTTGTCATGCTTTGCATTGTTTTATATTTTGTTAGCCTTCTTGAATTTTCCTTTTCTTTGTTTCCCCACCTAACGATTAATCTCATGACCCCATTACAACCAAAATAAATGACCTTTTGATTCTTATGTGTTTTCATTAATAAAGTAGAGATTTGGTTAATAGTCAAGTTTATGGTAGAATACCTTCCTTGAGGAAATTGAGTGAATAGTCATATATCCTTAAACACTTGAGTGAGGTGAGAAAAGTGCCCGAATTAGTGAGAGGCATGAATCTAGAGAACCTAAGCTTCTAATTGGACTTGAAATTGATTGTCTCTTGGTTACTTATTTGGATGTTCCTGTTACTTGGATTTGTTACTCGGGTTCTTGGATCACTGTCCATGCTCTGATTATTTATCTTTTCTGGTCTTGGTGATTGCTTGAGGACAAGCAAAATCTTAAGCTTGGGGTAGTTTGATGAGTGTGATTACACCTCATATTTCTTTATCATATTGCATGCATTTTCATGTAGTTTAGGCATTTTTAATTTGATTTTTGTTAGTTTTTACCTTGGAACGGGTAAGGTGGTTTTGTGGTGTTTGTGTGCCGGAATTGAAGATTAAAATGTTCAAGATCAGTTATGTTGGAGCTTGCATGAAGATGGAGCTTGAAAAGCAAGAAAAATGAGCCAAACAGAGCTCATCACGGCCATGATCGAGCAAGGCTGAAAAGAAAAGTACGCAAAAGTCAGAACCTGTCACGGCCGTGACAGGCCAACCAATGCCAAGTTTTTCGAGACAGAATCTGTCACGGCCAGGCCGTGACACCCAATATATGAAAATTTAATTGTTGATTTGATCTGATTTTGTAACTGGTTAGAATTCAAGTTACCCTATATTATAAATAGGACTCTAAGGCTCGAAAATCGGGATCCCTTGGGCTGTTACCTTAGGGAAAAATTAGGATTTCTCTTCTTCTCAATTTCTTCTTCTCTCTTAGGTTTTTTTATGCTTTCGTTAATCAATCTTGCTATGGACATGGCAATGCTTGAGTAGTCGTTTTATTTCTAGAAATTGGGGCTATGCCCACGACTTGTTTTATGTTATGAATTGATGTTTTCCCTTTGTTAATTCCAATTTGCTTTGGATTTGATTCCTATTGCATGAATTACTTGTGAATTTGGTGCGCACTTATTTGCATGTCATAGATACTCTAAGGATGAACCTAGCGGTGAACTTAGGTATTGGATCTATAGGGATTGAACTTAGGACTTAAATCACGAGAGTTAGAAGCGGTCCTTCGAGGGTTCTTTGAATTGTCACGATTCTTAATAGGTTCAATTTAAATACCATTACCAAGAGAGTAGGGGTTGGTTTAATTGGGCACGGTTCTTGTATCCCGGGAGGGAACATTAACTTATTTAGGATAAATTCACCTTCAAAGCAATTTTGATAATTAACAAGAGAGGCAGTCAATTTAGTAACACGAACAGTCTTGTTGGTAACCCAATTCCTGGAAATCTCTTTTAATTTGAAAATCTCCATATTTGATTTGATTGCAATTTTATTTGATTGCGTTTTAATTACGAGATTTGTTAGTTAATTCTTATTTTAAAAACCAAATCTTTTCCAAATCTTTTTCTTGTCTAGTTTAATTAATTTAATAATTAATTGTTATTTAAGATCACAGTCTCTATGGTTCGATCTTTTTATTATTTGACGATGAAGTCGTTCACTTGCGAATTCTCGCCCTATCATACCCACAGATTGGAAACGACTCTGGAGAATCATCTGATAAAGAAGCCCCTAATTCTTACATCTCTTCTCCTCCACGCAGCGATCACCCACTCCCCGAATTGGTGAAATATGGGTGTCAAAAATCAATTCAGAGTCAAATACTTAATCTTAAACTCATGCGGTTCTTAGCGGTGTTGGATCCGCCACCACCTAAACCACCTGACTCTATGGATTGTGCAGTTCCGGTGTGTGTCCCTGTCACTGCGGTAACCAGCGAAGTATGTCAACGTGATACAGGGGATTGGTGCTAGCTTAACCTACTTCCAACACAAATGGGCCACACCTAACCCAATAGTTGGGCCTCCAAGAAATGCAGCATGAGTCGGGTTATTAACCCACTACTCCAAAATGGTTTATGTGCGTTAGGTTTTTTGCGTGCTCTCCATGATGTTGTGGTACTCTCTGCCGCCGCCAATCGCAGGGGTGATGCCATCGTCCAGGCCACCTTTTCAAAGGGCGAACTGTCGCAGCTCGAAGTTGTTTCCGTCGCCGGCGATGTGAAAGATACATCGACAAATCGTAAGGACGAAGAACAGGGTCAATCCAAGGTCAAGGTATGTTGTCGATTGAGCCGTGATGTCACGAGCAAAGGCAATGTGAGCGCAAAGCTGATGTTGTCCTACCAAGGTTGTTTTTTGAAGTACCATAAGAGCTGCTTGCAAAGCTAGACTCAAGTTAGCAAATTCTCTCATTGGAGTTCGCGAACCTGTCGTGCTTGGCGAACTGGTGGGATCCCAAATCGAGCAGATGCTTCAGACATTCTTGCTGGATTCTCAAATTCTATAAGCAGTGATTTGACCATATCAGAGTTAGTACAAAAGATCAAACTCTGCTATCACATAGCAGGTTCTAAAGGTATATACTATGTCCCTGAACCATATTTCAACGTTGATGTTGTTCATGTCACTCATTTGATAAGGCTTGCATATCTTAGAAATAAAGATAAGCAGCAATTTATTCATGCAATGTCTCTGACACTTGTATCCGCCATGACTTCAACTGAGATGGCCATACAAACTACAAATACCACCTTATTCCCATCCACACTTGTGAAGATAATAGATTCTCTAAAGGATACCAGAAAGAGTTCCAATGATGGTATTTCCAATTCTCAATTTTATAGATACGATGTTTTCCAAAAGGGTGATAAGCTGGAAAATGGTGATAAGCTATGTTTCCAATTTGTATATTATGGCTCTTATCCACTGGGAGATAAATGCAATCTTCGATATGATATATATGCAAGGGATTTTATCTCTTGGCATGCAATTATGGCAGGATACTCATCAAATGGGGCAGGGTTCAAAGCATGACATCTACTTGGTAATTTAGTGTCTCTAGGGACGTTGTTGGTTTTTGTAGCATGTGCAAAATTGGGAACCTAGCCTTTGGATAGTTTTCAGTCATGTAGTTTCAGGCATCCCTTCCTTTTTGAAGATACTGTCGTGGGAAATGCTTGGGTTAGTTTATATACAAAATGTGGTTATACAAAAGAAGCATATGACACTTATTCTATACTATCCTGGACAGATTTGATTTCTTGCATTTCTATTATGGATACCTATGGAGAGAAGCTACATTATTCAAGATTTCTTAGCTTGTTAAAGTTGAGGTTCCAACTAGGATTTTGTCCTAATTCAGTTACCATATTGACCATAATCTGTTTCTGTGCTTCTTTTCCTAGAGTAGAAAAGGTCAAAGACATACACAATTATTCAAATAGCATTGGATCATTATTAAGTAATACCGCGCCAACAGTTTGGAATGCAATACTTGGTGCATATTGCAAATGTGGTAACATTGAGGATGCAATTAAATTGTTTCAACACCTACGAGAAAAAAAGAATGTGGTCCCATGCAATTCACTAATGTCCGGTTATGTGGGTTTAGGATCCCATTTGGTCTCTTATGCTGAAAGTCAGGCCCACACAGAGTTGGGAATCAATCAATGGACTATTCTTCTAACAAACTCCAAGAAATGGGATCCGGGTGGCGATGACTATTTTTTACATACCAGTGGTTCCTCACAATTCAAACAATGGGATCCGGATGGATTTTCTCTTGTCCATTAGGAAGATCCACTTCATTTGGAGGCCACTTGGAAAGTTACTATTCTCCCCCAACAACATTGTCTTAACTTCAACCTTGAGGATAAGGTTGATTTTAATGGGGGTGGTAATGTTATGATATCAATAGAGAATAGCCAACTTGGCAAAAAGGTTGTAACAGAAAAGGCAAGGGAAACATGTGGAAGAGGGGGTGAGAGGATGAGGTGTATAAGAGTGAGAAAGGAAAATGAGACGAATGTGCATTGTGTGTCAATGTTACTCTTTCTCCCGTGAGTTGTTCTTCCTTCTCTCTGGGATTCCCTTTTCTTCTGCTACTCAATCTCTATTTCTCTTCTATTCATTCTCATACAATTGTAATGGTTACTATTCCTCCACTGGGAGTTGATTTTGATAGTTTATATTCAATAAAACAGTAGCCTCCTTCCTCTTATTCATACTTGAGTATTAATATTCTTGCATTTCATATTGGTACTATTACATTATGCTTTCAAAATCAAAGAAATCTAGAAGAAGTAGCGATCATACTATAAGGGACGGGTTGGTTAAACCCACAAGTTATCTTGTACAATAAATAAGAAAGCACACATTATTTGGTTTGCATCCCATTGTCAAAAATATCCCTGAATTAGATGCAATGTAATAAACAAATGCATCAATTTCAAATTTCTAATGACGGCACATTGCATGATTTTATGAATACAAGCATATTTTCCACACGAGCAAGGAAAAGCACAAAGCCTGACAAGCAAAAGCGTTTATGCTTTATATCACAGTAGTTTACTACCCCATTCTCAGGGCATTTGCACTGCTGCAGATTTCTTTCTCAGCGTCCAAAATGCAGCAAAGTAACGATTCTGCAAAGAGAACCATAAACCTTTTAGCAAATTCAAATAAAAGCTTTCAGAGGATGCAGTGTTACTGATTTCCTATGATTAGAACGGATCGCAAGGAAAAAAATTAAATGAAAAAAGAATGTCAAACCTATGAAATTTTGTTTGCCGTAATTGAGCATATCAGCCAAATAGTGTTCATCAACTCAAAACACTTGCCTTAAATATAGCTAAAACTATGGTAAGAAATAATGTATTCCTAACTGTACAATCTACAACAAATGCATCTATAAGGGAAGGGACCCACTTACTCCAAGAATAAATATGTAGAATAAATCTTTATTGGTTTTTACCAGTTTTAAAGACTGAAAAAGATATATAATCTAAGGGAAGGGATCCACTTGCTTCAATTTGTAACTATCAAATAAATCTTTATTGGTTTTTACCAGTTTTAAAAGACTATGAAAAAGATATATAATCTAAGGGAAGGGATCCACCTACTCCAAGAGTAAATATGTAGAATAACCAATAAGTATCAATATTATATGTAGAATAACCATTAACAGTTTTTGAAAGTTGTCCCATTTTAGGTGTTGAAATAACATAACTGTAACATAAATGATATTTGTACAACAAAAATGGACAACTTTGGGACAACTTTTGGACGATGGTTAATGACGTTTAAATTGTGATTAATAGTGTGTTGAACTTGTTTAGTGGATATACATGTAGTGGATGGGTAACTCGTTAACTGATTACTTGGTTAATGATGTATAAAAACTTGGTTAACAGGAGTTATAAGGTGGTCAAGGTGGTTTGGGGGAGGGACATAGGGTTTGGAGTGATAAGGAGGTCATGGGTTCAACTCCCTCAATAACATAACACACTAACTACTAACATTTGCCTATCAAAAAAAAAGCTTGGTTAACGTAGCTCAATGGATGGTTAATGCAGCACATTGAATGATTATTGAGTTACTCATCTCGGTGATAATGTTTAATGACATTCAAAATTATCGTTAATTGGTTAATAGATACATCAAAATGGATAACTCATTAGCCATCTATTGAACTGCATTAACCACAATTTTGAACGTCAGTAACTGTTGTCATAACTTGTTCCATTTTAGGTGTTCAAATAACATAATTGAGTAACTAAAGTGGTTCAGTATTTTTGAATTAAAACGGCGACCTATATACTCATGACAAATGTATGAAAAGAAAAGGACCGTGGGGGTGGAGGAACATTTGTGTGCAGCTAGAAGCTTACTTGCATCATTGATCTGGGATTTGTAGTATAGGTTGTCTCAATAGTACTTTCTCTCTGCAAGTCCATGACGAGACCATGCAAATATAATTAGTTACTCGTATAAGCAAAAGTGGCATTTTTCAGATCAGAGAGATTACCTCAAATTCAAATCCAAAATGCAATGCAACCCTTTTAACATCTTCCAAACTCAATTCAACGGACATTTCCTACAGACATTTCAGCGTAAGTCAATACACCCCAAGCATGTGATGCCGTATTTTATTTGTGAAACAGAAAGATAGGTTTGAGTGAAAAAGGCAAACAATAATAAATTATATTATTGATGGGACGTATTGTGTTGCGATACCTTAACCTAATACTCTTATTTATACTAATAGATAGGTGAGGTACTATTACTACCAGTACAAGCCCATGCCCACTACTAATAAAAATAATAACATAATTAAATAAGGAAACAAATTAAGGAAATATAACAAAACCAGAAAACAACACGTAGGATTGTTCTCAGTTACATAACTAATTGCTGAAAATATATTTTAAATTCTAAATGTATTCTACGATAATCTAAAAATATCTGAAATATATTCTGACACTCCTCTAAAACTGAAGCTTAAGCTTAAGATATTACCTAAAGTTTAAGCTTAAGCTTGTTACACTTAGAAAACACATAAACATAATAGCACCAAAAAATGTTATTTGTATACCCAGACACATGACAACTTGGTTAATAGATGTACAAATCTTGGTTAATAGTGTCCAAGTGAATGGTTGGCGAGTAGGTTAATGTTGTCAGATTTGTAGTTAACGATGTACAAACATTGATTAATGTTGTGAAAATCTCATATGTACAAATATCATTGTTGTCTAACACTCGCTCTAAAGCTAAATCTTAACCTTAAGATAGTACCTGAAGCTTAATCTTGATTTTGCTACAAGTAGAAAACCCATAAACATATAATAAATTACACAACCCATTTTAACAAGCTATTCCCAAGAAGAGAACGGAAGCAATATGTTTACATAAATTTCGACGACGACGACTTCTTTAGAAAGGACTTTTTCTCGGATAAAATGACAATCGATCTCAATATGTTTAGTTCTCTCATGGAATACTGGATTGGAAGCTATATGAAGAGCTGCCTGGTTATCACAACATAACTTCATTTGTTGAGTATCTCCAAACTTCAATTCCTCAAGAAGTTGTTTAATCCAAATGAGCTCACACGTGGCTACAGCCATAGCTCTATATTCAGCCTCTGCACTAGACCTTGCAACAACATTTTGTTTCTTACTCTTCAACGAGACAAGATTTCCTCCAATAGACACACAATACCTTGAAGTGGAACGCCTATCAATGGGTGATCCTGCCCAATCTGCATCGCAAAATCCAACTATTTGAGTGATTCCTTTGTCTTCATAAAGTAGTCCTTGTCCTGGAGTCTTTTTAATGTATCTCGATCGAATTATCGCATCCCAGTGATCATTATGAGGAGACTGCATGAATTGACTCACCACTCCCACTGCAAAGGAAATATCTGGCCTTGTAATAGTGAGATAGATGAGCTTCCCAACCAATCTCCGATACCTTTCAGGATCAGAATAAGGCTCCCCCTGGTTGGGTAGCAATTTTTGATTCAGATCCATGGTACTATCAACTGGTCGACAATCTAACATACCAGTTTCTTTAAGTATGTCTAATGCATACTTCCTCTGTGAGATGATAATCCCATTCTTTGACTGAGCAACTTCAATTCCAAGAAAATATTTCAATTTCCTCAAGTCCTTGGTCTGAAAATGGCTACATAAATGTTCCTTCAGCTGAGAAATTTTCTCCTGATCATTTCCTGTGATGACTATATCATCTACAATCTACATAGACCACCAAGTAAACGCATATATTTGGAGAGGTATAGCAATAAAAAACTGAATGATCAGCTTCACTACGTTTCATTCCAAAAGCTTGAATAATCGAATCGAATTTTCCAAACCAAGCTCGTGGAGACTGTTTTCACCCATAGAGAGATCGTCGTAGCTCGCAAAACCAAACCGGACTCCCCCTGAGCAACAAATCCAGGAGGTTGCTCCATATAAATCTCCTCTTCTAATTCTCCATGAAGAAATGCATTTTTAATATCCAACTGATATTATGGCCAACGACAGATGGCAGCCATGGCAAGAAATAATCGAACAGAAGTGATTTTGGCTACAGGGGAGAAAGTATCTCCATAATCAAGTCCATAAATCTGAGAGTAACCTTTGGCTACAAGCCGGGCTTTGAGCTAATCGATCTGTCCATTGGCCCCAACTTTAATAGCATATACACATCGATAGCCAACGGGTTTCTTTCCCGGAGGAAGAGGAGTCAAGTCCCAAGTACCATTATGCTCCAAAGCCTGCATTTCATCAATCATGGCTTGTCGCCATCCTGGATGATCAAGTGCCTCACAAACATTTTTAGGAATGGAAATGGAAGATATAGATGACACAAAAGAATAATAAGAAGGAGAGAGACGATGGTAACTTAAGAAGTTATAAATAGGATGAGGATTTCGAGTAGACCGAGTACCTTTCCTAAGAGCAATGGGCAAGTCAAGGTTTCCTTCAGGTAGGTCCGTAGTAGGGTCATCTGCTGGAGTAGGACATGATTCAGCTGGTCTTTCAGTGCCTTCCAATTCTGTATTAAGAACTCGTGGACGACGATGATATATGATGGGTGACCTTTGAGATTGCATGAGTGGGGGATCGTTAGGAATTTCTGTAGTCGAAACTGATTCCGACAAAGGAGAAGGTGATGGACCAAGATACGGAATCGGAAAGACTTCTTGAATAGTCTGAGACTCAACTGTGGATTGTGAGAAGTAAAACTTTTCTTCGAAGAACGTTACATCCGCACACATGAAATAACGATTCTGCACAGGGGAGTAACGCTTGTAACCCTTCTGTAACCTGGAATATCCCAAAAAGACACATTTGATGGCTCGTGCAGCAAGCTTATCAAGACTTGGAGACAAGTCATGAATAAAACAAGTGCATCCAAATATCCGTGGAGCAACATGAAATAGTGACTCTTTATGAAATAAAACGGAATATGGTATTTTGTGATCAAGAGAGGATGAAGGCATCCGATTAATTAAATAACATGCTGTCAAAACTGCATCACCCCAATGTCGGACAAGTACATTCGCATGAAGTAACAAGGTCCGAGCAGTTTCAACAAGATGTCTATTCTTCCTTTCAGCTATGCCAGAAATTGAGGGGTATGAGGACAACTGGATTGATGGAGAATGCCCTGTGATGACAAAAAGGAAGAAAGAGCACAAGAAAAGTATTCCTTTGCATTATCACTTCTAAGGATTTTGATTGTCTTACCAAATTGGGTTTTGACCTCATTAACAAAAGTGGTGAGAATAGACGAAAGTTCAGATCGTTCTTTCATTAAGAAAACCCAAGTGCATCGAGAGAACTCATCAATAAAGGTAACGAAATATCGGAAACCATTAGAAGACACACAACTCGGTCCCCATATATCTGAATGGATAATTGAAAAGGGAGAATCAACTCAGCTTTCAACTTTGCTAGGAAAGGAAGAGCGAACATGCTTGCCTAGTTGACACGACTCACAGTTCAATGATGACATTTTTGCAAGATTCGGAACCATTTGCTTCAATTTTGACAAACTTGGATGGCCCAATCATTCATGAAGTAGATTTGGAGACTCGACTGCAGTACAACTTACAGAAGGAGCTGATTGGAGGTAATAAAGACCATGTGATTCATGTCCTACGCCAATCATCCGACCCGCACCACGTTCTCAGTATAGTAAAAGAACCAAAGATCAAAAGTTACTGAGCAGTTTAGAGAGCGAGTAAGTTGACAAAGGGAGATCAAATTAAAAGGGCAACCAGGTATAAACAAAACAGATTTTAAAGTTATAGAAGGAGTGACTGAAACATGATCGATTCCTTTGGCGCTGACCTTAGAACCATCCGCAAGAGTAATGAAGTGAGGAAATTTAGGAGAAGATATGGAGGAGAATAAAGAACGATTACCAGCAATATGATCAGAGGCACCTGAATCAATTATCCAAAGATTTTGATTGTTACCGGATTGAGATATGAAGGTTGTGGAGTCATGAACACCAATGGCAGTAGACCCATGAGATTGATGGGCAGCTTTCAATTGAAGATACTATCGGTACTCGGCTTCAGAAAATTTTTCCTTGAACATTTCAGCAATGACTAATTTTTGAGGAAACCCATGAAGAGAGTAACAAGTATTATGAGTGTGACCCATTCGCTTGCAATATGTGCATTGAGGACAACCCATTCGAGCCAAAACAGACAGAGAGGCTGCCTTATCACCTGAGATTGTAAAGAGACCAGCGGCGGCAAGCAACAACCAGAAACAGGAACCAAAAAATCAGAGGAGACTAAAGGCAAGAGACCCACTTTCCAAACAACAGGAAAATTGAATTTTGACCAGCTAGACAGACAGAGGAGGTCGAGGCGAACGGTTCTGGGTGGTCGCGGTGGTTTTCCGACGACCGGAGTGTGGCGCGCGAGTTACACGTGCCCGGAAGACGGCGGCGCGTGGATGCGCGTGGCGGCACGTGGCACTTTATCCGGCGACGTCGCTTGGTGGGAAAGCCGATCGGAGACTTCTGAGGCTATTTCCATCGATGGTGGAGACTGGGTTGGTCGAGACAGTGACTTTCGGAATGACTTTTGGTCTTGAGAGGTGCTGTTTGGTTGGGACAGTGTTGTTTGAAAAATAGAGGAAGGTTGAAGGACAGTTGAACCAGAGGCAGTAGACTTCGTAAAAGGATAAAGGTTGCCGGTACAAGATTTCTGCTGGACCAGAGGCAGAAACCTTCAAAGGACAAATGAACCTGCTCTGATACCATATTGAATAACTTGGAGATAATTTAGACAAGTGTTTGTGAAATGCTTATATATATACACACTCAATAGTAAATACAATTTACAAGGAAATGAATGATAAGCTAAATCCTAGGAACACCGTCCGCACCGTCCAACTACCGTCCACACCGTCCAACTAATTCTAACAGAACTAAAGTTGGCTTGAAGATGCCTTTGAAGATGTTGTGTGACAACAAGGAAGCAATCGATATCTCTCACAATCCAATGCATCATGATCGAACCAAGCATGTGGAAGAGGATAGATGCTTCATTAAAGAAAAAATAGATGATGGAACTCTTTGCATGTTATATGTGCCTACTTCGAAGCAAACAGCAGACATTCTAACCAAAGGCCTTCACAAACCATCCTTCGTGAAATTAATTGACAAGCTGGGAATGCACAACTTGTACTCACCATCTTGAAGGGGAGAGTTAGTACGGCAGTTAGAGAGTTAGGCATAGGAGTTTGTTAGCTTGGTTTTTCTCTTAGTATCCTACAGTTTAGGATAACAATTTCTGTTTTGTTTCTCTCTTTATCTCTTATCTTCTGTATATATATAACATAAATGTTTAAATGTACAGATATGATTGTATCAGATTTTTCAGAGATAAATAAAACGTTTTATGTAGTTTCTTTCCTCACCTTAACTACAAAAAAGGTTCATTATTTTAATGTTTTTAACCTTACATCTATTCTTGCTTTTATGTCAGTCCTTCACTCCGTTTAGTTCTTTGACCTTGTCCTCTTCTAAAATATTAGAATATGCCATTCTCGATTTCCTGTGACGCACTGCCCGAATAAGCTTTTCACCTACGTCTTAACATCCATACGAAAATAGACCATAGCACTCATTGGACCTAGTAGATTTGCCACCTAAAAGCAATTGGATGTAAATTGGTATTCCATGTCAAGGAGAACCCTGATGGAATAGTGAATAAGTACAAGACTAGGTTGTTAGCTTAGGGATTTCATCAACAACATGGCTTGGATTACACCGAGACGTTTTCACCTGTAATAAAACTATTCACTATCTAAGTTGTGCATATATTGGCTCTTGGAATTTGGGTTTGGGCCTAACTCAACCCCAAAAGCTACCTTGTAAGGTGAGGATTGCCCAAGCTTTATAAGCACTACTTTGGCCATATCTCTAGGCGATGTGGGACTAAACACACCCCTCAAACTCAGTACAATGAAGGTGCTGGAGGCTGCAATGAAGGCAGCCCAAACTTGGCGCAATTAAGGCAGCTAGGGGCGAACCGCAATTAAGGCGGATTTCCAACACACCGACTCACACCCAAGCCCAATGGGCTTGGAGCGTGGATGATGCGGGCAACACAAAAACAGATCTAGGATAGGCTCTGATACCATCTTGTAATTTGGGTTTGGGCCTAACTCAACCCCAAAAGGTAGCTTGTAAGGTGAGGATTGCCCAAGCTTTATAAGCACTACTTTGGCAATATCTCTAGACGATGTGGGACTAAACACACCCCTCATACTCAGCACAATGAAGGTGCTGGAGGCTGCAATGAAGGCAGCCCAAACTTGCCGCAATTAAGGTGGCTAAGGGTGAACCGCAATTAAGGCGGATTTCCAACATTGGCTATTATCCAGCATTGGCAAATTTAGTAGCTTGACGTAAACAATGCATTTTTAAACGAGTTTCATGAGGAACAGGTTTATATGGAACAACTAGTTGGGTTCATCAATGAGCATCTAGATCAGGTTTGCAGGTTAAATAATGCCAATTATGGGTTAAAGCAAGCTTCCCGTGCATTGTCTGAAAGACTAACCAAGACTTTGGTTCAATTTGGGTTTCAGAGTAACAAATACGATCCATCTTTGTTCACTCAGACTCATTCTGGGCAGTGTAAATGTGTTGGTTTATGTCGATTACATCATAGTTATGAGTTCCTCCTCCAAGCGCATCACTAAATTGATTGGGAAACTAAACACAACTTTTACTCTCAAACAGTTAGGTGATCTTGATTATTTTCTTGGTGTAGAAGTCACCCGATTATCTAGCAAGTGGTGCCTTAAGACCAAAGTAGTTAATCCCCGAAAGCGGAGTGGAGCTGCTGACCCCGAAAACGCTATAGCGTGATAGTGCATAGTGGGACAGCCGCTATTTTAGGTAGAGTGGAGGAGGAATGAACGTGGGAGGGAGAAGAGAGGGAGAATAATGAACGTAGGAGGGAGAAAAGAGGGAGAAGAGACGGGGACAAGTCACTGAACCAGACATAAAATAAAAGAGCATAAGAGAACGTGAGGGAGAAGTGTGGACAGTAAAAAAAATAGGGTCAAATGGAAATTTTAGTAGGTTCATTAGAAAAAAAAGGACAAAATAGATAATTGGTGAGCTACAGAGGGTAAAATAAAAAACTCAACAAGTTGCAGCCGCGGGAGAGGAAGAGCTAGTCGTCCAACATCGGTGCCAGCGATTGGGTGTGGCCGGAAGAGGCTCGTCGAAAGGAAGTGTTGATGGAACTCCGACCCATGACACGAGCTGCCTAGAAGCACCTGTTTCGCCGCTTTTAGGTGCCATTTCCGCCGCAACAAGAAAACGCTCCGCCCTGCCGCTATAGCGCACTATTGACTCCTCTGCGTAAGACACAATGCTATCGCCATCTTACAAACTAGAACTTAGAAAGTTATGGTTAGGGGGTAAAGGTTAGATGAGAAAAAAATATTCTATCATATCCTGTTTGTTTCTAACACAGCTCCCCTCATAGGAAAAGAATTTTAACTAATCAGTAGGATAGGATAAGAAACAAGATAAGCTTATCCTATCCTGTTGGCTCACCAGACCACAGATTAATAAAAGACAGGATAGCTTATCCTATCATATATGTCTTATCTTGACTTCCAAATGGACCCTATAGGTTTAGAGCATGGTAGTAAGTATCGTACGATTCATATGATACAAATCATGATTCGATACGTTTTCCCCAGAATTTGACACAGATCGGATGATTGAATCAAAAGGGGCCATGTATCATTGCTGAATCACGCGAATCGTTCCAAAATCGCATGAATTGCGATTCTCCGCCGTATCGTGCGATTCATGCACGGCGACTGAAATGCAGAAAACCTGCTCGCTATTCCTTGAAGCTTGGAGTCGGAGGCGCTGAGGAAGATGCGTAGAAACTGTGTTGAGGAAGCTCGGAGTCGGGTGGTTGGTAAGAAATTTATATGGTTGATGGAGAGTGAGGTTTGCGACCGGGGTTTGTCAAGTCAGGTACGACTGGTAGGGTTTTGAAGTGGGAAGAAAGGTGATTCTGATTTGGAGCGTGATGGGTTTCAACCCAAATAAAATTAAAACCTAGGCATAAGAATTATGGGCCTTTTTATCTTCATATTTTATCCATTATTATAATTTCAAATCCCTTTTTATATCTTTCTAAATTCTAAAATGAAAAATAAAAAATAAAAAAACAATGAATTATTTGAGGATGATTCTATTTTAGTTTATTGGTTAATTAATGAATTATTTGACTTTAGAATACAAACATCTATTGTTTCTTTATGTGAAAATATATTTTATGTTTTTTTTAATATTGGTTATGTATCTTACAATTCATGATTCGATACGATTCATGATTCAAAAAATAGGTCTTACGATTCACGATACGAATCTCGATTTGACAACCATGGTTTAGAGTCATGGAAGAAGGAAAAGCGTTACCACAATCAATAATAATCTACATCATCCATATGATGCACTATTTTACAATATCTTAACCTAATACTCTTATTGTTTATACTAATAGTAAGGTCAAGTACTAGTACTACAAGCCCGAGCCTACTACCAATAAGACTGAAAGGATATTTAAATAATGAAACAAATCAATAAAATATAACAAAATCAACAACAAAAAAATCTTAAGATTTCTTCCTTAGTTAGATGACTAATTGATTCACAATATATTCTAAATATATTCTAAGATAATCTAGTTGTCTCACATATATTTTCAACTACTCTAAGATAATCTACAGATATACTAAATATATTCTAACAATGTGAAAATAGAGGAACCTTACATCTTCTTGTCCATACGTATCGGCAAAGTGATAAAGTAGAGGGCCCAAATTTATCCAAACCTGCCATGGTGCCAATGCCACCAAGTACGAAGGACAATATTGACATGAGAATGGAAACAAGCAAAGTGAACAAATGGAAGGAGAACAAAGATGAGAGATACATGGGATCTATTTGGATTTTTGAACTAAGGAACTTACTCCACCGTCTTTCAAAATTCGTGAAATTATTTCAATGTACTCAACTATATTGTGAGCAGTATCGATAAAGAAACAAGTCACAACTGCATCCCATGCACCTGCATGGCCAATGTAAGCCTCATTAGAAATTACAATAGAGATAGGATCTTATATTATATTGCATTTAGTATAGATAATTTGATATAGATGTGGAGTCGGAATCACAATGTTAAGTTTAATTTATGCAAGATCCATGTGCCATGCTCCCTGTGGGGTTGGCTACATGGATCATACGGCGCCATAATGTTCTATCATAAATCATGTCAATAGTTAAATCATATCCGAGCTTGGGACCGGCTATGTTTAGCTTTGTCACAAAGTACAACATAGGCAGGATTATATTTCCTTGCGTAAATAAATAAAACAATGTATAGTTGCCTTTAAAATTTGGAACTTAGTAACTCCATTTTTGTTTTTGCTAAAATTAGTTCAAATTTGAACCCTATCTGATAGTATTTGAACAGAGGCTGACTGTTGCATAATTCTCTTGTCAAATTTTAGACTTGAAGGTTTTAATATGATTAATGATAGAACATTGTGGCGTCGTATGATCCATGTAGCCGACCCTACCTAGTGGGATAAGGCTTGGTGGTTGTGGTATTTACGCAAGGAAATATATTACAATTACATATCAGTAACATCTATGTTCAATAAACACTATCCAAAAACATGAAGGTAAAAATTCAGGCTGCATACACTAAAAAGTGGTCACAATCACATTATGTATTATTGCTATAGCTTAAAAAATTCAGAATATATTATTAGATTTCATCAAGCAGTAAACTGTACAACCCCAAGCATCTAGAGCAGCTTGTTTTGTAATCAATTTCGGAAATGCCCATTTTGCTTAACTGAACAGATGAATCAAATCAATCAATAAAGCACAAAGCTTAAAGGTAAGATGCTGATATATTATCAAATACGATACAAATATATTTCTAGTTAACTTCTCCTACCTACTTGGCTTGAATCACTGTAGACTTCAACAAAGTCACCTCCACACATGGAAAAGCCTTCGGTAATTCCTGCACTGCTCCAGGACAATGTAACCAACAATACCATAATTATGATATATATCATTAAAAAGTAATAATAATCTACTGTTATTTTAGTATTTCTATTTTCTACAAGCTACTCAATTTTCTGTATGTAACCCTTGGCTTTTTAGCCTCTAAAGAAGGAACAATGTAAAAAGATACTCTGAATGTAGGAGAATCAAATCAGGGAATTTCCTGATTATGTTTATTCTGATTTTGTTTCTCTTTATTTCTCTGATTTCCTTCCTTGATTCAAGGAAGAGACTTTGTTACGTTTTATTGTAATTCTTCTATTTAAACAGTCCTAGACTTTGTTACGTTTTATTGTAATTCTTCTATGAAAGCTCTTTTATATTAATGGTTTAGTGCTATTATTTTGTTTCTTTGATGATTTTGCTACTAGTTATATATCTAAGGAGGAACCCATATTGTGGTTCCTTTTCTGTATCCCTTAATTTCCTTCAAATAAACATTCTTTTATAAAAACATTCAGTGTATGTACCTGGCTGGATGAATATCTGGTATTGAAACAGGGCGAAGTTGATCACTATCTGACAGTGAATTACAATTACTGTGGATCCAAGGATATATAGTCCACTCACCCATAGTTTGTGCACTTGCATCCATCAGGCCAATTGATTTAAAACAAAAAGAAAGAAAAGAACCAAAAATCAGTACAGCAAAACTTAGTTTGTGACTTAAATCCAATAGGTAATTAAAGAGAGAACCCTTATTCTTACTGGTTAAGAATAAAACTTGAGCATATCATCATATAGTATGAAAATTCATTTCCCTGACTGATAAATCCTGCATCATTATAGGACGTATTAGTTATAATAAAAGTATAACTAAATAAAATCCCTATATAAGCCTGGTAATACACACACACCTAAACATGAAATCTCCAGAGCCAGCCGACCAAGTCCAGCACCAGGAACTAAACAAGCAGGTGGACTGTTTTTGAAATTTATGCTTTTAGTGAACAACAAATTGGGCAAACAGACTTCAACCCAAATAAGAATTTTTTGCTGGTATCAGAGTATTAAATCTACCTCTCTTTACTGCGATTAGGGAATAAGGTATTAAGCTCTTCAAGTATAGGCATGTAGCACTGCTCACGTTCATTTTTACCCTAATAAAATACAAATGCAGAAGAAAAAAAGTGGGCAGTGACTCAAGTTTTTCATATGATAACCATACAACAATGTCAACAACTACAACAACAAAAGCCTTTTCCAACATGGATTAAAAATATCATTGTGTTCAGAAAGGCTATTAGAAGTATCAGAGATAGATAAAGCAAAGGAGAGAGAGAAAGAGAAAGAAATGAGAAACTGAATCTGAATTATATTGAAATTAATGTCTAGATAGAATGAGTTAGCTATTTATAATAGCTGGGAAGGGTCTAAATCTATCTGCCTATTAACCAACTCTGCTGACCCGAGTTTATGCTTGACGACTAGATGTAGATCATAGTGGTAGTGATCGAACTAGTATAAATTGCTTGTGTGATTCCTCCTCCCCTTATTTCTTTAATTTTTGCAATTTACATTGAATATTAACATATTGCTCTATTGTATTGCAAATAATTTTCATGTTACATATTGTTCTATTTGACTCAATTTCATAAATTGTGCTTTTATTGCTTTCAAGATTCTCATATTGTATAATTTTTCTTATTATTACTTTACCTTTACATATTACTCTTCAAGAAAACTTTTGATCCTATTAGTTACATCATTAAAAAGAGGCGATTTTTTTTTTTTTTTGATCTCACATACTCAGTTCACTCCCCTCTTGAGTTTGAACGATTTGAACCAACAATATGATGTTCTCTAACTTCCTAAAACAAGTATTTGCTATTGTGAAATCAAAAGCCAAATAAAAATCTAGAATAGCTTTATCCGCAAGTCTGAAACAATTAATTCCCCTAGACCATACCCCCATGCAAACCCTAATAGTCCCAAGATTCCCTCCCAATATGCCCATTTATATTCTCTTCCAACCTGTTTCATATGATAAATTGATAACCACAATTAGAATTAAAAAAATAAATAAATAAGCAAGCACTACCTCAGCTGCCCAGTCCCTGACTATATTCCTTATTATACATCGCACCTGAGGCAAAAGCAATAATAAAATATATGTAAGTAGCAAAACCATATAAGATCATCAATCCACTAGAATCCTTATACTTAGGAAAATTTTAAGATACAAAGATTCATAAAGCAAAAGCACTGAGCATTCCAGACCATGCAGTGATCTAAAGATAAGCCCAATCTATTTCTTTCAAAGAAATGTACATTCCATATGATGAGGGATGTCAGCTGACAACTGTCATTTTGATCAAGCAATTGCACAGAAAATAAAAGAACTTTTCCAAAAGTTTGTATCATGACAGACAAGGTTTCATGGTATTACAGTATAGAAATGCTCCAACTTATGTAATGCTGATGTGGCAACAGCAAACGCCAGCAGTATCATTTAGTTAGAGTAGTTAGTCACTATTCTAGATTGTTTTAGAGCCTATTCTAGAATCTAGTATATATACCAGAACCTGAGGGTTCAGAATCAGTTCTGTTTTTCAGTTTTCAAATTTACTCTCTGCCTCTCTGCATTCTCTCTCTATGTTTTCTCTTTTTCAATTTCACAGTAATATTGAATTCTAAAATGGTATTATGAGCATCTTTTAATCATGAATCGAGGCAAACAATTCGACTCTTGTTGATTTATCTGCTGCGATACAATCCATTCCTTCTACTCTTCCATCTTCAAACTTTGTAAGCTTCTTTATGGGTGTTTTGGTCATAGAGGCCTATATGTCCTGCCTTGCGCTACAAATTGCTAATAATGAAAATCTTGAGCCCATCCCCTAACCATATTCCTTTCTTCTTAGTCTCAGTGATGAGTGTGATTTCACCTCATATTTCATTGACATTTTTACATGCATTTTCATGTAGTTTAGACATTTTTAATTTGATTTTTGTTAGTTTTAACCTTGGAACGGGTAAGGTGGTTTTGTGGTGTTTGTGTGCAGGAATTGAAGATTGAAATGCTCAGGATCAATCATGATGGAGCTTGCATGAAGACGGAGCTTGAAAAGTAAGGAAAATGAGCCAAACAGAGCCCATCACGGTCTAGCCGTGACAGCCATCACGGCCATAATCTAGTAGAGCTGAAAAGAAAGAATGATAAAGTCGAGCTGGTGACGCCAAGCCGTGATGTCCATCACAGCCATGACATGCCATCTGAACCTGACGCTCACAGGCAGAACTGATCACGGCCAAGCCGTGATGGTGGTCACGGCCGTGACAGACCAACCAGCAAAGCAATCTCCAAGTCAGAACCCATCACGGCTCGGCCGTGACAGGCATCACGGTCGTAACGCGCAATATATGGAATTTTAAAACCTGATTTGATCTGATTTTGTAATTACTTGGGATTCAAGTTACCCTACTCTATAAATAGAGCAATTAGGCTCGAAAATAGGATCACTTTTTGGGCTGCTACCTTAGGCAAAATTAGGATTTCTCTTCTTCTTCTTCTCTTCTCTTAGATTTTCTTTTATGCTTTTGTTAATCAAGCTTGCTATGAACATGACAATGCTTGAGTAATAGTCTTATTTCTAGGAATTGGGGCTATGTCCAAGATTTGTTTATGGTGACGAATTGACGTTTGGTCTCTTGTTAATTTCAATTTTGCTTTCGATTTGATTCATATTGCTTTAATTACTCGTAAATTCAGTGGCCATTTATTTGCTTGTCGTAGATACTCTAAGGAGGAACCTAGCGGTGAACTTAGGTATCGGATCTATATGAATCAAACTTAGGACTTAAATCACGAGAATTAGAAGCGGTCCTTCGAGGGTTCACGAATTGTCACAAAGCTTAAAGGGTTCAATTTAAATTCAATTACCACGAGAGTAGGGGTTGGTTTAATTGGGCACGGTTCTTGTAACCCGAGAGGGAGCATTAACTTATTGAGGATAAATTCGCCTTCAAAGCAATTTTGATAATTAACAAGGGGTGGTCAATTTGGTAACATGAACAATCTTGTTGGTAACCCAATTCCTAGGAATCTCTTTTGATTTGAAAAACCCCTAATTGATTTACTTTCCTATTTTAATTGATTGCATTCTTAAATATCTGCTTTTCTAGTTAATTCTTATTACAAAAATCAAATCTTTTCCAAATCCTTTTTTATATAGTCCAGTTTAATTGATTTAATAATTAATTGTTATTTGAGATCACGGTCTCTGTGGGATCGATCTTTTTATTACTTGACGACGAATCCGGTACACTTGCCGGAGTCCCATCACTCAGTCACTGTCAAGCCTAACGCAATGGTGAGTTCTGGGGAAATTAAATTGTTGCTTGCACCACTGTCTACCAAGACCACCACGTCAATACCTATAAGCTTCCCTTCCATTTTCATGGTGTTACAATCTGTTACGGGCTCTCCCATACTACCCAAAACTTCTATCAGCTTGCACTCTAGCTCCTTTTCTTCCTTCGAGTCACCCTCTTCTAAGACCACCATTTCACCCACTGTTTTCACCATCTCAGTCTTGTCTAACACTAGTAAATGGAGCTGCTTCTCAGGGCATTGGTGTAAGGGATGGAACTTGTCCCCACACCGAAAGCAGCGGCCCTTGGCTCTTCTCTCCATCAACTCCGGGTACGACAGCTGTTTAAACCCCTTCAATTGCTCTGAAAAACCGCCCCGTCGTTTTCCATCACCCTTTCACCCCGTCGACGCCATTGACAAAGTGGCGTATTTTCTTTTTGATGCAGATCCGGGTCGTGGGCCACTCCAACCCGAACCCGAAGAGCAGGTTGTTTCTTTCTAGGCCGAGTTAATGACCCCAATAACTCCGATTTGGGCCCCTCTCGCCGGATCGACCCATTCCACCTTTTCCTTTCGCATACGGCCTCCATCCATCCTCATCTTCACCGCATAGCTCTTCCCGAACATCCTTTGCCAATTTCATCATCTCGCATCCGAGAGTGAGGATTAAATGTGCGGACCCTCCGAAAACCGAAAGCAGAGCCCTTGGCTCTTCTCTCCATCAACCTCCGGTACAACAGATGTTTAAACCCCTTCAATTGCTCCAAAAACCGCTCTGTCGTTTTCCATCACCCTTTGCCCCGTCGACACCATTGACGAAGTGGCATATTTGCTTTTTGATGCAAATCCAGGTCGTGGACCACTCTAACCCGAACCCGAAGAGCGGGTCGTTTAATTTTTAGCAGAGTTTGCTCTTACTCAACATCCTTCGCCAATTTCATCATCTGCATCCGAGATTGAGGATTAAATGTGCGGACCCTCCGACGAAAGTGAGGTTTCAGGCCGCTCATGAAGTACCCGAGGTACTGCTCCTCCCTCCATATCGCGCAATCAGCGCCTTCTTCAACTTCTCCAACAACTCGTCGTCCGTCTCTATCAACAAGTTGAACCAGTGAATGGTGGATCCTTCCATACTCTAGGGTGCGAGTTTCAATTTGACGTCCTCCGGGGTGTTTTGGACGTCAAAATAAATCTCGGCTCGAGTGATCCAAGCCACCGAGTCCTCTCCTTCAAACATAGGCAGTTCAACCTTCTTCACGGACATTTGAGACTCATCGAAGTAGGAATCTCCCAATGAGTTCTCTGAAGTCTCGGGCTGCTCTACTCTCTTCTTTCCCACTGTCTTGCTCAACTCCGCCAGAATAGCGTTTTGTTTTTGAAACTGGCCCACGAGCAACTGAATTGCTCCCTTAACTTCACCAACTTCTGCTCTCATATGGCTCATTTGAACTTCCAAAATGTCTACACGCTCGATCATTTTTGGTGGCATCTATGGTTCTTACTCCTCTCTCTATCTGACAGGTCAGACCAATTGTTAGGTTCAAGAATGTAAGATGCTGGATAATACTGCATTGATACTGATAAACCAGGAAATATAACAGAAAAAAAGAGAAAATCTGATAGACAGAAGGTACCAGCCTTTAGCCAAGTGGTTCCCTCACCAAAGAAGAAGATTCTTGGTGATCCCTCTCTCTCCTATAACAGAAATCATCATTATATCCCCTCCTATCTCCCTTATTCCTTATATAACTAACTCAGCCATTACATGTTATATCCCTCCCTCACTTTCCAGCTCAGCATCCCCATTCTTCTTGAAACGTTTCCTATAGTAGACATGCCAAATCTTGGGCCTATTCTCTATGTTCGGTACTAGCTGGCCCAATTCCTCCTCACAGTTCCTAACAAGAATACTTTGTGACAACAAGTCTACCATTAGTATTGCTCACAAGCCAGTCCAGTATGATGGTCTTATAGCTGCTGAGTATGTTCCCTCAAAGTTCTAATTAGCATGTCTTCACCAAGGGACTTCCCACAGAGCGGTTTCAAGGTCTTACTTGCAAGCTGGGAATGATAGATATCCATTTGTCAGAATTCATAGAGAGAAAAGAGAAAGGATATGAGTCTGAAATCTTGTTTTTTTTTTACTGAGTTTATCATTACAGTGGGTGTTGTATTTATACTTACACTAACTTCTAACAGCTCAAGTAACCGAATGCCTAATTCAGTTACCTCTAACAGACATGGGTAGGGATACAGTGTACAGCACTGTATCACCTTACCATATACTCTATCATACCTCCCACAAGCTCAAGGTGGGAGATCTATAGTAGAGAGATCAAGCACCTTGAGCTTGTCCCTTAAGTACAAGAACCTTGTTGGAGACAAAGCTTTGGTGAGCAGCTATGCAATCTGTTCTTCAGAGGGAATGTGCAAAATGCGTAGCTGTTTGCTGATGACCTTCTCACGGACAAAGAATAAATCGAGCTCCATGTGTTTTGTCCGGGCATGTAAGATGGGATTATGAGATAGTGCAACGGTGCTCATGTTGTCACAATAAACAACTGGGGAGGAAGATGGGTATGCAACTCATGGAGCAAGGACTGTACCCAAACAATTTCAGCAGTGGTTGCTGCCAGACTTCTATATTCAGCTTCCGTACTTGAAGGAGCCACCACAGTTTGCTTTTTAGCCCACCAAGAGATCAAATTGGGGCCAAAAAAGATGCATGATCCAGATGTAGAGTGTCTATCATTGGGATCCGAGGCCCAATCCGCATCAGAAAATCCAGTTAAGACCAAAGGAAACTGGTTGGAAGCTGGTTGCAGGTGCAGGTGCAGGCCATGTGTTAAAATGCCCTTTAGGTAGCGGAGAATTCTCTTTACTGCTGTCCATTGTGAGTCCAAAGGCTGTGCCATGAATTGGCACACCTTGTTCACTGAGTAGGATATTTCAGGCCTCGTGATGGTGGCATATTGCAATGCACCCATGATTGACCTGTATAAGGAAGGGTCAGAAAAGTGATCAGCTCCCTGTTTGGACAGTTCGCTGCCTCCCACCATGGGAGAAGAAATTGGTTTAGTATCAGCCATTTTGGCTCGGGTGAGTAGATCATGAAGGTATTTGGTTTGAGTGAGAAGTAAGGAGCCATTGGTTGTCTTTTTGACTTGAATACCCAGAAAATAGTCAAGCTCTCCAAGCTGTTTGAGAGCAAAGTTGGAGTGTAGTCTAGTGATGAGTTGTTGGATAAGTGTGGATGATGTACCAGTTAGGATGATATCATCCACATACACAAGCATATACACAACTTGAGAGTGATGATGGTAAATGAACAAAGACGGATCACACTAGCTGCCAACAAACCCGAGTGTGATCAAGGCTCCTTTAAGCTTATCAAACCAAGCCCGAGGGGCTTGTTTTAGGCCATATAGGGCCTTGTGAAGCCTGCAGACCAGTCCTGAGACCTTGGATGAAAACCCCGGGGGCTGCTCCATATATACTTCCTCATCTAGATCCCCATTCAAAAACGTGTTGTTTACATCTGATTGTTGGAGAGACCAACCATTTGATAGAGCCAGAGTGATAATAACCCGGATAGTAGTGGGCTTAACAACCGGTGAGAAGGGTTCTGTGTAATCAAATCCGGGCTGTTGGTGAAAGCCCTTTGCTACAAGGCAAGCTTTGTACTTGTTGACGGATCCACCGGGGTTCTCCTTGACCCGGAAAACCCATTTACAACCAATCGCTTGTCTATGAGGAGGTAGGGGAACCAAGGACCAAGTAGAGTTCTGTTAGATTAATGTGTCTTTATTAGGCCTTGTTAGTAATATGGCAGTTGGTAGCAGTTAAATAATAGAGCAGTTAGTAGCAGTTAGAGTTAGTTACTTAGTTTACCTATAAATAAGAGGAGAGATTGATAGAGAGGGTATCGAGTGAATTGAATAGGAATTGGGGCCTTAGGGCATTTGGGGAGGTGCAGACCCTCGAAGTTCTGCTATATTGTACTGTAATCAAGGGATCATCCCTATTTCCTTAGTAATATCTTGTAATCAAATACCGGTTTCTATCAACTGGTATCAGAGCACTCGGTTCTGGGAGTGTTTCAGGTTCATAGGCGAAGAATGGAAGCAAGAATCGAGTCTCTTGAGCGCTGGTTCAAGAATCAGAGAACTTTTCGAAAGGAATATCAGGCAGAAAATCGAAGACAGTTCACAGAGATACGGGAAATTCTGAATCGGAATCCACAAAATAGTGGTCATCACAATCATCATAATGGTGGAAGCAATACCAGTGACGACGGCGACACGGTGGTTGGAAAGGAGACGAGTCACAGAGGAGACAAATGGAGGAAACTTGAAATTCCATTGTTTTCGGGTGAGGAGGCATGCGGGTGGGTTAGTCGAGTCGAGAAGTGCTTCGATTTGAAGGGAATAACCGACCAAGAAAAGATTCAAACCGCCAAGACAGCCATGGAAGGAGAGGCGTTATGGTGGTTTAAATGGTGGGAGATGTGTGCTCTGAATCCAACATGGGAGGATTTCCGATCCGCCATGATACGGAGGTTTCTGCCTTCACAACAGAGCCAAGAAGAAACGACACAAGCATTGGGGTCAAATAATGAAGAGAAGGAAGATGGTGATGCATCCAACATCCATAAATTCCAGAACTCAGATAGGGTTGCAATAACTAGGAAGGAGGAGGATCTCCAGGAAGAGTTCGATACAGGGAGAAGGCAAGGGAAACCACCGTAGTTCCAACAAATTCTTGATAACGAAAAGAAGATGGGGATCGAGAACAAGTGGGCAACGGCACTGCAACCTCAATCTTGGTCAGTTATGGGTGGCGGAATGAGAAAGGAGATAGAGAACGATCAGGGCCCAAAGGCGGAACAAGGGCAGAAACACCTCACAAGGACCGAACATAAGAGTGTTTTGGAGGAAGAGGTCAAACCCAGGCCACATCCGGAACCGCCAGATCGGAATCCTCCTACGGTGGTCGACGGTGCTAGATCGACAGCGCAGGGAAAATCGGTCACGCCGCAGGCGCGAGCCCATTTAATAGCGGCGTCCATCGGAAGAGAGAAGCGGCCGATGAGGATAAACAACTGATCAAAGCCGCCGCCATAGGAAAAGTCAAATTTGTGATCGTCGTGCGGTGGGGGTCGAAGAGAGGGGTGGCAGCGCAAATGGAACACCAAAGGGGATTAGGGCAAAATCAGTTTCTCTAAAATTGGGTCACGGGTTTGTCTTAATGGATGAAGCCCAGAGTAGTGAGGGAAAGAAATGGGGCTTAATGGACCCTTTTGTATTGTTCCCAGCAAGTCAGGTTGCTATTATCCACATGAAGAATCAACAGTTCGAAGGAACCCTTGAGGTTGAGGATGGTCTTAACGCACAGAGGGAGGCAAGGGGGGTTGGAGCAACACTGAAGTTTCTGAAATTGGGTCTGGGTTTTGAAGTATTGGGCCAGGCCCAATGTAGTGAGGACAAAGAATGGGGAGGGAATGTTGGCAACGATGGGTTTTGGATCCAAAGAGAATATGAGACTCCTAAAATGAGGATTAGCCTCACTGATGTAACCAGGAAGGAAACCTGGTCATGGCTCAGGTTGGTTGCCAACACCCAAATCATTATTGAGAGTTGCATGGACGAGTACCCAACAGAAGCAACCATAGGGGACTAGAAGCGTAATTGTGGGTGTTTGACAAAATGATCGTGGGGAGATCGGACCCGGATAATGGGATTCACATGTTCTTTTACCTTATGGATTTGCGCAGATTTATGGGACCCGGATGGACAGCTTCATACGACAACAGCTGCAGGATCATCGTGCTTCAAGTAGTGGGACCTCGGAAAATTATTCCTTAGAGACTTGCCCTTCACCTTGGGGACAAGGTGAATGTTTAGGGGGGAGTATTGTTAGATTAATGTGTCTTTATTAGGCCTTGTTAGTAATATGGCAGTTGGTAGCAGTTAAATAATAGAGCGATTAGTAGCGATTAAATAATAGAGCAGTTAGTAGCAGTTAGAGTTAGTTACTTAGTTTACCTATAAATAAGAGGAGAGATTGATAGAGAGGGTATCGAGTGAATTGAATAGGAATTGGGGCCTTAGGGCATTTGGGGAGGTGCAGACCCTCGAAGTTCTGCTATATTGTACTGTAATCAAGGGATCATCCCTATTTCCTTAGTAATATCTTGTAATCAAATACCGGTTTCTATCAAGTTCTTGAGTAGTGCATCATATTCATCTTGCATAGCTGAGTACCAATTCGGATCAGCAAGGGCCTGTTTAACAGATTTGGGTTCTGTGTGGCCAAGTAGGAAAGTAGGGTGTAGGCAAGGTTTAACTATACCATTTTTGGATCTAGTGGTCATATGGTGTGTGTTGATGGGTCCAGCAGCCGAGGATGAAGTTCGGAAAAGGAAGGGAGTGCTAGGGAGGTTGGTGAAGGGCTGGAACCCGAGGTATGTGTGAAGGAGGAATTGGATTTAGAGTTGGCAGAGGCTGGTTGAGGATTTGGAGATGGCATTGGGCAAGGTTGATTTATAGGTGATATGGGCGGTGGGTTAGGATTGGCAGTAGGTTGGGGAAAGGCAGTGGGAATGGTTTGGGAAAGTAAGGGAATAGGTGGTAGTGGGTGAGATATAGGTTCAGTGAGGGGTGGTTTGGGATCAAACAGCTCATTATAAGGATACCTTAGCTCATTGAAGATCACATCTTTGGAGATGAAGATCCTACCAGAAGGGGAGAGACACTTATAACCTCTATGGGATGGAGAATACCCCATGAAGACACACTCATGAGACCTAAACTCTAGTTTGTGAGGATTATAGTCTAAGGAGTGGGAAGCAAGCACAACCGAAGCTTTTTAGGAAATTGTAGTCAGCGATTTGATGAAACAACTTAGTGTGAGGGACCTCTTTAAGGAGGCAGTGGGCAGTCTGTTTATTAGATAAACAGCTGTTTGCAATGCGTGATCCCAGAATTTGAAGGGAAGAGACGCATGAACTAGGAGTGTGAGTCCTAGCTCAACGTGTGGGGGTAAATGATTCTATGTAGAATACCACATTCTTGAAGGATTTTTGAGAAGGAGCGAAACTCGCCACCCCAATCAGTTTGGATGGCTTTGATTTTAGTGTTAAATTGGAGCTCTACCATGTTTTTGAAATTAAGGAAATTGGTAAAGCTTCATATTTTGCTTTAAGAAGGAAAAGCCAGGTGAACCTAGTGTTTGCATCAATGAAAGAAATGTAATATTGAAAACCAGTTGAGGAGACAATTGGGGCAGGGCCCCATAGATCACTATAGATGAGTTCAAATGGATTGTTGTACTCGGTGTTAGAGTTAGTAGAGGGTAGGAGGTGAGCCTTACCAAGACAGCAAGAGGAACAAAAATCAAATGAGTTTTTATTATGATGGGAAGATTACAATTGTGTAATACATGCTTGAGAGTATCTTTGTTTGGATGGCCTAATCTTAGGTGCCAAGTGTGAAGTGATACATGTGCAGTATTAATAGTGGGAGTGAAGGAAACATTACAAGAGGGAACAACAGTATTATTACTATGACTTCACGGGTAACCTGAGATTTGACAAGACACACGTCAGAAAAGACTTGATTATCCTTGGCAAACGTATTGACACTAACTAAGTTCTTTGTAATATTTGGAACATGAAGAAGATTATTAAACACTAATTGAACATTTGGGTTAAAAGGAGACTTAAAAGAGGAAGAACCAGAGGAAGAGATTGGTAAACCTTGACCGTTACCAACAAGTATGTGATCTGAGCCTTCGTAAGGATGAGACTGTTGAATGTTGTGCATGTCTGGAGTGACATGATGTGAGGCTCCTGAATCCGGATACCACTGGTTGGAGAAGTCATTGTGTGAGGTGGCTAACATAGCTTGTGGGGAAGGTGATGGTTGGAAGTATTGTGGTTGGTTCTACCAGAGTGGAGGGTTGGGTCTGGGTTGGTGGGGGAAATAGTTGGTATTGGGTGGAGGAGGTGGTGGTTGGGGGACAAATTGATGATCGAAACAGAACTTCGGCCGCCACAACCCCTGCCACGGCCACCACGTCCGCCTCGATAGTTCTGGTCGGAGGACGTTGAGTAAAGCTGCTGATTCTGAGCCACAAGGGCTTGAGGTGTCGAGTTCGAATCAGCGGTGGTGGAGGTGGCTACATTCGCAACATTCACTGTAGCAGCGGCTCTCGAGGTGTTCTGCCTATAGCGATCGAGGCGCACTTCTTGCGCCAATAGGAGAGCTTCCAGTTCGTCCAAGTCATATGAGTCGTATCAAGTGCTCGCCAAGTTGATAAGGGAATCATATTCCTCGGGTAACCCTTCCAAGATAACATCAATTTGTTCTTGATCCGAGACAGGGTCACCGATTGAGTAGAGTGCATCGACTAGGGCTTTAACACGCAAAATGAACTCCGAAATTGAACGATCCTCTTTCTTCGTGTTTCGAAGCTCGGTGCGAAGCATTCTTGCTCGCGCACGAGTCTTTGACTGAAAATGATTATGGAGTTTCTCCCAAATTTGCCACGAGTGAACACATCCGATCAAGCGAGTGAGGATCGGAGTCGTGACGGAGGCTTAAAGCCAAGAAAGGAGCAACGAATCGTGAAGCTCCCATCGTGTGTATTCTGGATATAGGGTTCCGGCGAGTCTATCTGACTCAGAGAGGTACCGATTTGGAATCTACGGTGAAACAAGAAACCTATGGAGTTGATGCGCCTTTATGATTGGCTCGACCTGCTGCTTCCACAACAAGAAGTTATCCTCTGTAAGCTTTTCCGAAATTGTGAGGGAAAATGCAGGTGGAGGAACAGCGAAGAGTAGGAGAATGCGGCGGCGGCGGCGGAGGAGAAAAGTGGGAAGCCATTGGTGCTTCACCTAGCTCTGATACCATGTCAGAATTCATAGAGAGAGAAAAGAGAAAGGATCAACAACAACAACAACCAAGCCTTATCCCACTAGGTGGGGTCGGCTACATGGATCATACGGCGCCATAATGTTCTAACATGAATCATTGTTTTTTTTTTTTACTAAGTTTATCATTACAGTGGGTGTTGTCTTTATACATAGGCTAGCTTCTAACAGCTCAGGTAACCGAATGCCTAATTCAGTTACCTCTAACAGGCATGGGTAGGGATACAGTGTGCAGCACTGTATCACCTTACCATATACTCTATCACCATTCACCATCTTGAGGGGGAGTGTTGTAATATATTGCATTAATGGTTTGATATAGTCCGTTATTATTGTACAAATTAGGTGTTTATTCTTTTCGTTATAAGGGCAGAACTTCATCCTTAATTTTAGGATAGCATTTATTTCCTTTAATCTATATATATTGTATTCAGACTTTGTACAATTGAATGAAGGAATAATATTCAGATATTCAAAATTCCTTCTTTCTAGAGTCTGGTTTGTTTCCTTTTTTTTCGCTGTTTCATGTACACATCTTTGAAAATAGGAAATAGAATGAAATAAAGGTGACATTTTTTATATTATTAATGAAAACAGAAAACAAATCAAATGTACCCTAAATCTCCACCTATTAAAATCCAACCTAACCCTTTGACTATCGTATGTCGGAACAAGAAACAACTAAAAAGAATGGAAGCAGGAAACATAAATATACCTTATCTACATCAACTAAAGGAACATTCAACTGAAAAGATGGATTCAACCATTGTTGCCGTGATGAGACCTGAAATAAATCAGGAAAAAAGGGTGGATAAATTATTATTTTTCCCTGAAATACCCATACAAGGTGTATAATAACAGTCAAACTAATGTGGATAAATAAATTTTTGCCCTAAAATACAAGGGTTTGTCAAGAAGAAAGAAAGTATATCACAATCAAAGGGATTCCATCTCCTCTTGAAAATAAATAACTAGTCAACATGCCATAAGACTTTGCCAGCGACAAGGTCTCACCTACCATTCATTGACAGATGACTCACTCGTTAAAAGAATGTGAGAGTTATCTTTCTTTCAACCTCACATTTTCATCCAGATTCAAGAATGATAGCTAGAACATCAACTTTTCATAAAGGATCGGGTTAATTGACAGACAAACCAAATGAGATTCAAAAGATAGTTATTACTGCCGGTAAACATGTCTCAGTTGTTGACTTAATTGTTATGCAAAAGTTTTAATTGTTTGCAAAAAAATCTTAGAGAAAAAATAGGACGAGGATGAAAGAGGAGTGCTAGATGTATCAGGACATACTTTAGTGAAGGTAAAAAAATATATATTTGAAAATAAATTGTCACGGTGCCAAAGACCATAAAACAAAATGATACCTCTTAATAGAAACTGATGCAGAGAGAAGAGAAGAGGAACAGAGAAAGAGAATCGAGAAAATGAAGAGAATATTATTCAGAATTGTTAACTTTACAAAACAGAAAGCTAGCCTATTTATAATAGCTGGGTAGCTACTAACTGAATTCTAGCTACTAACAGAATTCTAACAGAATGCTTAACTAACTCTTAACAATCCACTAACTACTCTATCATACTCACTAACATACCCCCTTATAATCATGGGGGTGTGTTTACATAGGTGAACCTATCAACAATGCCAAGGTTCCTTCTCAATTCTTCAAATCTGTTGTGTTAGAGGCTTTGTCAGTAAATCAGCAACTTGGTCTATTCCAGGTATGTGACAGACTGCTAGAGTCTTGTCTAGCACCTTTTCTCTGACAAAGAAAAGGTCTAGCTCCATGTGCTTGGTCCTGGAGTGAAGTACAGGATTATGGGAAAGAGAAACTGTGCTTAGGTTATCACAATAGAGCACTGGACTTGGTGTAGGTACTTGTAGCTCTTTGAGGAGTGACTGCAGCCAGATCACTTCAGCTGTGGTTGCTGCTAGGCTTCTGTATTCTGCTTTTGTGCTTGACCGAGCCACAAGAGTTTGCTTTCTTGACCACCATGACACTAGGTTTGGTCCAAGATACACACATGACCCTGAAACTGAGCGCCTATCATCAGTGTCAGCTGCCCAGTCAGCATCACTGAAAGCCTGCAGACTGAGAGGAGATTGTTTGAAGGCTGGCTTGAGTAGCAGACCATAGGTGGAAAGAAATTGGCAAACTTTCCCAACACTATAGCAAATTTCTGGTCTTGTAATGGTTGCATATTGAAGAGCACCCACTATTGATCTGTATAGGGATGGATCTGGAAGGTAATTAGCACCATACTTGGTCAGCTTGCAACTGCTGGTCATGGGAGTTGGAAGGGGCTTAGCCTCAGCCATGTGTGCTCTATGTAGAAGATCTTTGATATACTTGGTCTGAGACAACAAGAGACTCCCAGTAGGTAATCTTTTAACCTCAACACCTAGAAAGTAATCCAATTCCCCTAGTTGTTTGAGCGCAAACTCAGCACTGAGTTTAGCAATGAGCTGTGTGATTCGGCTAGATGAAGAACCAGTGACAATGATGTCATCAACATAGATTAAAATATATGTGCAGTCACCATCTCGAGAATGAATGAATAGGGAGGGATCACACCTGCTGGATTTGAAACCGAACCCCAAGAGAGCTTTAGCAAGCCTCTCAAACCAGGCCCTAGGTGCCTGTTTAAGACCATAGATGGCCTTGTTCAGCCTGCAAACTTGGCTGGGATTAGAGCTTGTAAACCCTGCTGGCTGCTCCATGTATACTTCTTCAGTGAGCAGTCCATTGAGAAACGCATTATTCACATCAAGTTGCTGAATTTCCCAACCATGAGTGGCTGCCAAAGTGAGGATCACCCTTACTGTTACTGGTTTGACAACAGGTGAGAATGTTTCTGTGTAGTCAAAGCCATGTTTTTGGTGAAACCCTTTTGCCACCAACCTAGCCTTGTACTTGTTAATTGACCCATCCGGATTCTCCTTGACACGAAACACCCACTTGCACCCAATTGCCTTTCTATGGGGTGGTAAATCTACTAGAGTCCAAGTGTCATTATGCACCAAAGCACCATATTCCGAGTTGCATGGCCTCTTTCCCGGTGGGGTAAGGACAAGGCCTCCTTAGGTGAATGGGGTTCAACCTGTGTAAGCAGAGCAGTGGTCACTCTGGCCTTAGATCTGGTGACCATATTATGAGTGTTAGCAGGCTGCAAAATGGGTGGAGAGGGACTGGAAGAAGGACTGGAGAGGCTAGCAGAGATAGGAGAGGGAGTTGGAGAGATGGGATATTGAGGTGTAAGGCCTGAGTGTAAAGAAGGTAATGAGGAGTGATTAGAGGCAGTAGAGTTAGGAGATCTATTGGTTGGACTTAAGAGAGAAAGAGAGGGTGAAGGAGCAGGGACATTCTCAGGTGGAGGACTAGGCACAGACTGACTTGGCTCGGGTGAACAAGAGTTAAATGGAAAGGGAACAACAGTGAGAGGCATAGGACAAACTGACTCAACAGTAGTGTCAGGAGCAGAAGTTGGACTTGAATGAGTGTGAAAAGGAAATTTGTATTCATTGAATTGGACATCTTTTGAAATGTACATCCTGCCCTCTTTAGAGAAACACCTATAACCTCTATGAGAAGGAGAATAACCCAAGAAGGTGCACTCACTAGATCTGAACTGGAGTTTGTTTTTGTTATATGGTCTTAAACATGGATACCATGCACATCCAAAGACCCTTAGGAAGGAATAATCAGGTTCTTTGTTGTGGAGAACAAAGAAAAGGAGTTTTATTTGAGAGAGTTGGAGTAGGCAACCTATTGATGAGATATGTAGCGAGAGAAAGCATAATCCCGGAATTTCATTGGAAGTGAGGCTTGGGAAAGAAAGAGCAAGCCCTGTTTCAACAATGTGTCTGTGTTTTCTCTCAACACTCCCATTTTGATGGTGAGTGTGAGGACAGATGACCCCGTGAACAATGCCCAATTCGATAAGGAACTTAGCAAAAGGGCGAAATTCACCACCCCATCTGTTTGGACAGATTTAATCACGATTTGAAAGCGAGTTTTGACAAACTCTAAGAATTGTTTAAAAATGCTTAATGTTTCGACTTTTGTTTTAAGAGAAACAACCAAGTGAACTTGGAATGAGCATCAACAATGGACAAGTAATATGAGTGGCGGTGGTTGAATGAACCAGGATGGTCCCCAAAGATCAAGAAAAAGCAGTTCAAATGGCTTCTTATACAGTAGTAGAGGGATTAGAGGGCAATACTGTGTGATTTACCAAAGCAACAAGCAGTGCAGAAATCAAGAACAGTTTTATTCATATATGGTAGGTTACAATGTCAGAGAACAGTTTTCAGGGCAGCATCATTGGCATGCCCTAACCTACAGTGCCAAATGTAATAGGAATTAGGCACATTAGTGGAGTTACTGCTATTGCTAGAAACAGAGTTACAACAAACCTCTTTATTTACATATGAACCTAAGAGATTACAACTCAAAGGACTAGATCTAGATACACTAAGACATTGTGGTGACAGTGAAGTAGTCTTGGCGGCCCTCTTGTAAGACTTGGAAAGACATATAAACCTTGAGGATTGACTTGGCCAACAAGGAGAACTTGCTTAGTGACACGAGAAATGACATAACACTCATGAGAATAGAATTGAAAGAAAACATTGTTATCTTGTGAGAACTTACTGACACTAAGGAGATTTTTGGTGATTTTAGGCACATAAAATATCTTTGAGTGTCAGTGTAATTGTAGTATCAAATGGTGAAAGAAAACAAGCGGGAACCAATTGAATTAATTGTGAGCCAAGTCCATTACCCATGAAGACTTGATCTAGGCCACTTTGGTGTTAGAATGTTCTTTGAAGATTAGTCATATCCGGAGAGTAACATGATGTGTGGCACCACTATCAACATACCACATGTTAGGATCTGATCCTGATCCAGAGGCAACCATAGTCATAGGACTCTGACCAGAAGCAACCATAGCCATAGGGCAACCAGACTGAGAGGCCTGAGAAGTCTGAGAGTTATGCCAAGGTAATGGCAACAGAGGTGGCAGGTTGGTGGAAGATTGCTGATGGAATCATGGCGATTCGGTGGATGATGATATCTGCACAAGATTTGAGTTACGAACACGAGAAGGTGGTGCATAATGCGAGAAGAGTTACGAGACCGAGGAGATGGTGCATAATCTGTGATCGAGACCGATTCCCGAGGCCGAGGAGGTGGTGCATAATCTGTGACTAAGACCCGATCATCGCGATCAAAGCGATGATAGCAATTATCGGCAGTGTGATTGGTGCGATGACAAATTTGGCACTCAACTCCTCCACGATTATAGTATCTTCCTCCTCGACCTCTGCCACGGTGGCCATAGCGGCCACCACGGCCACCACGATAGCCATTACGGATGACGGAAAAGTAGAATTAGGATTAGGATACGATTATTATGTTGGAACGTATTGGAGGAGGATTGAGGTTGAGAATTGGTCACGGATGCGGTAAATTGTTAGAGTTGTGAAGTGGCCCGAGGAGTAGTATGAGCCACGTTAAGAGAGAAGGTGTCAATCGCAGATCTTAGTCTTCAACCGTTCGATCGCGATTCATGAGAGAGCAAAAGTGCTTCAATCTCACTATCGAGTATTGAACTATGTGCGACTCAATTGTAGGGAACAGAAGATGATAATCATTTGGAAGTCCTTCAAGAATTGCATCGATGTGCTCCTGAAGAGTGATAGGGCTCCCGATCGAAGCCAAACAGTCAACAATCGCTTTGATCCTCAACAAATATTCATTGATCTTGCGATCGCCTTTGGTGATGTGTCGCAACTCAGATCTCAGTTGCGCACTACGAGCTTTCATCAGCACATTGAAGTGATTGTGAATTTCGTCCCAGAGTTCCCAAGCGTGGGCGCAACCAATGACTCGCGCATGCATGGAATCAGAAAGAGTATTCAGCATCCATATGAACAGGTGTTGATCCTGTGCCTCCCAAGCCGAGTACTCAGGATTGACACGATCGGAAATGCGATCCTCCTCAGAGAGATAACGTGGTGGAATCCTAGGGCACGCACAGAAGCGTTCAAGACGATTTGCTCGAATGACTGCTTCGACGACATGCTTCCAATGGAGAAAATTGTTATCAGTGAGTTTCACTGTAACAATCGAAGCGAAGTTAGGTAGAGGAGACTGCGATGGCGCCGGTGGCGGTGGAGGCTAAGGATCAGGTGCAGTTTCGAAAGCCATGACCTAGAACTTTGAGGCTCTAGATACCATAATAGAAACTGATGCAGAGAGAAGAGAAGAGGAACAGAGAAAGAGAATCGAGAAAATGAAGAGAATATTATTCAGAATTGTTAACTTTACAAAACAGAAAGCTAGCCTATTTATAATAGCTGGGTAGCTACTAACTGAATTCTAGCTACCAACAGAATTCTAACAGAATGCTTAACTAACTCTTAACAATCCACTAACTACTCTATCATACTCACTAACACCTCTTAGCATAAATTTTCATAAAAAATATATATATTTGAAAATAAATTTTCATAAAGGTCATGGGTCACCAACCCCAAATTAGATCTTTTACTTTTTGAGGCATAAAACAAAATGATACCTCTTAGCATTTTTTGTGAGGCTCATTACCATAGAACCTAACTAGTTGTTTTATAGCTTAATTGCACTTTTGGTCCCTCAACTTTTTCAATTGTGCGATTTTGGTTCCTCAAAAATTTTAATTGCACTTTTGGTCCCTCAATTTTATCAATTGTGTGATTTTGGTCCCTTAAAAATTTTAATTGCACATTTCATCCCTCAGCTTTTAAAATTGTGCGATTTTGGTCCCTCAAAAATTTCATTGCACATTGACTAGTCATGGACGGAAGGACTAATTTTGCACAATTCAACAAATTAGAGGACTAAATGTGCACTTAAATTTTTGAGGGACCAAAATCGCACAATTGAAAAAGTTGAGGGATGAAATGTGCAAATAAAATTTTTGAGGGACCAAAATCACACAATTGAAAAAGTTGAGGGATGAAATGTGCAAATAAAATTTTTGAGGGACCAAAATCACACAATTGAAAAAGTTTAGGGACCAAAAGTGCAATTAAGCCTTGTTTTATAAAACATGATTCATTTTCTTATCTTGATATTATTTTTGTAAAAATTGCATTGTGAAATGACCCCTTAGTTTTAGTATTCTTTATGAGGGTCATTATGAAAATTGTAAAGCTTAACAATATATATATATATATATAAGCGGTGTCCCGGTGTCCTATATTTTTTACATTAGCCGCTTCCCGGTATCGGTGTCGTGTCGCGGTGTCCGTGTCAGAGTCGGTGCTTCATAGATCATTAATATCAATTTATCATCAACTTACTTGCATAACAAAGGACCCACTCAGACAATCTAAAGAATGAAAATTTTGTAAAACTAAATCGGGCAAGAAGGAATTACATTGCCATTGGAATCAGCGATAGCACTTCCACCATATTCAGTAGTCTCTTTAGTATGTTTCGAGCTTCGAGGATGGCTCCCAGTATTTGACTGATGGTGACTCCCAATGTCCACCTCCTGTTTTTATCTACAGAGTCAAATTTCTAAATGAAAAAAACAATGATAGAACCACCGAAACATCACAATTCTTAATTGAAAAATGACCATGGAGTCAAATGCGGCAGAAACCTCATTGGCATACACCAGTACTGGAGATCTGCATGTATCATTGCAACCTTCCACACAATTATGTTCATCAGACACAGAACATGCCATTCTATCTGGGGCTGACTCACTTGAACAAGCATTAATATCCTCAGAGACTAAATTATCTTTTTGGGCATATTCAGGATGTGAATCGTCACTTAAATCAATGTCCTGGCTCATATCAAGTGGAGGTTCGAATGCCTACAGAAGTTCATTTTACCAATATCAAATATTAGTATTACCATAACACAGCAAAGGAATTAGCCACACAAGAGTTGGTTCTGACCTGAAGCATGCTGAATATGAAATGAGTATTCATCGAGATACACCTGCACCATTGGAAAGCACCACAAACCACAATAAAGAAATTGATTTTAATACAGTATCCATGTTTACTAATAAAGAAAATTATGCCAGGGAAATCAAAGAATATCATGGTCAAAGTATCCTAAGATTAAACATGCTAATTTGAAAGAAATAACTACTTCTAAGAAAGTGTGCCCGACATATCTATTTATCTACTGAACTAGCATATGCCCCATTAAAGGTTAAAAAACCTTTGATTAGCTCAATATTTTGTTCTCCTAGAAGGAAAAACGCCTTGTTTTCACAACTAGGTAGAGTCTAAGGCAAAATTATTCAAACGTTATCATGTTATATACACACAACAACAACAACAACTCTGAGCAAGGTGTGATTGTATGAACTTTATTTTTTGAAAAATCTAAAATATGTTGTGGCAAAATCCTATCCACAAAAAGCTAAAAGCTGAAAACAGCTTCTTTTTTACATGATTTATGTTGAGATCCCTGTTATTCCACCCGCACCAGTCCACACTTCAGATGTCCAGTTCTGAGCGTGAGGGGGTGTCTTGAGAGTCCCACATCGACTAGAGATATGGCCTAAGTAGTGCTTATAACGCTTGGGCAATCCTCACCTTACAAGTCGATTTTGTGGTCTTAAATTAGGCCTAAAGCCCAAATTCAAGATGGCATCTAAGTCTATCCTAGATTTATTATTGGGCCAAGATCACTATACTTCCACCTGCATTTGTCCATGCTCCAGATGTCCAGTCCTGGGCGTGAGGGGGGTGTTGAGAACCTTGTTATTCCACCCGCATCAGTCCACGCTTCAGATGTCCAGTCCTGAGCGTGAGGAGGTGTGTTGAGAGTCTCACATTGACTAGAGATATGACCTAAGTAGTGCTTATAAGGCTTGGGCAATCCTCACCTTACAAGCCAGTTTTGTGGGGTTAAATTAGGCCTAAAACCCCAATTCAAGAGTTTCTAAAGCAAAATTATTAAATTCTCTAGAAATGCTTTCTCTATTCATAAAAACAGAAAAATAGAGAGAAACTGATAACAGAGTAATGAACTGAATATCATTGATTTCATTAACTGAATGAATTTACATTGAGCATAGGTATTTATACTGTGCTGTAGCTTGTATAACTGATCCCAACTAATCCTAACATCCTAACTGATGCAGTTATACAAACTGTGACAGCTGCGCTGTCATTTTCAATTTAGCTAATCTAACTACAAGCTGATCGATCTCTAACTTTGGGTGGGTGACTAAGTGTCAACTTACCAAACACCCCAAGTTTGTCATGCAGTAGACTCAACCTAGTGGCAGAAAGGGGTTTTGTGAGGGCATCTGCCCATTGATCATGAACTGGAACATGGGAGACTATTAGGCTTTTGTTCATCACTTTTTCTCTGAAAAAGAAGATGTCCAGCTCCTTGTGCTTGGTCCGCGAATGCAATACTGGATTGTGAGTTAGAGCCACTGCACTGAGGTTATCACACAACACCTTAGGTGTTTGAAACTTAACTTTCAGTTCAGTAAGTAATGACTGAACCCATTAGAGTTCTGCTGTTAGATTCACTAGGCTGCGGTATTTGGTCTTTGCACTTGACCGTGCTACTAAATTCTGTTTATTGGACCACCATGCAATCAGGTTTGGTCCCAAATAGACACAAGCACCAGAAGTAGACTTGCAGTCATCAGGATCTGATGCCCAGTCTGCATCACAGAAGCCTGTGAGCTGTAGGGGCTTGAGTAAAGGGCTGGCTGAATAAGTAAACCATGATTCATGGTACCCTTGAGGTACCTAAGGATCCTTTTAACTGCTTTCCAGTGTTCCTCAAGCGGTTGGGAGAGAAATTGACAGACCTTGTTGACTGAATATGATATTTCAGGCCTTGTCAAGGATGCATATTGCAATGCCCCGACAATGGACCTATACAGGGATGGGTCCTCAACATAATTGGACCCTTCTTTTGTCAATTTGGCATTAGTTACCATAGGTGTAGCTATAGGTTTGGCTGATTCCATGTGAACTTTGGCTAGAAGATCCCTTATGTATTTGGATTGGGATAGGAGAAGTGAGCCATTTGGGAGATGTGAGACCTCGATGCCAAGGAAATAATCTAGGGAACCCAATTGCTTAAGAGCAAATTCAGAGTGTAGTTGATCAATAAGGGTTTGGATGTGATTGAGTGAGTTCCCTGTGACAATTATGTCATCCACATACACAAGTAGCATGATGAACACTTTGTTGTTGGAATAGGAACAATGAGGGATCACAACTGCTGGAATTGAATCCAAGCTTGAGAAGAGCTTGTTTGAGGCGATCAAACCAAGCCCGGGGTGCTTGTTTGAGCCCATACAGGGCCTTATTCAATTTGCAGACCAATGCCTTATCATTTGCTTCGAAACCAGGAGGTTGCACCATGTATACCTCCTCATCTAACACACCGTTCAAAAACGCATTGTTGACATCCAGCTGACGAATAACACATTTGTGAGATACAACAAGGGTTAGAACTATCCTAACAGTAGTAGGTTTAACTACTGGAGAGAAGGTCTCATTAAAGTCACATCCTGCTTGCTGATGAAAGCCTTTAGCCACAAGGCGGGCTTTGTACTTTTGATGCTGCCATCCGGGTTCTCCTTGACTCGGAAATCCCATTTGCATCCAATTGGGGTCCTATTTGGTGGAAGAGAAACCAAGGTCCAAGTGTTGTTTTTCAGCAGGGCATGGTACTCCTCTTTCATGGCAGCAAGCCAATTAGGGGCTGCCAAGGCTTGTTTCACAGTGGTTGGCTCCAAATGAGTGAGCAAAAGTGTAGGGTGAAGTCTAGGTTGCACAATTCCAGACTTTGCCCTGGTTTGCATGGAGTGGCAATTGAGAGGATTGAAGAGGGTTGTACAGGAGCAGAAGAGGAAGTGGAAGAGGAGGATAAGGAAGTAGATGGGCGTGCAGGAGGAGAAATGGACTGTGCAGGTTGAGAAGAAGAGGTATGAGAAGTGGATTGTATAGACTGAACAGGAGAGGAGGAGTTGGAGGATGATGTGGAAAGCAAAGGAGAATGTACAGGGTGTGATGAAGAAGGGTTGGAAGAAGCAATTGGTGACTGAGTGTGATGAAAAGGAGAGGATGCAGATGCTAAATGTGATGAAGACGAGGAAGGGAATGTTGCAGGAGGAAGGTTAGAGCTAGGAATGAGATGTAGAATAGAAGAAATTGGATTAGGCAAAGAAGATGGTACTTGAGTGGTGACAGAAGGAGAGGAAGGGGGCAGTTCAACATAGGGGTACCTTGTTTCATTAAACAGGACATCCTTGGAGTTGAATATGCGGCCATCGGTGCTAAGGCAGTTGTAACCCTTGTGAGCTAGAGAATAACCAAGAAAAACACACTCTTGAGATCTATAGGACATTTTATTTCACTGATATGGTCTTAGGAAGGGAAAACAAAGCGCATCCAAATGATGAGAAATTGATAATCTGGATTTTTGTGAAGTAGTAGAAAATAGGGTGATTGGTTGTTGAGAGTGGGTGTTGGGAGCCTGTTTATGAGGTATGCAGCTGTGACAAAGGCATGATCCCAAAAATTTAGTGGGATTCCGGCATGAGCTAAAGAGTGTGAGGCCTGTCTCTACTATGTGCCTATGCTTACGCTCAACTAAACCATTTTGGT
This sequence comes from Sophora flavescens, assembly GCA_030762895.1. Lineage (NCBI taxonomy): Eukaryota > Viridiplantae > Streptophyta > Magnoliopsida > Fabales > Fabaceae > Sophora > Sophora flavescens. Next base: position 95,089,680 of record CM061066.1, read on the forward strand.
GATGGGTGTGAGGGTAAATGAGACGATGGATAATGCCCAAATCATTTAGGAATTTAGTGAAGGGGTGGAAATCACCTCCCCGATCACTTTGGACAGATTTAATCTTTGTGAAGAATTGTAATTCAACCATGGATTTAAATTTGGTAAATTGAGATAAGGTGTCTGATTTGAGTTTGAGAGGAAAAACCCAGGTAAACCTAGTGTAAGCATCAACACAAGTGAGAAAATACTTGTAACCACAATTGGATTGAATAGGAGCAGGGCCCCACAGGTCACAAACAACTAGTTCAAAAGGTTTGTTATATTTGGTAGTAGAAGTAGGGGCATGAAGGCGATGTGCCTTACCCATGCAGCAAGCTGCACAAAGTTGAGTTTGTGCCTTAGGAGGCAAATTTATATGCATGTTCTGCAGTACTTCTTTAAGTACATCATAGTGGGGATGTCCCAAACGATAATGCCACAATTGGAATGATAAGGAAGTAAGAGAAGTAGTACTAGGACTATCAACTTCAGATTTTATTGTATTTATTGAGGGAATACAACCATTACAACCATGAAGGAAAAACAAAGCACTGTTAGACTGGTTACAAGAAGAATGATGGAATTACAAGTACTACCACTAGATTGATTACAATGAGAGATGCAATCAGAGGAGTCTAGATATGAAACAGAATTACATTGTACTCTATACCTATCAACAGTATTATTTAAAGCAGAAGATAAAGGGAAAAGGGAATCAAATCTGTAGAGTCCATCTTCACCAACAGTTCCACTTAGCCAGGCTTCAGAGGAAGCCTGTGATTTCACAAGACAAAAGGAGGGGTGAAATTCAAAAAGGACACTATTATCCTTAGCAAACTTGCTGACACTCATAAGATTCTTTGTGATAGATGGAACAAGGAGTTTAGACAGTATGAGAGTAGTGTGAGGTTGAAATGGAGAGGAAAATTTTAAGGAGCCAATAGAGTCAATGGACAAACCTTGACCATTACCCATATACACTTGGTCTGAACCTTGCAAAGATTGAGAGCCTGTGAGGTTAGCTGGATCTGGTGTTACATGATGAGTAGCTCCGGAATCCGGATACTAGGGCTGAAAGTTGAAGGTGTGATCTGTGGTGAAAAGAGCATGTGCTGGTGGACGTGGTGGACCAGAAAAGGGATACTGTTGTTGTGGAGGGCGCATTGGAACATACTGCCTTTGCTGAGACTGAAAAGTAGGAGGTTGCCAGTAGCCATAGGTGGGATTGGGAGGGTAATAGTCCAGATAGGAGTTGGAATAGGAGTTGGAATTGCAATGATAGCAGATGCTTGCTTCATGACCATACTTCCTAAAGATTTGACATTGGGTTGAGGATCGTCCACCTGATCTCTCACCTCGGCCACGATAGCCGCCATTGCGACCACCGCGGTAACCGCCGCCACGGCCACCACGATAACCACCACTGAAATTTCCATTACCATTGTTGCCATTATAGTTGTTATTGTAATCACCTTGACCTCGATTGTTATAGTGTCCAACCATGGTATGAGAAGTTCCTTCAGGAAATGAAGAACCCACGAGAACGAGGGTTCGAGTAAGATTCGGAATCTTGATTGCGAGGAGCTTGAGCAAGGTTCACGAGACACCATTGGCTCAGCAAGAAAGGATTTCTTGTTTTTCTCTAACCGCGCTTCATGAACTAAAAGAAGAGATTCTAGTTCTTCGAGAGAACAGAATTCTGTTCAACTATTTACAGCAGCTACAATTGAATCGTATTCTTCAGGAAGTGCTTCCAATGTTACCTCAAGAAGGTTTCGATGTGGAATTGGATCTCCAAGTGATAGAAGCGATTCAGAAATTGCTCTAACCCTATGCATGAACTCTTCGACCTTGCGATCACCCTTGGTGAGAGATCGAAGCTCCGACCTAAGTTGTCGAGCTCAAGTGCTAAGAAGGTTATGAAAATGCTTGTGAATTTCGTCCCAGATTTGTCATGAAAAGGTGCAAAATCTACAATGCGAGAGAGAAGAGAATCGGAAATGAAGGATAGAAGCCATGTCGCGATGAGAGCATCTTGCTGCTCCCACTCAGTATACAGCAGATTCACTCGATCTGCATCGGTGACTGAATCGAAGAGGAATTCTAGGTCGCGTGACAAAACGATCAAGCTTGTGGCCTCGAACAATGCCTTCGATCTGTTGTTTCCATTGTCTGAAGTTCTTCTCGTCAAGTTTAATGGAGATAGGGTTCGAAAATGGAGCTTGAGAAAGGTTAGGGTTTGCGAGGTAAGCCATGGATGGATCAAGAAGCTCTCGATACCATCATAAAAACAGAAAAATAGAGAGAAACTGAAAACAGAGTAATGAACTGAATATCATTGATTTCATTAACTGAATGAATTCACGTTGAGCACAGGTATTTATACCGTGTTGTAGCTTGTATAACTGATCCCAACTAATCCTAACATCCTAACTGACTCAGTTATGCAAGCTGTGACAGCTGTGCTGTCATTTTCAATTTAGCTAAGCTAACTACAAGCTGACCTATCTCTAATATCTATGAAGGGGGAAAATGATCGATCAAATCAAAGTAAAGCAGCAACAAGTTAAAAGCCTCTTATCATCTCATCCCTCATTCCTTAAATAAAGTGCCATTAGCATCAACTTCAAAACATCTCACCTTTTTTATCCTTTTCCAGATAAGGAAAAAATAGAGAAATTACAAAGCAAAAAAAAAAGCAAGTAAATTGTACCGCCGTAATCTTTGAAACTTTAGAGGATAGTGAGGTAACAAAGCCTACAAACACAAGAAAAAGGAGGTGGTAAACAAAGCAGCAAAAGAATGAACAGAAATTGCTAAAGGAATTATTAGACAAAAACTAAAGAACTTTTAGAAACTATGTTAGCTGGACACAGGTATTTACATACAGTCATTTAGTGCTCTAGTTTAGGACCTAAATTAGGAATCAAAAAACTTCTATAATTAATGGTGTGTATAGTTAGTATAAATTTAAGCAAGTGCAGACTGATTAGTACACAAACTCCAGCAATATTCTCTCTATTTGCATACGGCATAAAAAGTAAGTTTCAACCCATCTCTTTACCATAAAGTGTCCATAGCCAGTCATATGCTAATACAGATATAATCAAGACCAAGTAGGAACCCAACCAAGATGATATCTATCAAGTGTTTGCCACATTGTCTCTCTTTTGCAATTATATCATCAGTGACAGGTAACAGTTCAACAAGCTTCATCCTTACAGTCTAAATTGGTCAGAGAGTACATGACTTGCTCAAGTTCAGGAAGATGCAACAAGGAAGAAGTAACAATAAAATACCATTGATAATATTCTAAGGCATTAACCTTGCGCCACAGTTCATAAAGGTCTGATAGGGGCAAAAAAATGTTGTTTGAATGAACCAACTGTCCAAAAGGAATTAATAACTTGGGAAATAGTATTTGTAATTAACTAGATTCATGTTCATGAACTTAGGAAATATCTATGCATTTAGGGAATAGTCCTCTTTTTATTTGTCTTTGTAATTACAAGTTGTAGTTAATATTCCAATGGTATAAATATAACTCCATTGTGCATGGTGGATTAACACAAGCTATTCAGAAAATACATACTTTGTTCCTCTCTTTCAATTTGGTATCAAAGCTCCCATTCTTGGGTTGCGTTTGATTCACTTTGAGGTACAGGACAAAGAAAACAGCACAGGACTGGACAAGTTTTTATCTTGAATGATGTTTGATGAACAATGGACAGGACAAACAAAATAATGTTAAATTTACTACAATACCCTTTGTGATGATATATATAATAAGTATTATATATTATATATTATATATTATATATATAATAAATTATATGTAAAATTATTTTATATAATATATATTATAGTGTAATATTATAAATATAATATATAATATATATGATTAAGCATAAATGGAGGGTGGGGAGAGAGAGGAGAGAGGGGGAGAGAGAAAGGGGAGAGAGGGAGAGAGATAGAAAAAGAGAGGGAGAGGGAGAAAGTGAGAGAGGGAGGGACGAAGGGAGAGAGGGACAATTTGTATATTTGGATAGTATGTCCATGGGACAAAAAGTTGTCCTATGATTTGGTAATGGACAAAATTTTGGGTTTTTGTCCCCTCCAGTCTCTCACCCCTTTTTTGTAATATCCCATGACCACTTTTCAAATCAAACATGGAATAAAAATTTTGTGCTGTCCAGTCTCTTGATTTTTTGCAAATCAAACGCACCCTTGGAGTCTTTGTTTTCGCTATCTCAGCCTTCAATGCTAAGTCGTTTTTTTTAAAGGTGTCTTGCCTTCATCATTGTTTGAGATAGTATAGTTTACAGTATTTGTAAACCCCTTAGCTGTCAAACAGTTGTTCCCCTTCTGTTATTTCAGTTAGATGCAGTTAGCATCATAACCGTTCCCATTTCTGTTATTTCAGTTAGATGCAGTTAGCATCATAACCGTTTTGCATCACTATATAAGGTGATCGCACACTGTAACAATTCAGAATCTACATTCTCTGTAATTCTAGAACTGTAATATGGCATCTAGAGCTTCTAGGTCCTGGAGTCATGGCTTCCATCAATCCTTTCGCAAACCGTGGCACACCACAATTCACACCTTCCCATCCAATTTCATTGAAGCTTTGTGACAATAATTTTCGGCAGTGGAAGCAGCAAATCGAAGGAGTTGTTCATGGTCACAAACTCCAAAAGTACATCACAGATCCGCGAATTCCACCGCAGTTCCTCACTGTGAAGATCGCGAAAATGATGAAGAGAATCCAGCGTATAGTGATTGTGATATGATCCTAACAAGGAACATATATGTTTTCGGATCTATCCTTGAGTGACCAAGCAAAATTGTAGAAGAAGATGAAATACAAAATTGGATAAGATGAGAAATGGGAGGTAGGCGCCACAAATCCAAGGGGATTTGATAAGCCAATGTGAGGTTCGCCACAAGAATCTTGGATTCTTGATAAGAACAAGGGTTGGCTCAATGAAGAACCCAAGAGAGAAAACACTCTCACAATTGGAATCAATCCAAAATGAACTCAAAGTTATCATTCATCATGTAATAGGTGTGTACATATAGCATAGGGAAGTAAAAACCAAAGGTCATCATAAGATGACATAAACTCCTAATAACTAGACATAACTCTCCACTAAGTGGTTATTAAAAGAATATAACTATCCTACTTAAGAAAATAATAAAAGTGGTTCCATAACTTCTAAAGGAGTTACCTAGGCATGCAAGCCAAAGGTTGCTCTCCTTTGTAAGTTCCAAAAACGTGCCAGCCACCATTCATAATGGGACTTGCTTATTCATCAAGCTTAGTGTAGCCCAATTAACATATAACTTATTTAAGGTCCAAGAATTCGTATTAAACTTGCAGCCCGTTTTCACCATGATAGAAGCCGAATTTGGTCAAGAGGCACGAGATATGATTTGTAGATAATTCCCTAAGCTTTCCAACGCATCAAAGAATACATCAATCGGAGATTCGTAGCACAAGATCTGACCAAATCAAGCATACGGGTTCACCACAATGAAAATAAAATTTTCATCAAAAATATTAATTTGGCCTCAAATTGGACATCATCCTTGGTTTGCATCATTCCCTCCCTCATGAAAAGAATTCGACCTCGAATTTATTGCCTTAAGGAGTCTTCTTTATCCTCCGGGTTCAAACACAACCATTTTGAATCCATGGGGCACCTCTCTTGGAATTGTTTCTTCAACTTCCTTCAAAATAGAGTCATCACCTCTAGGCAAAGAGTTTGCATTAGTAGTCAAACAAGCATCTTTACATAGAAAGATATATATAGGCTGCCTTGCCAACATTGCTCCCTTCACCTTATTTTCTTTTATAGGAAGACTCTCAATTCTTCTTTCAACCTTTGCCTCAATTTTTTTCTTTTTATTTTCCCCTTCAAAAAATGCAGTCTCCACCTTTTTCTCAACATCTTTTTCATTCTGTTTGTTTTCCTCCATTCCCTTTTCTTCTACCTTTTTCTCATGGCTTTCTTTTTTTATTACTTCTCCTTCTTTGCTTTCCTCATTCACCGAACACTCTTCTTTTATTGTTTTCTCAATCATTCTTTTTTTCTCACTCTCTCCTTTCAAGTACATTTGATCTTCATACACTTGTTTTGGTGACAATGATCCAAGAGTAATTTTGCGATTATTAAATACAAATGAGTACTTGTTGTTGTCGGCATCATATCTCGCTTGTCGTTCAATCCTCCATGGACGCCCAAGTAACAAGTGCTTCGTTTCCATGGGCACCACATCACATAAAATGTCATCTTCATATCTTCCAATCCGGAATGGCACTCGTACTTGTTTGTTCACCATCACGTCACCAAAATCACTAAACTCCGGGATGCTCCAAATGACATATGGTTGTGGATGCTCTAGAAGAGGAAGTCCCAACTTTTGCACCATGGCGGTACTAGCTAGGTTGATGTAACCCTTTCTATCAATGACCAAGCTACATATCTTGTCCTTCACATAGCATCTAGAATAGAACAGATCCTCCATTTTCTTGGCATCATTTTTCTTCATTAGTGACTCCATGAAGAACCCACTAAGAAATATTCAAACTTCCGAAAAAAAATTGAAAAAACAAAATCATAAGTCACTCTAGGAAGGATGGCTCTAGATACCAAATGATATGATCCTAACAAGGAACATATATGTTTTCGGATCTATCCTTGAGTGACCAAGCAAAATTGTAGAAGAAGATGAAATACAAAATTGGATAAGATGAGAAATGGGAGGTAGGCGCCACAAATCCAAGGGGATTTGATAAGCCAATGTGAGGTTCACCACAAGAATCTTGGATTCTTGATAAGAACAAGGGTTGGCTCAATGAAGAACCCAAGAGAGAAAACACTCTCACAATTGGAATCAATCCAAAATGAACTCAAAGTTATCATTCATCATGTAATAGGTGTGTACATATAGCATAGAGAAGTAAAAACCAAAGGTCATCATAAGATGACATAAACTCCTAATAACTAGACATAACTCTCCACTAAGTGGTTATTAAAAGAATATAACTATCCTACTTAAGAAAATAATAAAAGTGGTTCCATAACTTCTAAAGGAGTTACCTAGGCATGCAAGCCAAAGGTTGCTCTCCTTTGTAAGTTCCAAAAACGTGCCAGCCACCATTCATAATGGGACTTGCTTATTCATCAAGCTTAGTGTAGCCCAATTAACATATAACTTATTTAAGGTCCAAGAATTCGTATTAAACTTGCAGCCCGTTTTTCACCATGATAGAAGCCGAATTTGGTCAAGAGGCCTGAGATATGATTTGTAGATAATTCCCTAAGCTTTCCAACGCATCAAAGAATACATCAATCGGAGATTCGTAGCACAAGATCTGACCAAATCAAGCATACGGGTTCACCACAATGAAAATAAAATTTTCATCAAAAATATTAATTTGGCCTCAAATTGGACATCATCCTTGGTTTGCATCAGATTGGGAGCAGCAAGATGCGTTGATCTCAACCTGGCTTCTTGCTTCGATTTCAGATTCGTTACTCACCAGAGTTGTTAATTGCGTTCATTCCTGGCAGATTTGGAATGAAATTCACAAATATTTTCAAAGTTTGTTGAGCACCAAAGCTAGCCAACTGAGTTCGGAAGTGCGAACCCTAGTGAAAGGTAATCGCACGGTTTCAGAGTTCATCCTTCATGTTCTCACTCTTTCCGATTCTCTTCTATCCATCGGAGATCCAATTCCGCCTCGGAATCTTTTGGAAGTGACACTCGAAGCACTTCCCGAGGATTTCGATCTTGTTGTAGCAGCGATTAATAGCAAGAACGAGTTTGTGTCTCTCGATGAACTTGAATCGATTCTTCTAGCACATGAGGCGCGAATCGAAAAGAACAAGAAGAGTGTTCTCCCCGATTGTGTCCGTAAATCTCACTCGATGTCGGCTCAAGGATCGAGTTTCGAAACTTCACCAATTCAGTGAATTCCACCTCCTCAAACGCACCGTTTGAGAATCCTCGTTTCAGAGAGCTATTCGCATGGTACTGGTGGAGATTCAGCAAATCGAGAAGGCTTCCGTGGTAATCGAGGTGGCGGTCGCTATGGTGGTGGCAGGAATAGAGGTCGCGGTGGTGGTAGGCGCTCCGGTGGGCGCTCCAATGTTTAGTGCCAAATCTGCAAAAAGTATGGCCATGATGCAAGTGTGTGCTATTATCGCCACTCAAGTTCCAATAATTCTGATCAGTACTATCAGGGACCTCCTCAGTATCAAAATTTCTCTAACTGGCAGTAACAAAACCACCCCTACCTATGCTTTCACTGTCAGCTAGGCCTCCTCCTTTTGCTCAAGACTCTGCAGCACCACCTAGGCCACAATGATCCACAAGCCTTTCGACAAGCACCGAGTCTCGGTTCAAAGAACACTTGGTACCGGACTCGGGGGCATCTCATCATGTCACTCGGATCCTCTAACTCGACCGAGACTGCCTCCTTGCCTGGCTCTGAGCAGGTCTACTTGGGAAATGGCCAAGGTTTGTCAATTACCAAAGTTGATTCCATGCAATTTACTATCCTTTCCCAACCCCACACTCAATTCACTTTACATGATCTATTGCTTGTCCCCTCTATCACAAAGAATTTAATTAGTGTCAGTCAATTTGCCAGGGATAATCATGTATTTTTTTAGTTTCACCCCTCATTTTGCCTTGTCAAATCGCAGGCTTCCTTCAAGTTCTCGCTCGTGGTCCGATCGAGGGTAGATGGTCTCTACAAATTTGAAAATGTCTCTTGTCTAGGGTCAAGCTCTACTCTGACTATGTCTTCTTTTCCCGCTTGTAATTCAGTCAATACAAATAATGTTGCCACTTGTAATTCTGTTTCCTTATTCAATGTAAATTCCAAAACTGATGTATGTACTTCCACAAATATAGTGAATAATGATACAGTTGATTCCCATATGTCTCCTGTTTCTCCTGTTTCTGTTTCTTATAAACTTTGGCACTCACGCCTAGGTCACCCACAGCATGATGCACTTAAATATGCACTTCAATCTTGCCGACTCCCCATTCCTCACCGGTTGTAAAACCAGTCACAGTTCGCACTGTTCTATCCATTGCTGTCTCATGCAAGTGGCCAATAAGGCAGTTGGATGTCAACAATGCCTTCCTCAATGGTCACCTCCATGAAGAAGTTTACATGCAACAACCTCCGGGCTTCAAAGTGGAAGATAAGAACCTTGTTTGCAGGTTGCAAAAAGCCTTGTATGGCCTCAAACAGGCGCCTAGGGCCTGGTTTGAAAGGCTCAAAGCTGCTCTGCTACACAGAGGTTTTGTGGCCAGCAAGTGTGATCCCTCCCTCTTCACCTTGCACACCACCACTCATTGCATGATGATCCTAGTGTATGTTGATGACATACTTGTCACGGGCAGCTCATTACATCACATTCAGGAGCTCATTGACGATTTACACTCAGAGTTTGCCCTCAAACAGCTAGGCAACTTGGATTATTTTTTGGGTATTGAGGTCACCCATTTGCCCAATGGTTCTCTTCTTCTTTCCCAATCCAAGTACATCCGTGATCTACTAACTAAAGCCCACATGGAATCAGCAAAAGGAATCAATACTCCTATGGTTGCTAACCTCCAAACTCTCCAAGGTTGGAGCTGATTATGTTCCGGACCCTTCTGTTTTGGTCCATTGTTGGAGCATTGCAATATGCAACACTCACTAGACCCGAAATCTCCTACTCGATGAACAAGGTCTGCGAGTTTTTGTCTCACCCTTAGAGGATCATTGGAAGGTCATTAAACGCATTCTTAGGTACCTTAAGGGTACCATTCATCATGGCCTTTTGATTGACCTACTACCATGCACACACCACCGACCTTGACAGATTTTGTGATGCTGATTGGGCATCGATCCGGATGATAGGCGCTCCACTTACGGGGCATGTGTTTACCTTGGTCCTAACCTCATTTCCTGGTGGTCAAAGAAGCAAACTCTAGTTGCTTTACAGGGCATGTGTTTACCTTGGTCCTAACCTCATTTCCTGGTGGTCAAAGAAGCAAACTCTAGTTGCTAGATCCGGTGTTGAAGTAGAGTATAGAAGCATGGCAGCCCTATGTACGAGAAATTCTTTGGGTTCGATCATTACTAACAGAGTTGAGGTCAAAACTCAAATTCCTAGAGTCCTATGTGATAACCTTAGCACCATTTCCACTGGCTCACAACCCCTTTCGCACTCGGGAACCAAGCACATGGAGCTTGACATTTTCTTTGTTAGAGAAAAGGTGCTAAACCAAAGCCTAAGTGTAACACATGTTCCAACAAGCGATCAATGGGCCGACGTGCTCACAAAACCACTCTCGGTGATGATTCAAGACACTCAGAGACAAGCTCGGGGTCTTTGACAAGCTCACACTTGCTCAAACATCTCGAGCTTATGCGAGGAATGTTAGAGATAGTATAGTTTCCGATATTTGTAAACCCTTTAGCACAATCAAACATTGTTCCCTTCTATTATTTGGTTAGATGCGATTAGCATCATAACCGCTTTCCCTTTCTCGTTATTTCGGTTAGATGCGAGTTAGCATCATAACCATTTTGCATCACTATATAAGGTGATCGCACTTCTGTAACAATTCGAGAATCAATAATATGAGTTTCTCTTCTTCTACATTCTCGTAATTCTAGAAGCGTAATAATCATAGACCCTCTTATTCATTCACACACATTCGTTATCCGCGGTTGTTCCGCCATATACCGCCCCTTACCCGTAAATGCAGTCCAATTTGACCAAGCCCTCATATTCAACCTTTTCGAAAAAATCCAACAACCGACCACCATAGATAACTCCCATCCGGCCAAACCCAATAAACCCCGCACACCATATGCCTCCTCACGTGCTCTCACACCCCATCCCAACCCTCTGCGCATGTATCCACACGCCGCTTTGTCTCCTACACATGATCGCACATCAACCCCTATTTCCGTCCACTTCTTCCACCGCCTAACTCGCCTTCGCATCCCCTACCCATCGGTGACCACCACTTGCCCAAATAGTAGTACATACATCCTTCCTCACCCCCACTACATAACCCAAACAAATCCTCCTTTAGTGTTATAAGCATGACAGAAGTGAGAAAACTATACCACAAGCCAGATCCTTAATCCTTAAACCAAGTGACCTTCCTATCCTTCATCAAAGCTTTCGTCTCAGTGCAAAAATTACCTTCAATGGGCCCACATCATCCGAACTATCATCAAAGGTAGGTGGAAATTGAACCATATTGAGAGAACTGCCCCTGCTAAAAATGACCCACAATTTGTGACATGGGATAATGAGGATTCTCTCACTATGACGTGGCTTTGGAATTCCATCACCCCCGAATAAGCCCGAACTACGTGTTTTTGCCATCACCCCTGGAAATATGGGACAATCTTAGTTCAACCTTTTCCATGAAGCAAGATATCTCTGCCTGTTATGAACTGAAGACAAAAATCTTTAATACCAAACAAGGAACCCTCTCAGTGACAGACTATGATGGCACCCTAAATGGCTTGTGGGTCGAGTTGGCCTAGTACTAGGAGTTGAAGGTGTAATGCGAGAATGATACAACCATCTTGGCTGAGTTTCTTGAAAGGGATAAGATCTTTGAGTTTCTCTCAAGTCGCATCACGAATAGGACCCTATTCGAGTTCAGATTTTGGGAAAGGAGAAGCTTCCCTCACTCTCAGAGGTATTCTACATGGTTCAAGGTGAGGAAAGTCGCAAAACAGTCATGCTTATTGTGCTAACAGACCATTTGGGCCCAAATTCTCATTTAAGATCCTATCATATTCTTTCTCAACTCATGGTCCAGTTCTATTAATTGGCATAGAGCTCTCAGATTCGTAGGAGTTGTTCATGATTCAAGCAAGAATGGAGGTCGGGCGCGATTGGAAACTTAGGAGGAGGTTCGAGAGTTGAAAGAGATAATGGAGGCTGAAAGGGAGATACAAGAATGAATTTTTCATTGTTATCCTTGTTGATCCCTTCTGTGGGCATGGTAGATGACCAATGGGATCCTAGTAGGAGTTCTTATGCTTCATTTGTATCTTGGTCATCAAGCTTCAAACAATGGGACCCCAGAGGGAATTTATTTTTAGCTAACCCAAGCTGAACTACCTTGAGGACAAGGTGAATATGTAGGGGAGAGTATTGTTAGATACTTAAGCATTGCATAGCATATGGATTAGGACCGATTCTGTTATTCAATGTTAATGTGTCATTAACAGAAATAACAACCGTACCTGTTAGAGAGTAGATGATAGAGGCCAGGGGGGCAAGTTAACTTTTCAACAAGAATGATATAAGCCCAATGAAGACCATGGATCAAGAAGAATTTCAAGGACTTTGATGAAAATCTTATTTTCATTAGTGGTGAACCAGCTGACTTGTTTTGGCTGTATCATGAGCTGCGGGTCTCCGATTGATGCATTCTTTGGTGCGTTGGAAAGCTAAGGAAATTTCCTACAAAACGTATTTCAAGTCTCTTGACCAGATTCGGCTTCTATCATGGTTAAAATAATGGTGGCAGTTATGAACGAATTTTACACGAGTTTATTAGTCTTTTATGTATTTTGTTAATTATGGGGGAGTTACACTTTTTAATATGAGAAGTAAAGTGTGGCAGCCACATAATGGTGGAAAGAGAATAATAAACTCACCATTAGTGGCTGAGTTAAGGAGGGTTTAGTGAGTCATTTAGTGGCATGATTAGGCTAGTTATGTGGGGGGTTATGGTATCTTGGGAAGACAAAGTGTAAGCCAAAAGTTGGCAGCCGCCATTCCTATATGTACCATGCCAATATCATGAATAACATAACTTGGATGTTCATTTTGGATCAAATTCCATTTTGTGAGAGAATTGTCTCTTGGGTTCTTAGTTGAGCCAAATTGGTCTTATCAAGAATCCAAGATTCTTGTGGCGAATTTCATAGGCTTATCAAACAACCTTGTTTGTGGCGCCTTCACCATTTCTTTCTCATCCATTTTTGTTTCTTTCTTCACCTAATTTTGTTACAAAGTGTTACATGAAAAAACACTTGCTTAAAATTCAACCAAAAAGATGATCTTTTCAAAGGCAACTATCATTTGGTTGCCAGTAGAGCTGGAGTTAGTTACTTGCCACTTGGCAGTTATAAAATGATAGGAACTGAAAAATACTGATAACATCAAGATAGAAAAATGGAGCCTAGCTCCATCAGATGAGAAGAGTCCTCTGGAAAACCAGAAACAGCCAAAAAAACAGCCAAAAAAAAACGCTAAAGAAAAGAACAATAAGGATCTGCATTGCAGTCCTTTCCAGGCCAAAGGCCATCCACAACCTGTTCCAAATTCAGTGATGCCTCCCCCCCCCCCCCCCCTCCTCCCCTCACTCTTGCCCTACCACCGATTCCTTTACTCCCTTCACTCATTATAAGCCCCTATCTTTTTACCTTGGTCTTGGATGTACTTACGGAGCACATTCAAGAGCCAGCACCGCGATGCATGCTTTTCGCAGACGATATAGTCCTAGTTGGAGAGTCGAGAGATGATATAAATGGAAGGTTGGAGACTTGGAGACAAGCTTTAGAAGCACATGGCTTCCGCTTGAGTAGAAGCAAGACGGAGTATATGGAATGTAAGTTTAGCAAAAGGCGAAACACCTCTAGCTTAGAGGTGAAAGTTGGAGACCACAACATACCACAAGTCACTCGGTTTAAATATCTTGGGTCTATTATACAAAATGACGGAGAAATTGAGGGAGATGTAAACCATCGGATTCAATCAGGGTGGTCAAAATGGAGGAAGGCTTCGGGTTTTTTGTGTGATAAAAAGGTACCTCTTAAGCTAAAGGGAAAATTTTACCATACAGCTATTAGACCGGCGATGTTGTATGGGACGGAGTGTTGGGCGGTAAAAAATCAACACGAGAGTAAAATCAATGTAGCAGAGATGAGAATGTTGCATTTGGATGAGCGGAAAAACTAGACGTGATAGGATTAGGAATGATAGCATTAGAGAGAGTTGGGGTAGCACCTATTGTAGAAAAGATGGTTGAATCTCGACTTAGGTGGTTTGGGCATGTATGGAGGAGACCTTTAGATTCTGTAGTAAGGAGAGTGGATCAAATGGAGGGCAATCCAATAGCTAGAGGTAGAGGTAGGCCAAGAAAAACTATAGGAGAAACTATTAAGAAAGATTTGGAGGCCAATGATTTAACTGTTAACATGATTCATGATAGAACATTATGACGCCGTATGATCCATGTAGCTGACCCCACCTAGTGGGATAAGGCTTGGTTGTTGTTTGTTCATGCCATCCTTGGGTCAGCCGACCCCACCTAGTGGGATAAGGTTCATGCCGTCCCTGGGTCAGTGGCCCATCATAAAACAGTCAGAGGGAAGGGGTGAGGGATTGATCCAAATTTTAAAAAAGAGAGGAAAGTGAGGGCGAGCCCAGGTCTTATGAACACCTAGAAAGCCTGTATCATCTGTTTCAATGATCATCATTTCTGTCTCAGTTTCACCTTGATACAGTTTCAGAGATTGATTCTTTCAACAATAACATATTTTCTACCATAATTCTGGTCCAGTTCTATCACAATCCATCCAAAAGAAACTATACAGTTAAGCAACACTGTTCTGCCAACAGTAACATCAATAGTATTCTAAATCAGGCACTCCATATACCCACAACTTTTTTTCAATCACAATTCAAAAGAGGCAGCTAAAACTGGGAAATTGAGGTTCTGAAACAATCTCCTTATCAAGCAGAATGGAAAAATACCTTATGGGCAGGTGGAAGCTTCCTGAAAGACCTCTCATATCTTCTAACATCCTCTTCTGCAGCATCTGGATAGCTGCATGAGAAGTCAACGAAAGCAAAGGCAAGTGTTACTTGCAAAGTGATGATAGGGACATACTGAATTTTTAATTTTATGATACAAAAATAAGATCAATAAGGACAATAATTATCAGAATAGAACATAAATGAACAAAATATAATGCATTGTAATAATTTACAAACACGGCTAAAGGGTTCAATAGTATTTTGTAGGCTATACATAATTATGACATATTTGTAAACTTCAAATAAGGGGTCACTGATATCATGACATAAGCAGTACCAGAAATTTTATAAAACTGCATAGAAACTAGGTAAAACACTAACCAAAGATTAAAGTACAACACGAAGAGGGAATAGAAATGCAAAATAAAAGTATTCTTTCCATGAAGAAACCTTGCTCAACACTGATAACAGAAAATTATACGACTTGTCGTGCTGTCTGTAAAGCAATTAAAAAAATTAATTAAATAAAAAAACAATGCTGCCACATAAATTAGAACAAGCAATATCTTCCTATACTTTTATGCGATCAGTATCAAATAAACTTGGGTAGATTACTCTGCAGTGAAATGGAATAAAATCTTTGAAACGTTCCAATATTGCAAAAGTATATCAAATAAAAAGACAGCAATGCTAGCAACACATCAACAACCTCTACACAACAATCTCTACTACACAATCTTTATTATATAGGGTGTAGTTCAAATGGGACCCGCTGCATAGAGCATGGACTCGTGATTTAGTACTCACTCAATAATAAATCCACTCAATAATGAGAGTGTTTGAGAAAAACTACGTTTCTGGCTTATGAAAAATGTTTTTGGGTGCAGTTATCTTTTCTCTTGACAAGCGAAAAATAAAATAAAAATATCGAATCAAAACAAAATGGCGAAGAAGAAAAATCTCCTTCATTTCTTAAAAAATAAGTATATATATGACAAATATTTGGCACATTTTTCCAGTTGCTTTTGAATCTTAGCATCATTTACGGGAGGGGAAAATCATATTTTGGGATAAAACCCAAACCAAGCCACCTTCTTAAATTGTTCGATGCTCATTTTTAAAGTAGCAAAATAACCGAAACTGATTGGTTATGAAAATTGAAGAGGGAAGAAGGAATCATACTTGAGATAAGCACTAATGATACGCCTAAGGGATTGAATTTCTAGGGCTTCTTCAAGTTTTAAACGACGACGTTGCTCCTCGTCTTCCATGTTGCTGCCCATCACATCTATCAACACTACTCTGCTTCTTCCACAGTCTTCGTTTTTCAAGTTACTTTCACTTACGCGTACTAGGCAGCAAGTAGCAAGTGGCAAAAAGAACCAACATCCAGCTGCGCTATAACCCAGGTCGATTCGGACTAATTGAGATTGACAACTCTAAACCAGTAAATTAAGGCCCAGGCCGCCATCGTCGAGATGCGTCAGATTGGTCTGGTTCCCTAGATGGGGATAACAACTGTTATTTACCTGTGCTTTAAATTTTTCTTTAAACAAGGAAGGAAAAAAAAAAAACAAAAGCTTGATGTACTTTTAGGGTGCGTTAGATTTGTAAAAGATATCTGGACAGCATAGCATAGACAGGATAGCATATGACAAATCCTTGAGTTACAGAATAATTCTTTATCTTGTATATTGTTTGATGGATAATGAACAGTACAAACAAAATAATATTAAATTTATCGGAATACCCTTTATAATATATATTATTTAATATATAAATAGACAATATATAATTTTGTATAATTATGTAGAGAGAGGATAGAGAGGAGAGAGGAAGAGATAGAGAGGAGAGAGAGATGAGTGAGAGGGGGAGAGAGACGAAAGAGAGAGAAGAGAGGGAGGGAGGGAGAAAGAGGAAAGAAAGAGAGAGGAGAGAGAGGAGAAAGATGCAAGGATAATTTTGTCTTTTGTTAGTCTGTTCATGGGACAACTTTTTGTCTCATGGTTTAGTGGGGGACAAAATTTTGAGTTTTTGTCATGTCCCTCACCACCTTTTTTGTCATATCCCCTAACCACTTTTTAAATCAAATAAGGAACAAAAATTTTTGTGTTGTTCAGTCCCCTGAATTTTTGTAAATCAAAACGTACTCTTAGTCCCCTATTTTACTATTTGGGTGATTTTGGTCACCCTTTTTTTTTTGCTCAATTTTAGTTCTCACATTTTAAAAATGTACAATTTGGTCCATCTATTAAGATCTAATAATTAACATTCCAAATCAACATTCACATATGGCACCACTTGTTAGAAAGCGTATTTAAGGTTAGAATATCATAATCCACGTTAGATACACCATTAATTATTGGATGATAACATACATATGGACCAAAATTGCACATTTTTAAAATGTGAGGACTAAAATCGAGTGGAAAAAATTGGAGGGCCGAAATCGCCCAAGCAGTAAAATAGAGGGACCAAAAGTACAATTAAGCCAAAAAGAAAAAAAGTTAAGTCAATCATTTTGTTTCTATACGTATAGATTTTGAAATTAGTCGTTATATATAAAAAAAAATATTCAAATCAGTCACTATGTATACAATTATTTCAAATTAGTCCAACTCCTACACCCACCATACTGCCTTTTCTAGGTCATAATCTCCTCGAAACTATAGTGGCTTCCCTTTCAGGAAGGTATTCATCCCTGCATCCTCTGCTTCTGCAGCTTTCCTCTGATTCTGCAGTTCTTGTTGTTCTTTGGTCATTTGCAGCCTCTCTTCTTTCAGTTGTGTCTGCTGTAGCATAGCAGTAGTTAAATCCTTGATGGTTTTGAGAGTCTCAGCTGACCCTCCTCAACCTCCGGTATGGTTTGTTTCACCATTGCTACCTCCAATAATTCTCTCGAGTGATCCACCACCACCACTTGTACCACGTCCCCTACCTCGAGCCATGATCCCGTAAAAGAAATCATCAGCTCTCATCGCATGACATATAATACAACATAAACAAGTATATAAATACTATATGCCATACAAATGTTAATATCGTGTTCGGACTCATTGTCCACCTTCTAAGCATAGTCAGTATCCGATATGGATTCAACTAGACATGGTCAGTAACAACATCCTAAACCTCACAGTCTGAACAGAATCAAACTGCTCTGATACCATCAAATGAGACACCTTGTTATGCCCCGTTGTACCATTAATTATTTATTTAAACTTACTCGCGTTCTTAACGTTAAACGTAACCCGAAAATACAAAAATATTAAAAACTTAATTATAAACACATCCAACTTCGAAAAGTTACCACACCACACCATAATGATATTATACATATATACATATCTCTAACCGCCATAATACAAAATTGTTTAGGATATCCAATCAGTAGGATCCCTTGAAGATACATACTTATACAAACTGTTATAATCAGGGGAAAATAAAACGTCTCACAAGATGCACTGGTCATACTCCCTAAACTCTACCACACGAATCCACAACTTGTCCTCTAGCATCCGGTTCATACAGAGTTCCGTCCAGATACTCAGTCACTGGCTCCTCCATAGGATCTTCTCAGAAGATCACATAACAAAATATATACAATACAGAAAAATAGAAGATAAGAAACAGTTCTATCATCATAAGCGGAAAAGGAATTATAGCATATAATATAATAACAGTCAAAGACACGCATCACACATAACTAACAATCATCCTTAAATCACAATATATTCCTCTACCCTCAATCTCGTGCAACTAAAACTTAATGCTGACGTGGCCACCACCAATCCTTTCACACACCCCTTGTCCGCTGAGGGATGTTAGCCAGTCATCCAAGTGACACTATAGCTGCACAATTCATCCGGTGCACACCTTTGTTTGCTCTCGAGGGTGCTCATGCATAGCAATGACACTATAGTTGCACAGCCTAAATCTAAGTTGGGACGGTCCCGCTAGAACTTCGGACCTCGTGTGTTCCCAACACACGGTTGTGAACAACAATGCATATATATGAATCTCACTGACTCGCGTCGGTTACAACCTAGTGCCTCAACCTTCCATCACAATCTCAACTTACATTCCATGTCACATCTCATCTATTAAATACTTTAATTAGGCTAAGCACCGATCACATTCATTCTATCACCCACACGAATATCTCCCGAACCACATATATCATTTCCTAGATGCTAAATAATTATAAAATAACAGATATTGTACGTCATCAACCCAAACACATCATACACAGTAAAAACAATAATAAAATATTCAGTTAACACAAAACGGCACATAAAGTAGATTACCACAACCAGCACATCCCAAACAGTTCCATAGTAATAAAATCTGTCATCCTCGAATATTCTAAAATTATCCTAATGGCGATAAACCTACAATCCCCAAATCATCATTGGTACTACAGGATAGTTGCCAATGTGATTTTGGTCTTGTCGATTACTCGACCACTAGTAGAGTTTAGGTCGCCCTACACCATTATTATAATATATACTACTTATCCATTCCGACAACATGATGATTCTTTCTCCCACCTGAGCTAATATCGGAATCGCGAAATTGAATCTCATCGTTACCACACCACAAGTTACCAGTTAACCATCAACCAAAACAACATAAAAACAAGTTAATCAAACCAAATCAATCTATGATAACTCTGAGCTAGGGTTCGGCCAAGGGCTTCAAAATATGGCTATGGTTATTTTCTCATTTCAATCTTTTGGATCCTAGTTACTAGAGTCTTAACTAGCATAGATCAATTGTTACAAGTCAAGAATTTGAAATAAGACTCATCTAACCAATTGGTTGGGGTTTCGGCCAAAGGGAGTAAAATTAGCTAGAAATTTCTTTTGCTCACATACTCTTGGATCTAGAATATAGAAACCTTAGATAGCTTATAACCATCATCATATAAGTAAAAATTTGAAGAAATTAAACTCATCTAGCCTACATATAGCTAGATTCGGCCAAGCTAGGAAATTAGGGTTAGAAATTTATTTTGACTTCAAGCTTATAGACCCAACAGCTAGAGGTAGTAGAGAGGTAAGATCAAGTGTCATAACACTTAAAACATTTTTCTATGATTTTTGAAAAACTCGATCTGGAACTTGAGAATTGAGAAATACTTGATGAAAATGGAAATTAGTTGAGGATTAAGAGAGCCAAGATGATGAGGAAGAGAATCCTCACCTTGGAATGAAGAAAAATGGAAGAGAAATGATCAAGTTTGTAATCTTTGTCAAGAACAACAATGGGGGTTTTCTTTGTGGACGAGAGAAAATTGTCTAAGTGTGGGGGAGTTGTGTGAGCCGTGTAGGTTGAGTGAGTGAGGGGGTAGTTTGGTCCATAAAGTTTAGGACAAACTTGGAATTGCATGGAAAGTCAAAGGGTAATTTAGTCTTTTCACTAAAATAAATATCTAGATATTTTCAAGTGTCATCATGACTTTGATGAGCCATGATGTGACACTTATTACTTGTCCCATCAGTCACTTCCATCACCTCAGCTCTGTATCCGGCTCCGTCGTTTACCCGACTTAGGTTTTACGCACATTTTCTTTGAAGATTTCGTCCAAATAAAATATAATATTTTATTTTTTCTGCGAAAATTTTCAAAAAAACCAATATCAATGAAAATACGATATAAACCTAAATCATTTCGTTCACGAGTCAAAATTAGGTTTTCTGATCAGTAAAATCTTGCTGTCAGTGAAAACGCAGACCGGGTTCCGTCTGAATTTTCAACCCAAAATTTTACCGTAACCCTTTACCATAAGGTAGAGTATGAATATGATTTTGTTTTATCTAAAATCATTTTCTTGGTCTCAGATAAATATATAAATAATTATATTGCTATCGGTAATACAGCGTTTATAAAAAGCAAGGTGTTACACCCATACCGACTCGTCACTAATGATAACGATCCTACGGCACTGATAGCGGTGAAACGTCTGAGTTCTCCTCCTCCTCCTGCCTCTATAGACTCTGCCGACTCTATCCTGGACTACAGTTTGCTCCTATTGTTCCACCTGTCATCCGAGAACTCACGCTGACGTGGCGGATACCACATCTCTATGAAAGGCAGTCGCTGAGAAATCCGATGAGAGCCGAGCATGGTGAAGAAAGGTCCTCCTCCAAGACGGACGTAGATGCTGATCGAGCCGACGTAACACATGAAGAACTGTGAGTGGTCGACCTGCACCCACGGCCATCATGGTATACGATCTCAATGTCCCCTAGGGTCTGGACCCAGGGCGGAACCATCTGCAGGTAGTGCATCTGATGATGCTCTGGTCCAATCGCCATCAGTGTATGGTTGCTGCTCATCTGATGAACCAATACATACACAGATAGGGAAAGAAAAGTAGAAGGGAGATAAGAATCTCGGCACTACCATAAAACAGGGATAGGGAAAACATAGCAAAGCATACTATCACACAGCAGCAACACATACAGCAAACATCTATCGAGTCAAGCTATCACAATCAACCTCAATTATTCAGCCATCACCTTTTCTTCTTCCTTGTGGGTGAGTGAAATTCCACCCATATACCTTTAGATTCAAAAACCCCAATTTTGAAACCCTAACCTTAAGTTCTAAATTGGATCCTAAATCCCCAAATTGATGGTATTGAATGCAAATTGGGTATGACAATTTCAAATTCCACCTAGTAATTGTTCAATTTCTCTCTTAATTTCGGATTTCCCCAAATTTGTATGAAACCCTAAGTCCCAAATTAGTTTTCTCTTGAAATTGGTTTTATAATTATGAGACTATTTATGTTTTAGTGCAATTAGGACTTTTAATTGATGATTTATAAGTTCAATTTCATGATTCTCTAATCAAATTAAAAGTTTCCCAATTTTAATGATGTACCCTTTTTACCCAAATTGATTTTATTTCGAAATCAATTCTTTTTGGTTAAATCAAATATATAGTTTCCTTTGATTGTATGATTTGAGGACGATAATTGATTGTTACGTTATTTGATTTTGTTGTATGTACTTGGACACTTTCTTTATGTTGATGGTTGTATTTATGCTTGCTTGGGAGAGTAGCTTTTGCTTTTTGGAGCTATCGTGGATTTGCCTGCGTGTGTTGTGAAACGTCAGAGGAACCCGAACGTCATGTTAGCTTGTTAGTTGGGGTCTAATCTTGAGCAGCTTTGTGGTGAAGGAAGCTAACTGTTGAATGCGTCAAGGAGAGGATTTTTTCTGGTCTACAAAGGTAAAAGGAGTTTACCTGAGGGGTTTTTGGTAGCTACGTGCTACTTGGTTGTTGTGTGTAAAGTTGTTGTGGTTATATATGATATGTTTTTAATTCGATGATATAACTGTTTATGTGGTTTAAGTTTATCTGTGAAAGTATATCTGTATGTTTGGATTGAACTGTTGATTGCTGGTTTGACTGAAAGCCTGACAGTGGTCAGAGCTCAATGATGAGTAAGAATAATGCTTTAAAAGCTTGAGAAGAAAATTTGAAGTTTTGAGTTATGTAAGTTGAAGAACATTTTTAAGATAAGAATAATTAAATATATTTCGGATTAAAGAGTTATGATTTTGAGAAAGTCCAAAGTGATTTTGAGAATACCATTTACGAACTGAGTGTTAGTAAGGGCAAATTGTGAAAAATCATATTTCATTTATTTGCAAAACGAGAAATAGTTTCAAATGAAGAATTTATTGGAAAAGGAGAAAGTCATTTTGAATTACAAATGAATTTATTATAAAACGAAAATTAATTTTAGAAAAGTGATTTATAGTGGGATTACGATAAATATTATTATTTGGAACAAAAACTTGTTAGAAATGATTTTCAAAGATTTGAGGTGTTTTTGGAAAAGAAATTTCAAAAAGGAATGGATTTGAGAAAAATGAATTTCTCTGTGATTTAACGTTCTAGGAACGTATTTCAGTGGAAAAAGATTTTCTGCGAAAGGGTTTTAAGTTAGTGAAGTATTTTAGAAAATTTTGGATAAGTTTGAGTATTATTTTGATAGTTGTTTTTCACATAACGAAAACTGTGTTAAAGGTAGAAGTTGTGAGGACCTAGATAACCGAAAACGTCGGGCTAGTGTTCCTGGGAGTAAGTACGTGGACTACGTGTCTTGTGTGTGTCGTGGGTTAAAGTCCCAGTTGACATATTTGAAATCCGTGTCCTGTGTGTCATAGGTTTGAGTCCTAGTTGGTGCATTGGAATCTGTTGTTTGTGTCATGGGTTAGAGTCCCAGTTGGCAGAGTTGAATCCGTGTTCTGTGTGTCACGGGTTAGAGTCCCAGTTGACACATTGGAATCTCTGTTCGGTGTGTTATGGGTTAGAGTCCCAGTTAACACATTTGAATTGTCCCGGTTAACATAGTTGAATCTCTGTCTTGTGTGTCGTGGGTTAGAGTCCTAGTTGACGCATTTGAATTCGTGTTTCGGTGTGTTGCGGTTTAAAGTCCCAGTTGGCACATGTGACTGCATGTCCTATGTTGAGAATGAATGAACTAGATGTCTAAGTAAGAATAGTCATGAGCGGTAAGCCTCGACAAAGAAAGAATGAATGAAAATAA
Organism: Sophora flavescens; assembly: GCA_030762895.1. Taxonomy (NCBI): domain Eukaryota; kingdom Viridiplantae; phylum Streptophyta; class Magnoliopsida; order Fabales; family Fabaceae; genus Sophora; species Sophora flavescens. Next base: position 95,113,080 of record CM061066.1, read on the forward strand.
AAGTAAGGAGAACCAATATTAAGATTTGATGGTGGATGTTAAAGTGTAATGCAATTTTTATGAATTGCGATAACTGACGGGTATGAATCCCACTACTCATAACAGTATGTTTATTATGAGAATTTTATGTGAAGTGCATATGTGTAAATGTTGTTGTTATTTGTGTGTCGTGTATGTAGTTACCAAGATAAAATTCATTTGTTAGTGTTTCACCTTTGCAATATATGTTTTCTTGGTTTTTGTTGTTGCACCGTGGGACGCGAATACGTACGTTGCAGAGGAGTTCCCTGTTTTACTCGAGGACATTAGTCCTGATAACTGAAGAGATCGTTGATCATAGGGATGACTATGGGGGTCTTCCCAGTAGTTGTCGGTTAGGGTGACTAGCTCAACTAAGATATTGAGTTGTTTTATACCCTAGTGAGGGTAGTCTGTATATCTGGCTGAGAGCCATTTTTCTTGAGTTGTGGTTCCAGACTATCGCTAAGTTATAATTATGTTTTTTATTTTCTGATGTTTTGACTTTGGAATGACCTGGTTGTATAAAGGTCCTGATATATAAATATGATGATTTATATATTTATGGTGTTTGTTGTATGCAGAAGGAAGGAAAGAAGAAGAAAAAATTCATAATCATTTAAGAGTAAGGTTAAGAATACTAGAAAATTATATTTTCCGAAATCAACCAGTAAATTGTTTTCTATTTTATTTTTCCGCAACGAGTATGTAATGTAGTGCTCAAGGAGGCTGTTGCAAACAACCTCAACGGCATCAATGCCAACATCATAATATCATTATCCTCGATATCAAATAATAACTTAAGATTATCAATATCAACATGGCATCAGGCATCATCAGGCATGTATAGCAAACAACACATCAACCAGCATCTTAACCATAAACAACATAAAGCAGTAAAGTAGACAACCTCAGCATATGCATGTAAAGCAATACAGTAAACCTAACATCGATAAGTGTGTTGAAACTAAATCCCGTGTACAATTTTAAACTCATTTTCACTAGGGATTCAATCACTGCAGGCTATCCGACAACTAGTAGGGTTTGGGGCATCCTACGCATAAAACATAATACACATATACTATGCTTGCCTCATGGGCACGTCCGATACTTTCTCCCCACCTTAGACAGTCATAACGTAACGTCAACGCCTCAAAATCCGCGTCACTCTCCTTAGAGCAGCTGCTGCCTCGATCATCACAGAGCTCCCCGATGCTCTGAAATTTGCCCTGAACACACAGACAAAGTCTCGACAATGTCATAAACCCTAATCTTGCAATAGTTTCACAGACAAAGCCAGAATCGAAGCAAGATTCACAAAACAAGGTAAATTATAGTGTCGACGTGTACAAGAGTTAGGGATTCGAGCATTACCTCCACCGTTTGATGAATCGAAGGTATGTATATGACGTGCTCGTTGCCTTGAACACGTGTTCGAAGATGGAGTCCAAAACGGATGAGCAAGTCTCTCTGAATCCGAGCTTTCTCTCTCTAACGAGATCTGCCTTCTCTCTAAAATGCAGTTGGGTCAAGTGGAAAGTGAGACAAGTGAGCCATGCAAAGGAAGAAGAAGAGAAAGTGGGGGTAGGTGGAGCCATGTCATGACCCCAAAAAAATACGTTGCCATGACCGGCCGAAAGGGCAAACTTCACCTTTCCCTTTCGTAGCCTCGTAAGTTTACAAGATTTCAAGAGAGTCATAGTCTCTAATACATCATATTAATAAATAGGTTCATCAGAGTTAAGCAAAACTATTGAAACGGTGTACATAGTCCTGAATTCAAATTAATAAAGGTCTGTCACCCTTTAACAAATCGGATGGAAAGTCAGAAAATAAAAGGAAAGCAATGTCTCCACATGACATGCATGGCTCCCAAAGCAACTCCTATGCGTGAGGAGGTCTAGACTGATCAATACCTGTGCCTACAACATTTTAAAGGAGTGGGATGAGTATTAAACTCGGTGAGGGTTTCCCACACACACACACACACAAACCAAACACATAAATGAAATTTTATATATATATATATATATATATATATAAAGAGCATCTTCAAAATAAAAAAGTACTTGTGGAATGACTTGTAATCTCATTAATAAACCAAAATAAATAAATAATAATAATTAAATATCAGGTTCCTCTCACAAAGGAACTTAACAAGAAATATCATATACATAATGATTGAGTCTTTGGGTCCCCACTTGGGGTTGTCCACTCAAGGTCCCCCGCCCCGACGATTTTAATTTCTACCCCGGAGATACCGCACCCTCCGGCCAACAACATTAACATCCTTCCTCAATGCTCGGGGTATCTAACGAGGTCCCCTCATCCCCGACAGTTATATTTATATCTCGGAGCCTCCTGCTCCCCGGTCGGATACCCAAAGATTCACACCATTATTCATCCAAACCAATCCATTCCACTAAGTGCTCTCATCAATAATCATACACAACCAAATATGGGCAATAACATAATAAAACAATTCACATCATTATATCATTGCCTTAGACCTGCACATTAACATCAACATGAAATGTACTTATCTCTTCAGTGTAATTCCAAGTCATATCACAATATTACAACACCATTTTGATTACAAAAAAAATAATAAAATAAAATAAAAATAATAAAAATAAATAAATAAGTCATTCCAAACAATATCACATGTACTCCATAATTTCTCTATACCTCTACAATTAAAGATTATCTACTAATCACATCATCATACTTTAACACATTGGCTCCTCTTTTAAAATACTATATAACACAAAGCATATAGATATATTTGGTATACCCATGACAATCAGAAACTATCACACATTACTATATATATATATATAGCATCACAATATACTGGAGGCAGTATTGTAGAATAGAATATAAATGGATTTTCAGAACATCAAATAATGAGAAAATTAGAAGAAATGTCAATGGCAGCAACTGCCTATCGAGCAAAAAGAAATAATGCCCCAAGTACAGTCAAATTATTAATCCAAGGTTTCACTGGAAGCCTAAAAGGATGGTGGGATAATAATTTGAGAGAAGTGGATAGACAAACGATTCTTATGTTTGTAAAACAAGAAATAATAAATAATGAAAATGGTGAACTCGAAACAATTCAAATAGAGCAACAAGTGGAAGAATTAATTTTGTTCAATCTCGCAAGCGTTTATTGGAGAAGCTAATGTTTTTGCAGATAGATCACTCGAAATATTAAATAATATTTATTGTCCAGCCCTAGGAGAATTTAGGGGGTATAAAGATAACTTTTTAGCAAAAATTTACACAAGAACAGACTGCAGACATTCTTATTGGAAAGACAGATTTATCTCTGGTCTCCCTAAAAATTTTGCACAAAAGGTAAGAACTCAAATAAAAAAATGAATACCAGGAACTCCTTTTGAAGATTTAACATATGGAAGAATAATTTCAATAATAGACAAAACATGCTTACAATTTTGTACAGATATAAAGATGCATCGACAAGCAAAATTTGAAAGCAAAACCAATAATAAAGAATTAGGAAATTTTTGTGAACATTTTGGATATGAAAAAATAACCCCTCCTTCCAAACAAAGGAAGATTAAACCACAAAAATTTAAAAGTTATAAAAGATTCAATAAAAGGACACAAACCGAAAAACCTATTAAAACTTATAAACCCCAAAATAAAACTTACAGTAAACCATACAATAAAAGATTCGACAAAAATATTATTTGCTATAAATGCGGACGTGCAGGGCATATAGCAAGAAAATGTAGGGTCAAACAAAAAATAAAGGAACTTAAAATGGATGAAGAAATTAAAGAACAAATTGCAAAAATTCTATTATATGAAACAGATTCATCTGATAACTCATTCTCAGATAAAGAACAAGAAATAATTTATCAGAATCAAGAAACATCTTTTGATTCTGATGTTGGATGCCTAAGTTGAGGATGTCTTGAAGATAACTGCGATTGCAAATTCACAATTAATGTTATTTCCAAAGAAGCTTAAAGTATTGTTAGACCTGGTTGGTCAAATTGATGATCCACAAGTCAAATTAGCCATGTTAGAAAAATATAAAGAATTAGAAAGCCAAGAAATAACAACAAAAGAATTTTCAGGGTATAATTTAAAGGATATTTTGAATCCTGAAACATATTTTATTGAAGAACCAATAACTCTTCCTTTTTGTATAAAGAAGTAAAAAATTTGAAATCTAAAGTTTCTGAATTAAAAAAAAATACAAAATTTTGAAACAAAATTTTCAAAAGTCCTTGGGGAAGGGAAAGGCTATTTCAAACTCCTCTTCCACACGTTTTGGCGAAGATAATCTCGAAAAAGAGTTCGATGCTCTTTACAATGAGGAGACAAACTTCTTTTTAAGATTAAAAACAATGCAACAAAAATGGCATGTTAAGATAAACCTAAGAATTAAGAAATCTTTTCATCAACCATTCATTGCATTAATAGACTCTGGAGCAGACCTCAACTGTATTCAAGAAGGTCTAATTCCAACCCAATATTACCAAAAAACACTCCAAAAATTATATACTGCTAATAACCAAAAATTACAAGTAAGCTATAAGTTGGAAGATGCTAGTATATGTAATAATGGAATATGTTTTGCTAGCTTATTCATTTTAGTAAAAGATACATCAGAACAAATAATTTTAGGTACTCATTTTCTTACTCAACTTTATCCAATACAAATAACTGAAGAGGGAATAAAAATGATGAAGGATAATCAAGAAATACTATTTGAATTTATAAACCCAATAAAAAGAAAAGAATTAAATAATCTAAATATATAAGAGAAGAACTTCTTAACAGTAATTCAAAGAAAAGAAAATCAAATAGGATTTTTACAAAAAGAAATTTTGTATGCAAAAATAGAAAAACAAATTCAAGATCCTTCAATACAAGAAAAAATTAGTAAAATACAAAAAGAACTTGAAAAGGAAGTTTGCTCAGAAGTTCCTAATGCCTTCCAGGAAAGAAAAACTCATATGGTATCTTTACCATATGAAGAAGGATTTCATGAAAATAAAATTCCCACTAAAGCTCGTCCAATTCAAATGAATAGTGAAACTTTAGAATATTGTAGAAAAGAAATAAAAGAATTTCTTGAATAAAAACTTATAAGGCCAAGCAAGTCTCCTTGGAGTTGCACAGCCTTCTATGTATCAAATCAATCAGAAATAGAACGAAGAGAGCCTCGAATGGTAATCAATTATAAACCTTTAAATAAAGTTTTGAAATGGATTAGATACCCTATTCCCAACAAAAGAGATCTAATAAAAAGATTACATGATGGAATAATCTTCTCAAAATTTGATATGAAGTCAGGGTTCTACCAGATAAAGTTAGAAGAAAAAGACAACTATAAAACAGCTTTCACAGTGCCCTTTGGTCATTACGAATGGAAAGTAATGCCCATGGGATTGAAAAACACACCTTCAGAATTCCAGCATATAATGAATGATATTCTAAACCCTCATTCAGAATTTACTATTGTGTATATTGATGATGTTTTAATATTCTCACAATCATTAGACCAACATTTTAAACATCTCAATATCTTCAAAGAAAGAATAAAAAGAAATGGAACGGTAATATTTGCCAAAAAGATAAAACTGTTCCAAACAAAAATAAGATTTTTAGGTCATGAGATTCATCAAGGAACAATAACCCCAATAAGCAGAAGTATCTCTTTTGCAGATAAGTTTCCAAATGAATTAACTGATAAAAAACAATTGCAACGTTTTTTAGGTTTCTTGAATTATGTGTCGGAATTCATCCCCAACATAAGGATTAAGTGTAAACCCCTTTATTCCAGGCTTAGAAAAACCTCAAACCCTAAACCTTGGTCTAAGGAGTTGTCCAACTTAGTCTCAGAAATAAAAAAGGATGTCAAGTCTCTTCCTTGTTTAGGTATTCCTCATCCAGATGCCAGTCTTATTGTTCAAACTAATGCATCAGATAAAGGATATGGTAGTATCCTACTACAAATCCTTCCTCATTCAATAGTTGAACAAGTGGTATGATTTCATTCAGGTCTTTGGATCCAATCACAAGAAAAATATAGTACTATTAAAAAAGAAATTTTATCCATAGTACTATGTATTACAAAATTTCAAGATGATTTAATAAATGAAATGTTTTTGCTCCAAATTGATTGCAAGGCTGAAAAAGATGTTTTGCAAAAGGATGTTAAAAATTTAGCTTCAAAACACATCTTCGCCAGGTGGCAAAGTTTATCCCAAAGAAACCAAGGGATACCAATTCTATAATCCTTCCGAAGGCAAAGTGTTTGTCGCACGGACTGGTGTATTCCTAGAAAAGGAGTTTATCTCCATAGGAACCAGTGGGAGGAAGATAGAACTTGAAGAAATTCAAGAATCACAGAGTAGTGACCTACCATTGGTGGAACAGGAGCAACCTTCACGAGAATCTTTGTGGAGGAACAACCCGCTCAAAGAGCACAAGACCGGCGTAGGTCTAACAGGATACGTCACCGACTGAGAGATGTGGATTTCTCATGACTCCACAAGGTGATGTATTGCTCATGGATCAAGATGAGCCCGTGACCTACCGAGGAGGCCATCACGGCCCGAGAATCGAGAAGTGGCTTGAGGCCATGAAATCGAGATGGATTCCATGTACACCAACCAGGTATGGACCTTGGTAGAGCCACCGAAGGGGTAAAACCTATAGGGTGCAAGTGGGTTTTCAATAAGAAAACTGACATGGATGGTAAGGTACACACCTTTAAGGCGTGATTGGTCGCTAAGGGTTTCAAGCAAATTCATGGTGTCGACTATGATGAGACCTTTTCACCTGTTGCGATGCTTAAATCCAACCGGATCTTACTTGCTATCGCTGCATACCATGATTATGAGATATGGCAGATGGATGTCAAAACTGCCTTCCTTAATGGAAAGCTTCTTGAGGATGTGTACATGACACAACCCGAAGGCTTTGACATTTCAGAGGATGCTCGAAAGGTATGTAAATTGCAGCGGTCAATCTATGGATTGAAGCAAGCTTCCAGAAGTTGGAACCTTCGTTTTGATGATCTTTGTAAGACGATGACGGATTCATCAAAAATGAAGATGAACCTTGTGTCTACAAGAAGGTTAGTGGGAGCATTGTTGTTTTTCTGGTGTTATATGTAGATGACATATTACTCATTGGAAATGACATCCCTACACTACAAAATGTAAAGACATGGTTAGGGAATTGCTTCTCTATGAAAGATTTGGGTGAGGCTACCTATGTATTAGGAATCAGGATCTATAGGGATAGATCGCTGAAATTGCTTGGCCTAAGTCAGAGTACATACATAGACAAAGTGTTGAGACGCTTTGACATGCATGAATCCAAGAAAGGACTTTTACCTATGTCACATGGTATATGCCTATCAAAGGCACAATCCCCTTCCACTCAAGAAGAAAGGGATCGCATGAGTAAGATTCCATATGCATCCGCAATTGGATCTATCATGTATGCCATGTTATGTACTCGACCAGATGTATCGTATGCTTTAAGCATAACGAAGCGTGTACCGATCGATCCCGGTGAAAGTCAGCTGTCTGGTTGTCAAGAACATCCTTAAGTACTTGAGAAGAACTAAGGATTCGTTCTTGGTGTATGGAGGCGAGGAAGAGCTTGCTGTAATAGGTTACACCGATGCTAGCTTCCAGACCGATAAGGATGATTCCAGATCGCAATACTGGTTATGTGTTCTCGCTGAATGGCGGGGATGTGAGCTGGAAAAGTTGAAGCGGGAAACGATTGCCGATTCTACTACGAGAGGCTGAGTATATTGCTGCCTCCAATGCAAAGAAAGGAGGCTGTTTGGATCGGGAAGTTCATTACCGAGCTTGGTACGGTTCTGGTATTGTGGACCCCATTGATCTCTATTGTGATAACAATGGGGCCATTCACAAGCTAAGGAACCTAGATCTCATCAGCGATCCAAACATATACTCAGCGCTTCCATCTCATTCGAGAGATTATCGATAGAGGAGATGTGAAGATATCGCAGTACCAACGCTTGATAACGTTCTTTGACCCACTTACGAAACCTCTTGCTCAAGCGAAGCATGAAGGTCACACTAGATCGATGGGCATTAGATTTATGCCTGATTGGCTCTAGTGCTAGTTGGAGATTGTTGGTGTAAGCCCTAGAGGCCAATGTATTTCTTTAGACTTACATTTGTATCTTGCTATTTCATATATATATATATATATATGATATGAGGCATTCCAGTTTATTGTGTTAATTGTTAAAACATAATAAAGTCCTTAGAATAGAAATTTCAGTTTAATAGAATATCAAGTACATGACTTGATCATGAGACACTATTGAACAATGAAATCCTATTCTTAAATATCCGTAGTCAAGTATTTTATCAACAAGGACAATAATAATACAATTGAGACTATTATGTGTGCGGATCGATGACCATATCTCACGGGTCATGGATATGAGATATCGAGTCGCCACATAGGTACACATTAAGGTAATGATGTACTGGATTGACCCACCATGAGAACACTACATGGAGCGTTATGTGAGTGTCATAAGTAGTTCTCATAGTGACAATGGTGCATACAATCCTTCGACCTGAAATCACTACGATCCCTACATAAGGAGTCGTGTGCTTTAATATCGTCAAACGTCATCTGTAATAGGAGGATTATAAAGACGGTCATTGGGCATACCACGAGCCATGCAGAGGGATGTGAGTGACCTAGATGGGATTTGTCCCTCCTACATGACAGGAGTAATATCTGTGGGCCCCGATAGAGTGAGATCAGTAAAATGCATGGCCATCTTTGAAATGTGTCAATATGAGATATTGACCTCATTTGTTGTTAAGTCTACTCGGGTGTCAGGGAACATGATATTGAACTATACAAGGGTGACACATTCTATGACTTGTGTTCAATATAGATATATGGACAAAGGGATAATAATGCACATGAATATTTGTCACAGAAAGGTTTCGTCAAATCACTGACTTTCTCACTACTTAGGTAGCAGTGATGTATTGCTAGATACCGCTCACTGTTTGTAATATTAAATGGGATTTAATATTACCGCTAACGTATTGGGAACCTATAGGGTCACACACAAAAGAGCGGATTAAAAGAAGCATTAAAGGAAAGTTGGACTTTCCTATTGGGCCTAGCGCATAGTAGATGGGCTTAGGTCAAATGCTGCTCACTAACTCACTTAAGGAGGTGCTACTATAAGTAGACCACTTAAGTTGTTGTGCCCAGACTGTTGATAACCTAGCCGCACAAAAGAGAGTAAGAGTGAACAGCAAAGTCTCGGTTTTGAAGCTAGCACTGTGAGACAGAGACGCTTCGGTTCGTGACGTTGGACGCTCACGGAATCCGCTCGTGTGGATACCTCTAGCGACACCGTTCGTGCGGTGTTCGTGATAGACGAATTTCAACCAACAGCCATCGCTTCAAAAGGTAAACCTTCTAATCATGAATCATGACCATTCGCAAGGATCCTTCGATGGGAATTTTTCCGCTGCGTTTTAATTTTGTTTTATACGCAAATTCCCAACAATAAATTCACTCCTTTAAGCGATGAACTACCTTCTAAATTAACCTCCCAAAGAGAACCTCTGACCTACAAAATAAAGCCAGCCTTTATAAAGCACACTCTTCTTGAGCAAGAATACGGGAATCCATCAACTGATAATCCTTGGGATATGCTTCAACAATTAATTCCCAACGGATTTGGCTGGGTCCCTACCAGCAGTGCTACCCAAAGTTTACAGTTTTATCAATACATTTTAATTGATACCAATTCAGTCAAAATTGAACAAGAAATGAATGCTAACGCCCCTAAAATAATTGATTATTCCAAGTGTAAAATAATGAAGGTACTCACTCTTTCAGGCTGGGGTCAAGGCCCATTTATGCCTAAAATGTTTTCGAGAATATTTGACCCCCCTGTGTATAATTATTGGGATTACCAGAAAGCTCGGGAAATGATTCTTTATCAACCAAACCCTCGTCATTCTTGGTACATCAATTTTCTAAATAACCAAACCAGATATCCCAACTGGTTTATGCAGTGGTTTTGGGAGAATGGTCTGTCGGCCGATATTCTTCCAAACTCCCTTTATGAGATATACAATGAATACAAAAATTTGACCCCAACAATACCAATTTTTGGAAAGCTGCTTCATTTCTGTGCACAATTCGGAATTACATGGCTACTCAAGTTCAATTATGAGTACCATTCACATCTACCAGAACCGTTCCCAAAATTCATGGTGGAGAAAATTTAATCAAAAGGTGGTGGAAACAAAATTCATCTCTTGGAAGAATAAGGTTCGTTCGAAAAGGGTTCCTCCAGCCTTCGAACCCCCCAAGACTCCTCCTTCAAAAGCAAAGGAAATTTTTGGTTCATCCCAAGCAGTAACCCACTACACAATTAACCTCAGCGCCTCGACTCCACAAGAATACAAGAAATTGTTAAAGGAGGCCTTCTCATCAATTGGTTCTGAGGAAGAAGATAACAACTCATCTTCTGAAGGATCAGAATACAACCCTTATTTGGAAAACGTTGTGGCAATCTGGTATCAAAGCCATGGTGCTATGGTACTTATATCGGTCTCGAGTATTTCTTTCTGTGCAGTGTTGGTCAGCCGTAAGGGTGTTCCCGGTAGTAAAGCCTGCAGGTTAGGGTTGTAAATCCGTTGGTAAGCCAGGTGGTCCCGGTGTCTTGGTAAGAAATTCCTGTCTCTGATATAGGTACTAGATATCTTAGGCTCAGTTGCCATGTCTAGCCTTCTAAGGATGATGTCTAAAAAGGGTAAAGAAAAGATAGATGAAATGGATCAACCTAGTTCTAGTGAGAACCTTAATTCATCTTTAATAAACGAACAATAAGTAATTTTACCTGACATAGAACAAAAATTAAACAATTGGAGCATTCCATCAATAAATGTTTCTGAAATTTATAAAGCGAAATTAATGGATAAGTTCAAGTCTAATTTCATAATCAAGACGGCTGAGTATACCATTAAAGTAGATAAACTCAAGAAAGTTTAAATCTCTTGAATTTATCTATGTTAAAAGAACATAATCAAAAATATAAATTTTTGCATATTGGCTTAATACAAGTAGCAATAAAACCTTTGCATAGATTAGGCATAGATACACCTGTGTGTGTATGCCTAAGAGATACTCGACCTGCAAAGTTCGAGGATCAAGTTCTTTCAATAATTGAGACCAATCTTCATGATGGTCCCACTTTTTTCAATAACTATCCAAACTATACCATGTCTTTGGAAAGTTTGGGAAAGAATAAACATAATATCAAATTAGATATAAAAATAAAGGAAGGAATTTGGAATCCAAATTCTTATCCAATGGCAGTAATATATAAAATATATTACAAGACCATGAGAACAAATATTTCTCCAAAAGCATTAAATATTTCTTCAAAGGAAGATACTTTGCTTCTTCAAGTCAACCTTGAAAAATCAAATGCAGTTACTCCCGAGAGGCTCAATCATAATGAGGTCTCTAGGAACCTTGAATGGAATTTACAAGAAATTCTGCCTCCGGAAGAGCCAGAACCCTCTCGAACGACAATACCAATTGAGTATGCATCTGGAAATGTTTCAAAAAGCTTTGCACCTTTTAGTAGATGGAACTCTACCAGATCATTTAGAACCCCAGAGGGATCTAAACAAACAAACAATTCAAGAAAATCAATTGACTCATTTCATTCATTGAGATTAGCAGGAATAAGATATCATCCTGTTATTCCTCAACCTGAATATAGGGTTGAAACACCACAATCAGTCCAACCAATAAACCAAAGAGAGTCGCCAACTCAATCTGAAATAAACCAAAATTTTGAAACACATAACCAACGTTTTGTTATTACAAAATTTTACATTGATAAACAAAAACTTCAAAAATAATTTTTGAAATCCGAAAATGAGAATCAGCGGAAATGGTTTTTTACCACTTTTTCACAACGAGAGATAAGACAATATAGGGAAGCCTATTATGCTTATCTCGAAGAGGTAGAGGATGACAACATTCCCTACTTTACTTGGTTTGAAAAGCATTGTTTCATAAACTTAGAAATAAAAACTTTAAATTCTGCTAAAAAGATTTGGAAAATAGCTAAAGGCAAAGAAGTTATTTCTGTGATTCCTCCTTTGGAAGAAATAACCTTTCCAAATATAGACAACATTGAAATAACAACATCTTCTTTCAAAACCATGAAAGAAGATACAAAAACTTTGATAATTCAAAATCCTACTCGAAATGATATCAAAAATATTCAACAACAATTGAATTTTACAAATCAACTTTTATACCAAGTTGCAAATACTTCAGAAGGTAACAAAACACCTTCAGAAGGAGAAACATTAAGAAAATTAGAAAAATCATTAATAACTCCTTAAAAATTGTCAGATTCTGAAATAAAAGAAATAAAAATAGAAAAAGAACATACTAGTGAACTTTTAGAAGAAATTACTAAGAGACTAACTTCATTAAAAATATCATCATCAAAAGTAAATATGATAAAAAATGAAGATATAACATAGCTTGAAAAGCAGTTTGATGATACAGGAATAGACACGGTTAATAAAATAAAAAATACATCGAGAAGTTACCCAACCTCACGAAATTATTATCATAGACCCACTCTACCAGATATTCAATTTGAAGATAATAGTCTTGATTTAGCATCACAATATACCGGAGATGGTATTGTAGAATGGAATATAGATGGATTTTCAGAACATCAAATAATGAGAAAATTAGTAGAAATGTCAATGGCAGCAACTGCCTATCGGGCAAAAAGAAATAATGCCCCAAGTACATTCAAATTATTAAACCAAGGTTTCACTGGAAGCCTAAAAGGATAGTGGGATAATAATTTGAGAGAAGTAGATATACAAACGATTCTTACGTTTGTAAAACAAGAAATAAGGAATAATGAAAATGGTGAACCCGAAACAATTCAAATAGAGCAACAAGTGGAAGCATTAATTTTTTCAATCTCGCAAGCGTTTATTGGAGACACTAATGTTTTTTCAGATAGATCACTCGAAATATTAAATAATCTTTATTGTCCAACCTTAGCAGAATTTAGGTGGTATAAAGATAATTTTTTAGCAAAAATTTACACAAGAACAGACTGTAGACATTCTTATTGGAAAGACAGATTTATCTCTGGTCTCCCTAAAAATTTTGCACAAAAGGTAAGAACTCAAATAAAAAATTAATACCCAGGAACTCCTTTAGAAGATTTAACATATGGAAGAATAATTTCAATAATAAACAAAACAGGTTTACAATTTTGTACAGATATAAAAATGCATCGACAAGTAAAATTTGAAAGCAAAACCAATAATAAAGAATTAGGAAATTTTTGTGAACAATTTGGATATGAAAAAATAACCCCTCCTTCCAAACAAAGGAAGATTAAACCACAAAAATTTAAAAGTTATAAAAGATTCAATAGAAGGACACAAACCGAAAAACCTATTAAAACTTATAAACCCCAAAATAAAACTTATAGTAAACCATACAATAAAAGATTCGACAAAAATATTATTTGCTATAAATGCGGACGTGCAGGGCATATAGCAAGAAAATGTAGGTTCAAACAAAAAATAAAGGAACTTAAAATGGATGAAGAAATTAAAGAACAAATTGCAAAAATTCTATTATATGAAACAGATTCATCTGATAAGTCATTCTCAGATAAAGAACAAGAAATAATTTATCAGAATCAAGAAACATCTTCTGATTCTGATGTTGGATGCCTAAGTTGAGGATGTCTTGAAGATAACTGTGATTGCAAATTCACTATTAATGTTATTTCCAAAGAAGCTAAAGTATTGTTAGACCTGGTTGGTCAAATTGATGATCCACAAGTCAAATTAGCCATGTTAGAAAAATATAAAGAATTAGAAAGCCAAGAAATAACAACAAAAGAATTTTCAGGGTATAATTTAAAGGATATTTTGAATCCTGAAACATCTTTTATTGAAGAACCAATAACTCTTCCTTTTTGTATAAAGAAGTCAAAAAATTGAAATCTGAAGTTTCTGAATTAAAAAAAAATACAAAATTTTGAAACAAAATTTTCAAAAGTCCTTGGGGAAGGGAAAGGCTATTTCAAACTCCTCTTCCACACGTTTTGGCGAAGATAATCTCGAAAAAGAGTTCGATGCTCTTTACAATGAGGAGACAAACTTCTTTTTAAGATTAAAAACAATGCAACAAAAATGGCATGTTAAGATAAACCTAAGAATTAAGAAATCTTTTCATCAACCATTCATTGCATTAATAGACTCTGGAGCAGACCTCAACTGCATTCAAGAAGGTCTAATTCCAATCCAATATTACCAAAAAACACTCCAAAAATTATATACTGCTAATAACCAAAAATTACAAGTAAGCTATAAGTTGGAAGATGCTAGTATCTGTAATAATGGAATATGTTTTGCTAGCCCATTCCTTTTAGTAAAAGATACTTCAGAACAAATAATCTTAGGTACTCATTTTCTTACTCAACTTTATCCAATAAAAATAATTGAAGAGGGAATAAAAACGATGAAGGATAATCAAGAAATACTATTTGAATTTATAAACCTAATAAAAAAAATAAGAATTAAATAATCTAAATATAGAAGAGAAGAACTTCTTAACAGTAATTCAAAGAAAAGAAAATCAAATAGGATTTTTACAAAAAGAAATTTTGTATGCAAAAATAGAAAAACAAATTCAAGATCCTTCAATACAAGAAAAAATTAGTAAAATACAAAAAGAACTTGAAAAGGAAGTTTGCTCAAAAGTTCCTAATGCCTTATGGGAAAGAAAAACTCATATGGTATCTTTACCATATGAAGAAGGATTTCATGAAAATAAAATTCCCACTAAAGCTTCTCCAATTCAAATGAATAGTGAAACTTTAGAATATTGTAGAAAATAAATAAAAGGATTTCTTGATAAAAAACTTATAAGGCCAAGCAAGTCTCCTTGGAGTTGCACAGCCTTCTATGTATCAAATCAATCAGAAATAGAACGAGGAGAGCCTCGAATGGTAATCAATTATAAACCTTTAAATAAATTTTTGAAATGGATTAGATACCCTATTCCCAACAAAAGAGATCTAATAAAAAGATTACATGATGGAATAATCTTCTCAAAATTTGATATGAAGTCAGGGTTCTACCAGATAAAGTTAGAAGAAAAAGACAAGCATAAAACAGCTTTCACAGTGCCCTTTGGTCATTACGAATGGAATGTAATGCCCATGGGATTGAAAAACGCACCCTCAGAATTCCAGCATATAATGAATGATATTCTAAACCCTCATTCAGAATTTACTATTGTGTATATTGATGATGTTTTAATATTCTCACAATCATTAGACCAACATTTTAAACATCTCAATATCTTCAAAGAAACAATAAAAAGAAATGGAATGGTAATATCTGCCAAAAAGATAAAACTGTTCCAAAAAAAAAAAGATTTTTAGGTCATGAGATTCATCAAGGAGCAATAACCCCAATAAGTAGAAGTATCTCTTTTGCAGATAATTTTTCAAATGAATTTACTGATAAAAAACAATTGCAACGTTTTTTAGGTTACTTGAATTATGTATCGGAATTCATCCCCAACATAAGGATTAAGTGTAAACCCCTTTATTCCAGGCTTTTTGAAAACCTCAAACCCTAAAACTTGGTCCAAGGAGTTTTCCAACTTAGTCTCACAAATAAAAAAGGATGTCAAGTCTCTTCCTTGTTTAGGTATTCCTCATCCAGATGCCAGTCTTATTGTTCAAACTGATGCATCAGATAAAGGATATGGTGGTATCCTACTACAAATCCTTCCTCATTCAAAAGTTGAACAGGTGGTACGATTTCATTCAGGTCTTTGGATCCAATCACAAGAAAAATATAGTACTATTAAAAAGGAAATTTTATCCATAGTGCTATGTATTACAAAATTTCAAGATGATTTAATAAATAAAAGGTTTTTCTCCGAATTGATTGCAAGGCTGCAAAAGATGTTTTGCAAAAGGATGTTAAAAATTTAGTTTCAAAACACATCTTCGCCAGGTGGGAAAGTTTATTAAGTTGTTTTGATTTTGAGATTGATTATTTAAAGGGTGATAATAACTTTATCCCTGATTTTTTAACCAGGGAATTTTTACAAAGTACCACTCACGTATGACCACCAGATCCAGAAGTGGATCGAGTCGAGGAGGGGTCCCTTTCTCCCAACAAATCCAAATAATCAACCCATGAATCCTTTGCCCCTTCTGCTTCCCGAATAACCCAAAAAAACTTGCCACCAATCAACCCCACAAATAACCCTACATTAAGCCCAAATAAATTCGCTCCTTTAAGCGATGAACTACCTTCTAAATTAACCTCCCAAAGAGAACCTCTGGCCTACAAAATAAAGCCAGCCTGTAGAAAGCACACTCTTCTTGAGCAAGAATACGGGAATCCATCAACTGATAATCCTTGGGATATGCTTCAACAATTAATTCCCAACGGATTTGGTTGGGTCCCTACCAGCAGCGCTACCAAAAGTTTACAGTTTTATCAATAAATTTTAATTGATACCAATTCAGTCAAAATTGAACAAGAAGTGAATGCTAACGCCCCTAAAATAATTGCTTATTCCAAGTGTAAAATAATGAAGGTACTCAATCTTTCAGACTGGGGTCAAGGCCCATTTATGCCTAAAAGGTTTACGAAAATATTTGACCCCCCCTGTGTATAATTATTGGGATTACTAGAAAGCTTGGGAAATGATTCTTTATCAACCAAACCCTCGTCATTCTTGTGTTGGGAATTTGCGTATAAAACAAAATAACGCAGCGGGAAAAAAATTCCCATCGAAGGATCCTTGCGAATGGTCATGATTCATGGTTAGATGATTTACCTCTAGAAGCGATGACAATTGATTGAAATCGTCTATCACGAACACCGCACGAACGATGTCTCTAAGGTATCCACACGAGCAGATCCCGTGAACGTCCAACGTCACGAACCCGAAGCGTCTTTGCATCACAGTGCTAGCTTCGAAACCCGAGACCTGCTGCTCACTGTCACTCTCTATGTGCGGCTAGGGTAAAAACCGTGTAGGCACAATAGCTTAAGTGGTCTACTTATAGTAGCACCTCCTTAAGTGAGTTAGTGAGCTGCGTTTGACCTAAGCCCCATGTACTATGCGCTAGGCCCAATAGAAGAGTCCAACTCTCCTTTTAATGCTTCTTTTGATCTGCTCTTATGTGTGTGACCCTATAGGTTCCCAAAACGTTAGTAGTAATATTAAATCCCATTTAATATTACAAACAGTGAGCGGTATCTAGCAATACATCACTGCTACCTAGGTAGTGAGAAAGTCAGTGATTTGACGAAACCTTTTTGTGACAAATATTCATGTGCATTATTATCCCTTTGTCCATATATCTATATTGAACACAAGACATAGAATGTGTCACCCTTGTATGGTTCAATATCATGTTCCTCGATACCCAGAGTAGACTTAACAACAAATGAGGTCAATATCTCATATTGACTCATTTCAAAGAACGCCATGCATTTCTGAGTCTCACTCTATCAGGGGCCCCACAGATATTACTCCTGTTATGTAGGAGGGACAAATTCCATCTAGGTCACTCACATCCCTCTGCATGGCTCGTGGTATGCCCAATGACCGTCTTTATAATCATCCTATTACAGATAACGTTTGACGATATTAAAGCACACGACTCCTCATGTAGGGATCGTAGCGATTTCAGGTCGAAGGATTGCATACACCATTGTCACTATGAGAACTACTTATGACACTCACATAACGCTCCATGTAGTGTTCTCATGGCGGGTCAATCCAGTACATCATTACTCTAATGTGTACCTATGTGGCGACTCGATATCTCATATCCATGACTCGTGAGATATGGTCATCAGTCTGCACACATAATAGTCTCAATGTATTATTATTGTCCTTATTAATAAAATACTTGACTACAGATATTTAAGAATAGGATTTCATTGTTCAATAGTGTCTC
This sequence comes from Sophora flavescens, assembly GCA_030762895.1. NCBI lineage: Eukaryota > Viridiplantae > Streptophyta > Magnoliopsida > Fabales > Fabaceae > Sophora > Sophora flavescens. The sequence goes on from CM061066.1 coordinate 95,131,186, forward strand.
ACGATCAAGTCATGTACTTGATATTCTATTAAACTGAAATTTCTATTCTAAGGACTTTATTATGTTAAAACAAGTAACACAATAAACTGGAATGCCTCATATCATATATATATATATATATATATATATATATATATATATATATATATATATATATATAAAGAAAATATACAAATGTAAGTCTAAGAAATACACTGGCCTCTAGGACTTACACCAACAATCTCCCACTAGCACTAGAGCCAATCAGGCGTAAATCTAATGCCCATCGATCTAGTGTGACCTTCGTGCTTCTGTTGAGCAAGAGGTTTCGTAAGTGGGTCAGCAACGTTATCAAGTGTTGGTACTCTGTATATTTTCACATCTCCTCTATCGATAATCTCTCGAATGAGATGGAAGCGCCTAAGTATATGTTTGAATCGCTGATGAGATCTAGGTTCCTTAGCTTGTGCAATGGCCCCATTGTTATCACAATAGAGATCAAAGGGGTCCACAATACTAGGAACTGTACCAAGCTCAGCAATGAACTTCCTGATCCAAACAGCCTCCTTTGCTGCATTGGAGGCGGCAATATACTCAGCCTCTGTAGTAGAATCGGCGACTATTTCTTGCTTTGAACTCTTCCAGCTCACCGCCCCGCCATTCAGGCAGAACACATAACCAGATTGCGATCTGGAATCATCCTTATCAGTTTGGAAGCTAGCATCGGTGTAACCTTTTACAGCAAGCTCTTCCTCGCCTCCATATACCAAGAACGAATCCTTAGTTCTTCTCAAGCACTTAAGGATGTTCTTGACAGGACGATGACTTTCACCGGATCGATCGGGTACCTGCTCGTTATGCTTAAAGCATACGATACATCTGGTCGAGTACATAACATGGCATACATGATAGATCCAATTGCGGATGCATATGGAAACTTACTCATGCGATCCCTTTCTTCTTGAGTGGAAGGGGATTGTGCCTTTGATAGGCATATACCATGTGACATAGGCAAGAGTCCTTTCTTGGATTCATGCATGTTAAAGCGTCTCAACACTTTGTCTATGTATGTACTCTGACTTAGGCCAAGCAATTTCAGTGATCTATTCCTATGGATCCTAATTCCCAATACATAGGTTGCTTCACCCAAATCTTTCATAGAAAAGCAATTCCCTAACCATGTCTTTACATTTTGTAGTGTAGGGATGTCATTTCCAATGAGTAATATGTCATCTACATATAACACCAGAAAAACAACAATGCTCCCACTAACCTTCTTGTAGACACAAGGTTCATCTTCATTTTTGATGAATCCGTACTATCTTACAGCATCATCAAAACTAAGGTTCCAACTTCTGGAAGCTTGCTTCAACCCATAGATTGATCGCTGCAATTTACATACCTTTCCGGCATCCTCTGAAATGCCAAACCCTTCAGGTTGTGTCATGTACACATCCTCAAGAAGCTTTCCATTAAGGAAAACAGTTTTGACATTCATCTGCCATATCTCATAATCATGGTATGCAGCGATAGCAAGTAAGATCCGAACGGATTTAAGCATCGCAACAGGCGAAAAGGTCTCATCATAGTCGACACCATGAATTTGCTTGAAACCCTTAGGGACCAATCGCGCCTTAAAGGTGTGAACCTTACCATCCATGTCAGTTTTCTTTTTGAAAACCCACTTGCACCCTATGGGTTTCACCCCTTCAGGTGGCTCTACCAAGGTCCTTACCTGGTTGGTGTACATGGAATCCATCTCAGATTTCATGGCCTCAAGCCACTTCTCAGATTCTGGGCCAGTGATGGCCTCCTGGTAAGTCACAGGCTCATCTTGATCCATGAGCAATACATCACCTTGTGGAGTCATGAGAAATCCATATCTCTCAGGCTGGTGACGTATCCTGTTAGACCTACACTGGTCTTGTGCTACTGGAGCAGGTTGTTCCTCCACAACATTTTGTGAAGGTTGCTCATGTTCCACCAATGGTAGGTCACTACTCTGTGATTCTTGAATTTCTTCAAGTTCTATCTTCCTCCCATTGGTTCCTATGGAGATAAACTCCTTTTCTAGGAATACACCGGTCCGTGCGACAAACACTTTGCCTTCGGAAGGATTATAGAAATAGTACCCCTTGGTTTCTGATGAGTGTGATTTCACCTCATTTTCCATGTACATTTCTGCATGCATTTGCATTTAGTTAGGCCATTTTAGTTGGATTTTGTTTAGTTTTTCATTTGGAACGGATAAGGTGGTATTGTGTGTTGTTTTGCAGGGATTTTTGATTAAATGCCCAAGTTTTAGCCATGAGGAAGCTGAGATGAAGAGAAGGCCTGAAAACTGAATAAGAAGGGGGCCAAAAGTCAGAATCTGTCACGGCCTGGCCGTGAAGGCTATCACGGCCGTGACCCAAAACCAGCAAAAGTCAGAGACGATCACGGCTTGGCCGTGATAGAGATCATGGGTGTGAAAAAATGGGTTCGCGTCGCGAAGAAAGACTCGCCCCGCGAGAGACTGATTGTGCCAAAACCACCAAAGTCAGAGACGATCACGGCCTAGCCGTGATGTACATCACGGCCGTGACCCAGAAACCTCCAAAAGTCAGAAGCAATCACGGCTTGGCCGTGATGGGGATCACGGGCATCAAAAGTGGGCTCGCGTCGCGAAATAAGTGCTCGCCTCGCGAAAGAGTAGTTTGGCAGAACGCGCAAGAGTCGAACCCGTCCACGGCCTGGCCGTGATGGCTATCACGGCCGTGACCGGCCACGAGTAATAAAAGAACCGAGCGAACAGAAGAAAAGGCATTCGAAAACCCTAAGGAAAATCCTCTCTCTTTGTGGGCTGCTGTGCATCATTCCATGGAGCTCTCTCCTTTGTTCATCTCTGTAATTATTTCTTTTGTTTTATCTTCAATCATGTGTAGCTAAACTCCCCTTTGTTGGGGTTAGACTATTGCTATCGGAACTTGGTTGTAAAATGACTTGATTATAATGCAGTTTCCTTGTTCTTTATGAGTGTTTGATTCCATGCTTAATGCTTTCTTAGGCTTGATCACCCTAGGAATGATTAGTTGCTTTAATAGATGACTGGAAGGTTGGTGTTAGAGCTTGCTCATGAATCAAATGCCGAGTAGTTCATGAGCCTAGGAATAGGTCTTGAGGTGCTTGCAATCTTATAAGTCTTTACTTAATACAAAATCTCTGGTTAATCCACCTAAGGAATTAGGGTTTAACTTGGGGTTTTAGGCTCAATGTACCTAAAGAATTAGGCTTGAGTATCTCAGAAAAGACTTGATTGTCATAATAGAACTAGGAACTGTGTTATTTATCATTTCATAACAATCAAGGGAGGATTAGCTTAGTTTAACCCTAGCAATTCTATCTCATTGTTATTCATCTTTCTGTTTTCACATTAACTGTTTGAAAAAAATCCAAAAAGAACAAAAACATTTTCTTCTTGTTTGCTTGTTAGATGTTAGAACAACCTTCACTCCAAAATTCGATCGCCTAGATAGTAGTCAAATTTGCGAAGTGGTAATTGTCCACGATCCCTGAGAACGATATCCGGTCTTACCGTTTTATTACTTGCAACGAACCGGTACACTTGCCGAGTCCGTGTCAGTTTCTTTGGGATACCCCACAAAGAAGCATTTATCAGATTTGGGATCAAGCTTATTAGAAACTTGACGTTTTACGTATGCTTCACAATCCCAAATCTTCATAAAAGACATGCTGGGTCGTCTACCAGTCCATATCTCATATGGTGTCTTTTCTACCGCTTTGGATGGAACACGGTTAAGTGTAAAAGCTACTGTTAATAGAGCATGTCCCCAGAAAGAGTTTGGAAGGTTTGCATGACTCATCATAGATCGAACCATGTCCAACAAGTTTCGATTTCTCCTCTCAGAAACACCATTCCATTGTGGTGTTCCAGGTGGAGTGAGTTGAGATAAAATTCCACACTCTCTCAGATGATCATCAAACTCTAGGCTCAAATATTCACCACCTCGATCTGATCAAAGAGTTTTAATATTTTTACCAAGTTGGTTTTGTACCTTATTCTTGAATTCCTTGAACTTTTCAAAGGATTCCGATTTATGTTTCATAAGATACACAAATACATATCTACTGAAATCATCAGTGAATGTGATGAAGTACTGAAAACCACCTCTAGCTAATGTGTTTAGGGGTCCGCATACATCGCTATGTACAAGACCCAAAAGATCGTTAGCTCTTTCACCTTTTCCGGTGAATGGAGCTTTAGTCAATTTTCCCAATAAACAAGACTCACATATCTCATATGATTCACAATCAAATGAGTCCAAGAGTCCATCTTTGTGGAGCTTCGAAATGCGCTTCTCATTTATATGGCCTAAACGACAGTGCCAAAGATAAGACGGGTTCAACTCATTTGGTTTGAACCTCTTAGTATTTATGTTATAGATGGCCATTTCGGGGTCAAGGACATAAAGCCCATTACTCATGTGTGCACAAGCATAGAAAATATCATCCAAGTAAATAGAACAACTTTTGTTCTTTATTATAAAAGAAAAACCAATCTTGTCCAAACAAGAAACGGAAATGATATTCCTGCTAATTGCAGGCACAAAATAACAGTTCTCTAACTGAATAGTAAGCCCGGTGGGCAAAGTCAATACATAACTCCCTACGGCTAAAGCAGCAACCTTTGCTCCATTTCCAACTCGTAGGTCGACTTCGCCCTTTGCCAATGGTCTACTCCTGTTTAGATCCTGCACATTCGTACAAATGTGAGAACTACATCCAGTATCTAATGCCCATGATGCAGAAGTAGATAAATTGACTTCTATAACAAACACACCTGAAGTGGAAGTCTCACTTCCCTTCTTCTTCTTGATTTCTTCCAGGTATTTTGGGCAGTTCCTCTTCCAATGTCCGGTCCGACCACAATGGAAGCAATTGCCTTCCTTAGCCACACCACCCACAGGCTTGAAGCCAGAAGCACTGGGCTTGATCTTGTTGATGGCCTTGCCCTTGCCCTTTTGTTTGTGCGTGGGCTTCTTGGGCTGCTTCTTGCTATTTCCAGCCTGGACCATCAAAATGGCCTTCCCCTTTCCTTTGTTAATATTTTGTTCAGCAGTTCTCAACATGCTCAACAATTCTGGCAAAGGTTTGTCAAGATCATTCATATTATAGTTCATGACAAACTGACTATAGCTCTCAGGCAACGATTGCAGAACTAAGTCGGTGGCCAACTCTTGGCCTAAAGGAAATCCCAGTCTCTCGATATTCTCAATGTACCCAATCATCTGGAGTACATGAGGACTCACAGGGATTCCTTCTACCAATTTACACTGGAAAAGGACTTTGGAAACTTCGAATCGCTCATGCCTTGCTTGCTCTTGGTAGAGCAGCTTGAGGTGCACGATCATATCGTACGCCTCCATGGTCTCATGTTGCTTTTGAAGCTCAGAGGTCATGGTAGCAAGCATAAGACAGCCGACGTCTAAGGCGTCATCCTGATGCTTCTTATAAGCATCCCTGTCAGCCCTAGGAGCACTTAAAGCCGGTGGCTCCTCAGGAATAGGCTCCTCAAGAACATACAGCTTTTTCTCATGTTTGAGGACAATCCTCAAGTTTCTGTACCAGTCCAGAAAATTTGTTCCGGATAGTTTGTCCTTCTCAAGGACGGATGGCAATGACAGGTTACTTGATGTGTTTGATGCCATGGTAATCTACAGAGATAAATATGCAAAATATAAGTATCATGCCATGAAGTAATTTAATAAGGTCTTTAATTAAATACGCCTCCCACTATTTTACTCAAAACAATGACCCTCATCATTGATTCGGAAAATCCCGTTGGAAGATTTTCTAGTGGGCCAAGATCCATATTTCACCTAGCTTTAAGTCAGCTTTGGCTGATCACTCAAAATTCGGTTATATAGGTAGGAAACACTTTCCGATTGCATCTCATGCAACTCTTGGACAGTTGGGTGAATAACTCTTATTCTAATCCATCACATGGACCAAAGCCCAACTTATAAGCCTCTAAGACTTTCAATCCTATTGAAGTTGGCTTAGTTAAGTCAGACCCAATGGATAGCAGTTGAACATTACATTTGTCCCATCTCGTCTTACTAGTATAGATAAAGGTACCCCGCTTTGGCGGACCCACACTTAATCGATCCTAGTCTGGACGAGTGCCATGCATTGGAAGGCCTTTTAAATGTGACTTAATATTTCCTTTTGAGGGATTTGATTAAAATTTGATCTCATCATTTGTTAAACTCTTTAACTTATTATTTACATACATGCATCTCATACATATATTAGTTAAACCCCTTTTAACATACTATATACATACATGCATCTCATACATATATAAGGCAAATAAATGTGATATCGTTACGGCCCCTAACGCATTGATTCTCCCAAGCCAATGAGAGAATCTAAACTGAAACCTAGGAGCGTCCAGGCTTCTCCAAGCATGATCTCCCACAGGATAACGTCTTCTTGTCTCCATCATTACATTACATAAACAGAAACCTCATTTTAGATATGAGCGGAGTGAGATGAGAAAAGAATATACATATGGAATATAAGAGAAAGGCACGGCACGCAGGCCGTATTTCAAAATATAAACCAAAAGATTAAAGGACTAAGGCCATAACCATTCACCATACATTACCAAATAAATAATCAACCAATAATAATACACAATTATTATTATTATTATTATTATTATTATTATTATTTTATTAATTAGAGATTTCAAAATCTAAATTTTGAAAACATAACATATATACAATAAATCACATTTATTGTAATTGATGTTACTATAAATCACATTTATTGTAATTGATGTTATTATTAAATGGTGACATAAAAGATTTCAAAAATTGAATTTCGAAACAACACACTACTTTGAGGTAGCATGGGGTTCCCGCTTCCTTGGCGGCTAGGGCTTCAACCTCTCAACCCTAAAACCGCAAGGCCCGCAAGAAAATGAACTCTTCATGTCTGAAACCCCTTAATGCCGCCAACAGAGAACTGAAACCGATCATGTTTAACATCAACACTTGACGCCATCGCAGAACATAATAAGGATTCCAGAACCAATGTACATATCGCATATATACACATGTTATAGATGCATATATCATATACATACGAAAATTACAGAAACAAGGTTTCGCAAAAACGGATGCAAACGATTTTCAGAAAAACGATTCACATTATAAACATGTTATCATACATAACAGGTAAACCACGTAACAGAATCATGGTTTCGTAAGCGGCTCTGATACCACTGTTGGGAATTTGCGTATAAAACAAAATAACGCAGCGGAAAAAAAATTCCCATCGAAGGATCCTTGCGAATGGTCATGATTCATGGTTAGAAGATTTACCTCTTGAAGCGATGACAATTGATTGAAATCGTCTCTCATGAACACCGCACGAACGATGTCTCTAAGGTATCCACACGAGCAGATCCCGTGAACGTCCAACGTCACGAACCCGAAGCGTCTCTGCCTCACAGTGCTAGCTTTGAAACTCGAGACCTGTTGCTCACTGTCACTCTCTATGTGCGGCTAGGGTAAAAACCATGTAGGCATAATAGCTTAAGTGGTCTACTTATAGTAGCACCTCCTTAAGTGAGTTAGTGAGCAACGTTTGACCTAAGCCCCATGTACTATGCGCTAGGCCCAATAGAAGAGTCCAACTCTCCTTTTAATGCTTCTTTTGATCTGCTCTTATGTGTGTGACCCTATATGTTCCCAAAACGTTAGTAGTAATATTAAATCCCATTTAATATTACAAACAGTGAGCGGTATCTAGCAATACATCACTGCCACCTAAGTAGTGAGAAAGTCAGTGATTTGATGAAACCTTTCTGTGACAAATATTCATGTGCATTATTATCCCTTTGTCCATATATCTATATTGAACACAAGACATAGAATGTGTCACCCTTGTATGGTTCAATATCATGTTCCCCGATACCCGAGTAGAGTTAATAACAAATGAGGTCAATATCTCATATTGACTCATTTCAGCACGGTCATGCATTTTATAGTCTCACTTTATGCGGGGGCCCACAGATATTACTCCTGTTATGTAGGAGGGACAAATTCCATCTAGGTCACTCACATCCCCCTGCATGGCTCGTGGTATGCCCAATGACCGTCTTTATAATCATCCTATTACAGATAACGTTTTACGATATTAAAGCACACGACTCCTCATGTAGGGATCGTAGCGATTTCAGGTCGAAGGATTGCATACACCATTGTCACTATGAGAACTACTTATGACACTCACATAACGCTCCATGTAGTGTTCTCATGGTGGGTCAATCCAGTACATCATTACTCTAATGTGTACCCATGTGGCGACTCGATATCTCATATCCATGACCCGTGAGATATGGTCATCAGTCTGCACACATAATAGTCTCAATGTATTATTATTGTCCTTATTAATAAAATACTTGACTACGGATATTTAAGAATATGATTTCATTGTTCAATAGTGTCTCACAATCAAGTCATGTACTTGATATTCTATTAAACTGAAATTTCTATTCTAAGGACTTTATTATGTTAAAACAAGTAACACAATAAACTGGAATGCCTCATATCATATATATATATAATGGCAAGATACAAATGTAAGTCTAAGAAATACACTGACCTCTAGGGCTTACACCAACATCTTGGTACTTCGATTTTCTAAATAACCAAACCAGATATCCCAACTAGTTTATGGAGTGCTTTTGGGGGAATGGTCTGTCGGCCGATATTCTTCCAAACTCCCTTTATGAGATATACAATGAATACAAAAATTTGACCCCAACAATACCAATTTTTTGAAAGCTACTTCATTTCTGTGCACAATTCGGAAATGCATGGCTACTCAAGTTCAATTATGGGTACCATTCACATCTACCAGAACCGTTTCCGAAATTCATGGTGGAGAAAATTTAATGAAAAGGTGGTGGAAACAAAATTCATCTCTTGGAAGAATAAGGTTTGTTCGAAAAGGGTTCCTCCAGCCTTCGAACCCCCCAAGACTCCTACTTCAAAAGCAAAGGAAATTTGCGGTTCATCCCAAGAAGTAACCCACTACACAGTTAACCTCAGCGCCTTGACTCCTCAAGAATACAAGAAATTGTTAAAGGAGGCCCTCTCATCAATTGGTTCTGAGGAAGAAGATAACAACTCATCTTCTGAAGGATTAGATTACAACCCTTATTTGGAAAACGCAGACCCAAATATTGGGTTTTTGATCAATAATTCAAGAAGTCACTATAATCTTGTCACATCTCCATAGAATTAAGATGGCCGACAGGATTCTTTTCAGTTACCCATTCTCAATAAAGCCAAAGAAAGTCATTTGTCGTGTTATGCCGACGATAATTTATTGGCTGACATATTCATGTGACTACAGTAAAGATAAAGCATTAAAGTCAAAAAGAATACAGTACCTGCTTTTGCAGATTCCAAATCAATTCAAATCCGCTCAACTCAGAGGACAGGCTCAAGTCTATTTAAGAAGGCACCTTCTCTTCATAAAAGGCAGACTTACCTTCGACCAGTGTTACTAATTAAGTTTTTTATGTAATCTTGTAGTGTTACAACTTTGAAGCAAGTTTACCTTGAAGCTTTGTTTTAAGTTATTTCGATAACAAATTCTCATGATAACCTTTTGTACTTTTGTATTCTCACAATAATAATAATATTTGTAGTTTGATAACAATATTTTGATTTATACTCTGATTTTATCTATTTCTCTACTACTCTATTTTTACTAATCCTTGAGATATTTATACTCTGATTATATATATATATATATATATATATATATATATATATATATATATATAAATAGAAAAAGTAAAGGATCACTGTAACAAAAGCTGCTCCCCTTTTTCGCAAGGCAAGGGACGAAAAGTCCCACCCTTTGTTGATATAATATATAGCGCGCATTCACGCCAGTGGGTGGTTTTGAGTGTTGTTTCAGGCACAGCAGCACAAGAAGAAAATAAAATTAAATGAATAGCGTGTGATTTTGGATTGAGGAATAAGATTGGAAATAACAGAAAAAAAAGTATGAGCAAGTATCAATATTTTTAAGATGAAAAGAATAAATCCCCTCACCATTGGTGGAAGAACACAAATGTAGAGAGTCCAGGAGGCACCACCACTTCTACAAGCTCTCTATCTCTCTTTCTCTCAAAACCCTAAACTCCTCTCTATTTTTCTGATTTGTTTTTGAAATTGAAAGAGTAAAGGTATCATCTCCTCATAAACTATTCTATAGGGCATGAATAAAATATCATTGGGCAAAAGAGTGTTATATATTATAAAAAAAAGCACATAAAGCACCATTATTTATTTTAGGAGACTAAATAAATTCTTAAGGGTAAAAATACAAAATTATGAACTACCCTCTTTCGATCATAAAATATTTATTTAATTCATTAATGTACCAGAAGGTTATATTTTTATATCACAACTTATTATTTCAAAACATTTTCATTAAAAAAAATGACGGTTTTAACAAGCCAGCGCCGGGCGCTCGAGCACCCCCCCTCCCCAGCGCTTGAGCATTGCAGCGCTTGAGCGCTGGCCTAGCCACGCTTGAGCACTTCATGCTACTCAGTCACGTGTCACTAAATTTGACACGTGTTTCCACGTGTAACTCAACCCAGAACACTTGAGCGCTGGACATGCAACATTTGAGCATTGTCTCTGATGAAGGTTGCCCGATTTCGCGCGTTTCAGTGTACTCTTAGTCTGTTTTAAGTCTGATTGACCTCAAACTTGATATACAGACTCATTAACACCTAACAAACAAGATTAAGCCATCACACCCGCTTAATATTTACCCGATTCCCTAATCGAGAAAACGGGGTGTTACAAACCATGCATTAGAACAACCCATACACAAATCTAACCATTTAGGCTATGTTTGGGAGGATCGAGTGGGATGGTTAGTAATGGAATGGAGTGGTTAAAAGGAATTAACCCATTATTTGGGAATTTATTAAGTAATGGAGTGAGATGGCTTGGGATGGTAACCAAAACCACTCCATCCCACCCAAACCACCAATTTTTTTACCCTCCAAATTGGGGGTCTGAGATTTCCTCATTAAACTGCCAAACAATAGAGTGGTATACTTCCATTACTCCACTCCATCCCATCATAAACAACTCCATTACTAATCACTCAACTTCATCCCCTTCAAAACTCACAAACATAGTGATGCAAACCAAGAATGATATCCAATTTAAGGCCAAATTAATTTTTGATGAAAATTTTATTTTCATTTTGATACACCCGTATACTTGTTTTGATTTTGTCTTGAGATACAGATCTCTGATTGAGGCATACTTTGGTTCGTTGGAAAGATTAGGAAAGTATCTACAAATCATATCTCAAGTCTCTTGACCTGATTCGGCTTCTATCATAGTTAAAATCGGGCTGGAAGTTTAATACGAATTCTTGGACCTTATATGAGTTTTATGTTAATTGGGCTACACTAAACTTAATGAATGAGAAAGGCCCATTAGGAAAGGTGGCTGGCACGTTTTGGAACTTAAAAGGAGGGCAATCTTTGGCTTGCATGCCTAGGTAACTCCTTTAGAAGTTATGGAACCACTTTTTATTATTTTTGTTAAGTAGGATATTTATGTTCTTTTATTAACCACTTAATGGATAGTTATGTATAGTTATTAGGAGACTATGTCATCTTATGATGACCTTTGGTTTTTATTTCCCTATGCTATATGTACACACCTATTACATGATGAAATACAACTTTTAGTTTAATTTGGATTTGAATCCATTTGTGAGAGTGTTTATCCTCTCTTAGGTTCTTGGTTGAACCACCCTTGTTCTTATCAAGAATCCAAGATTCTTGTGGCAAACCTCACATTGGCTTATCAATTCTCCTTGGAATTGTGGCGTCATACTCATCTCTTAACTTCATCTATTTGCTTATTTTCTTCTTCTTCTTCGAATTTTGGTTGTCACTCATGGTTAGATCCGAAACTTAGCATACTCCTTTTTAGGATCATATCATGTGGTATCAGAGCCATCCTTCCTAGAGTGACTTTTGTTTTTTTTTTCGATTTTTTTTCGGAAGTTTGAATATTTCTTGGCGGGTTCTTCATGGAGTCACTAATGAAGAAAAATGATGCCAAGCAAAGGGAGGATCTTTTCTATTCTAGATGCTATGTGAACACTAGTGCAAATAATGTAATATACGAGAAAGTTTTATGTCAATTGACCGTATGTTTGACGTTAAAAATGAGGTGGTGGTAGTTTTGTAAATATTAAATCACTATTTGCGTCAGTTGTGTAATGAACTGACGTTAAAATTTGATTTGCAAGAATTATTAACACTTTTAACATCAGTTGTTTATACAACTGACGTTAAAAGTGTGATTTTTTACTTTAGTTAAATAAATAACTGACGTAAATAATCCTATATTCCTATCTGAAACTCATTCCTATCTTTCTTTCGTTGTCATCTCCCTGTTGTCACTCTTAACGCAAATCACTCAATATAGTGCAGTTTATTTCTAAACTTTTTTTTTAAACAAGTTTATTTTTATTCTTAATTAATTAGCTTGAATTAGTAAACAAATTCTCGTGCAAATTAAAATAAATAAACACTTAACATAAAACAAGTTATATATATAATCAAATCGTATCTCATTGAAGCGATACATAAGTTACAATTACATGATTAAAAGATAAAAAATTTCTGCAACATAGCCCTAAAATATAAAAATGTTTCTGTTTCAACGTCATTTTCTTCTCAGTCCTGTCCTCAAACTCCAATGGATGCATCTCTTCCCTCACTTGAATTACTGCTCCATCTCAGTCCACAGTCACTTGCAGCCAAAGCGGAGTGAAAGGGATGAGGGGATGAAATAAAGTGAGGGGGAATCACATTACGTGATTCACCCAACCTTACCATCCATGTTACGTGATTTACTCAACCTCAGAAGTTTTTTGACCATTAAGACAGAGACCTTTAAGTCTAGGTATAGGAAGAAATAACAAAAGTCTCAAATATGATAGAGCCATATTGTGAAGGAATAGAAAACGCACGAAATATAGAGGAAAAGAAGAGGGGGGTGTATTACAGACTGATCCAGAAGAATGGTACTTTATATAGAGAAGAGAGACTACCTGATTTTCTTGAAAACTGATCTATAAACTTAATGCTCATTAAGAGGATTAAGTTACAAGGTGCATGGGTAAGTAGCACAGTAGTCATAGGAATGAATGTTTTTGCAGAAACTTATACACTTTTAACGTCAGTTGTTTAAGACAACTGACGTTAAAAGTGTTTTTAAATAAAAAATATTTATTTTTAACGTCAGTTGTTTGTAACAACTGATGTTAAAAGTCATTTATTTAACGTCAGTTGTTTAAAGTTGTTTGTAACAACTGATGTTAAATTACTTTTAACGTCAGTTGTTACAAATAACTTTAAACAACTGACGTTAAATAAATGACTTTTAACATCAGTTGTTACAAACAACTGACGTAAAATGCTTTTTTAATGATGGTTTTTGATTATAACGTTTACACCCGCTCGCCTTCTTCACTTCGCTTTGTACGTCTCTCTGTTCTTCTCTTTTCATCACGCTCACGCTCACGCTCACGCTCACGCTCACTCTCACTCTCACTCTCACTCCGCCCTAATCGCGAGCTCCTCTCCACCGCAACCACCGCGAGGGCTTCTTCGCCACCACCGTGAGGTACACTCTTAACCCTAACTCTGTCTTTCCCGCTCATTCTTTGCAATAACTTGACATCTCTCTCTCCCCTTCCCGCGCACTAACTCTCCTTGTCCCTCTGCTCTCAGTAACCACATCGAATGTTGGCCACCACTCGAGCTCCCCTCCCCACCACCACGCGAGCACCTATTTTTGGTGAGTCTTTAGGGAACATTTTTTTATTTTTGGTTTTGAGTGTATGTTGAAACTGTAGTCTCTGTAGTTGAAACTTAAAACTGTGAGTTTGAGTTGTTTGGAATGTCTCTATTTCTGGTCGTGGGTTTTGTGTTTTCTCTTGTTTTTCTTCTTCTATCATGACCTATTTCAAACTGGGAAGAAATTTAGAGTTGCTTGTAGCATGTGACATCAACAATATATTGCTCATTGCTCAACCTGAAAATGGTGTAAATTTGAAATAATTTTTAAACGCCTTGCTTGTATATATCATGCTCTCTTGATCGATTTATATGACTGAGTGGTTATAGTACTAGATATAGCAATAGTCCTAATATGTGTTGTTGCCTGCTTGATGAGAAGAATGATGTGAGATTATCGTGGAAATTTTGTTTTAGGCAGTTAGTCAAATAAGATATACATGGTTGACGGGATTTTAAAAACTAGTTTTCAATTAGGATTTCAAAAACTAGTTTTCAATCTCCCGTATTGTCCTTATATTGGATATATGTTTTGTATATATACAGAACCTATCAAGTTATGGATCGTAGTTGGATGGTTTGTAAGCGCACTAGTGCTGAGTATTTGAAGGGGGTGGGAAAATTTATAGAATTTGCTCAAAGGAATGTTCCTAATAGCAATGGAATGTTATGTTGTCCTTGTGTCAAGTGTTTGAATACGAGGAAATGTACGGTGAAGGATATACATACTCATTTGATTTGTGAAGGGATTTGCTTGAGTTATACAAGATGGATATGGCATGGTGATGTGTTGTTGAGTAGTACGGCAAGTATCTCCCAAAGTGAGGATGTTGACGTAGATATGGAGGATGATCGAGTAGAGGACATGATCCGTGATATTGGACAAGAATCTTTTCATCGAGCTCATGTGTATGATAGGTTGTGTGGTGATGCGGATAAGCCTTTATATCCAGGGTGTACTATTCATACACGGTTGTCGGCGGTGCTAAAATTGGTTTGTGTGAAAGCGAGAAATGGTTGGACCGATAAAAGCTTCACGGAATTGCTTGAAGTGTTGAAAGACTTGCTTCCGGAGGACAACACATTACCTGACCGTAACTATGAGGCCAAGAAGGTATTGTGTCCAATGGGTATAGAGTATAAGAAGATACACGCATGCCCCAATGATTGCATATTGTACACCGGTGTTCATGAAGACAATCACGATTGCCCCAAATGTGGGTTATCACGATACAAAGTGAAGGGTGGTGATGATGATGATGATCTTGATGATGTGAGAAAAAAGGATCCTCCTACGAAGGTGTTGTGGTATCTTCTAATAATTCCAAGGTTCAAGTGATTGTTTGCCAATGCGAAAGATGCGAAGAATCTTAGATGGCATAATGATGAGAGGAAACGTGATGGAAAGGTTCGTCATCCTGCTGATTCTATGCAATGGAAGAATATTGATACTATGTTTCCGGATTTCACCGATGAGCCAAGAAACCTAAGGCTTGGACTTGCTACGGATGGAACGAATCCTTATGGTAACATGAGTAGTATTCATAGTTCATCGCCTGTTCTGTTGATAATTTACAACCTCCCCCCTTAGTTGTGCATGAAGCACAAATACATGATGTTGTCTATGATGATTTCGGGCCCAAAGCAACCGGGAAATGACTTAGATGTTTATCTAAGTCCCTTGATTGAAGACATGAAAACGTTGTGGGTGGAAGGTGTTGATGTAGTTGATGGGTATTCTCATGAGACTTTCAAGCTTCGTGCCATGTTATTTTGCACCATCAACGACTTTCCAGCATATGGTAACTTGTCCGGGTACAGTGTCAAGGGGCATAAAGGATGACCTATATGTGAAGAAGGCACATGATACTCTCAGTTGCATCATGTAAAGAAGACGATTTACCGTGGGCATCAGAGATTTATTAGACGTGATCACCCATATCGTAAGATAAAAAAACCTTTTAATGGATGCCAAGAGACAGAAGAAGCTCCGACGGCCTTAATTGGAGAGCAGGTTTATCAGAGGGTAAAGGGCATCGATGTTATATTTCGTCCGGAAGCATCTATTGTTCAAAGGTATGTTGCAGAAGAAGCTATTGAGTTTTGTTCGGACTACCTTCATAACACGGATCCTATAGGGGTTCCTAAGCCTCGCCATGATGAGATAAGATGTCAAGGTAAGGGTACACATGGCTTAAGAATTAATAGCAAGGGTCGGGAGGAAGTGCTTCAAGCACATTTGTATGTATTGAACAACATCGATTATGTTCAACCTTTCTTATTTGAACATAAAAGAAAAGTCAATCAAGAAAACCCTCGAATGAGTGAAAGGTAGTTGTTGAACAAGCATAACAAGACTTTCTTACCATGGTTCAAGGAAGAAATGCTTAAGGATGGTAGTACTGCTTCTGATGACGTAAGATGGCTAGCACGTGGGCCTAGCTTCAGCGTCATATGTTGGAGTGGATACGACATCAATAACTTTTCCTTTTATATAAAGGAACAAGATAACAAGAGTACCATGCAAAATAGTGGGGTTATGATCGTTGCCGAAGCAATGCACTTCTCTAGTGCAAAGGACACAAAACCCGTTAAAGCACCGACACCTTACTTTGAATATATTGAAGATATTTGGGTGCTCGATTACACTAAGCTTACGGTGTCGATTTTTAAATGTAAGTGAGTTGATAGTAATGGTGGTGTACAAACCGACGAATTGGGGTTCACATTGGTAGACCTCAACAAGTTAGGTCATATAAATGAGCCTTTCATAATGGCTTCCCAAGTAAAACAAGTGTTCTACATCACTGATCTTTCTAACAAAAGGTTGTCCATGGTTCTCCAAGGAAAAAGCATGTACAATGGTAGTGATGAAAATCAAGATTCAAATCTTGATATTCCTGAGACTCCTTCTTTTTCAACAAACATGCCTACTATAATCGAGGAGACATAGGTGGACGATGTACATGCCACTCACGATGATCATCCCGAAGGGATATTGATATAGGTAGTTTAAACTTAGTATACATTTATTTTTATTTATACATCTGTATTTATTTTTAGTTATAACCTATTTTTATAAATATATATTGTTTCTGAACAGGCATACATATGGATCAGTCGGATGGCCCATATGCACGGGAGGATACTGTGGGGCCTACGCAGGACCCGATCACGCCTACGCCTGATTCTAGTGTAAGTTTATATATTATATACTATCTTTAGTCCTTCTTTTTAATGTAAGTTTATAATGTTACAACCCTCTATTTTATCATTTTTTTTGTCCATACAAACATCATAGTTTCCAATTCTGCAATGTGTGTGATATTCTGTGTTACTGGGATATTTACTGAATGCAGGGATAGCTGAGGGGAGTGATATTTTAAAACTGAATTTTTAAAAAAAATATTAACGTCAGTTGTATCAAACAACTGATGTTAATAGTATTTTATTAAATATATAGTACACTATTAATGTCAATTGTATTAGGAAACTGACGTTAAAAATAAAACATTTAACGTCAGTTCTTTAACAGAACTGACGTTAGTTTGAACAACATTAACGTCAGTTGTGTTAAAGAACCGACGTTAATAGTTTTATATGTAACATCAGTTGTTTAAACAACTGACGTTAAAATATTAACTATTAACGTCAGCTGTATTTACGTCAGACAATAGTGTGACGTATAAAATCAATTTTAACTGACATAAAAAGCACTTATTGCACTAGTGGAATGACAAGATATGTAGCTTTGTCATTGATAGAAAGGGTTACATCAACCTAGCTAGTACCACCATGGTGCAAAAGTTGGGGCTTCCTTTTCTATAGCATCCACAACCATATAAGCTTTGGTGCATCCCGGACTTTAGTGACCTCGGTGACTTGATGGTGAACAAACAAGTACGAGTGTCGTTCCAAATTTGGAGATATGAAGATGAGGTGTTATGTGATGTTGTGCCTATAAAAACGAGGCACTTGGTACTTGGATGTCCTTGGAGGGCTGAACAAGAAGTAAAATATGATGTCTACAACAATAGGTACTCATTTGTATTTAATAATCGCAAAATTACTCTTGGATCATTGTCACCAAAACAAGTGTATGAAGACAAATTTACTTGAAAGGGGAGAGTAAGAAAAGAAAAATGAGTGAGAAAAGGAAGAGGGTTCGTTGAATGCGGAAAGAAAAGAAGGAGTAGTAATAAAAAAAGAAAGCCATGATAAAAAGTTGGAGAATGCATTTTTTGAAGGGAAAAATAAAAAGAACAAGATTGATGCAAAGGTTGAAAAAAGAATTGAGAGTCTTCCTATAAAAGAAAATAAGGTGAATGGAGCATTGTTGGCAAGGCAGCATATATATATCTTTCTATGTAAAGATGCTTGTTTGACTACTAATGCAAACTCTTTGCCTAGAGGTGATGACTTTATTTTGAAGAATATTGAAGAAGCAATTCCAAGAGAGGTGCTCCATGGATTCAAAAGAGTTGTGTTTGAACCCGAAGGATGAAGGCATTTTGAAAAGCAATGAATTCAAGTAGAATTCTCTTCAAGAGGGAGGGAATGATGCAAACCAAGAATGATATCCAATTTAAGGCCAAATCAATTTTTGATTAAAATTTTATTTTTATTTTAATAAACCCGTAGACTTGTTTTGGATGTATCTTGAGCTACAGATCTCCGATTGAGGCATTCTTTGGTTCGTTGGAAATATTAGGAAATTATCTACAAATCATATCTCAAGTCTCTTGACCTTATTCAACTTCTATCATAGTGAAAATCAGGTTGGATGTTTAATACAAATTCTTGGACCTTAAATGAGTTTTATGTTAATTGGGCTACACTAAACTTAATGAATGAGCAAGGCCCATTAGGAAAGGTGGTTGCACGTTTTGGAACTTAAAAGGAGGGCAACCTTTGGCTTACATGCCTAGGTAACTCCTTTAGAAGTTATGGAACCACTTTTTATTATTTTTCTTAAGCAGGATATTTATGTTCTTTTATGAACCACTTAGTGGATAGTTATGTCTAGTTATTAGGAGTTTATGTCATCTTATGATGACCTTTGGTTTTTATTTCCATATGCTATATGTACACGCCTATTACATGATGAAATACAACTTTGATTTCAATTTGGATTTGAATCCATTTATGAGAGTGTTTAGCTTCTCTTGGGTTCTTGGTGGAACCACCCTTGTTCTTTTCAAGAATCCAAGATTCTTGTGGCGAACCTCACGTTGGCTTATCAATTCTCCTTGGAATTGTAGCGCCATACTCATCTCTTACCTTCATCCATTTGCTTATTTTCTTCTTCTTCTTCGAATTTTGGTTGTCACTCATGGATAGATCCGAATCCATTTCCTTATTTTCTTCTTCTTCATCTTTGAATTTTGGTTGTCACTCATGGATAGATCCGAAACTTTACATGCTCCTTTTTAGGATCATATCACATAGCCTTAAAAAGAAATGGGATTCACTCCTAAAAATCCATATAACTTGGGAGATTTCAGAAGCTGAACAACGTTACAGAAATTTAAGGATTCTAGCAAGGCGAGAAATCCAACTTCTGCATTTCAGGATACACCTTCAAAAACATAGGGAAAGCCTCCCCATAGAGAAGTAAGTTAGAAATTTCTTCTGTCACAATATTCAAGCAAAAAGGCAATATCATATATTATAGTACATAGTTTAAAATGAGAAGCAGTTTAAAGGATGACACCATTTTTCAATTTTCTTCAAGTATATACTTCGAAGGCATGCCTAAAAGGAAAAGTAACCAAAGGTAGGTTGCAGTCATCACTGTCACTTTGAACTAAGTCCTAGAGAAAAGCAAAATATTGCATGCATTGACTTGTGAATTTTTTAAAGACATAATAACAACTAATGCAAAATCAGTTACAGTTTTGAATTTGTCATATCTGATTTACCATTTTGTTCACCAATATTTAAGGAACACATAAGTGACAAACCCAAACTTTCGAAAGTCAAAGAAATAGAACAAAGTTTAAACTATGAAAGCATAACCAACAGTAACATCCTCCATTGTTATACACAACTTTAAACTAATAAAAATAGGCTCGCAACATCAACTCAAAATTTAAAGTAAAATAGCATATGAATATATTTTCAAAAAATGAAGATATACTTGAAAATTAAGAATGAATAAAAAGAATGAATATATTTTCAAACTCTTACCCATAGAGCATAGAGCAGTAAGTTAAAAATTTCTTACGCCACAACATGGATGCAAAAAGACAATATCATATATTATAGTACAGAGTTTAAAATGAGAAGCAGTTTAAAGGATGACACCAATTTTCAATTATCTACAAGTATATTGAGACACCCCGATGTCCATTAAAGAAAGCATAATTAACTAAAACTTAATCGTAATATTAACGTTAAACGTATATACAAAAAACAACGAATAATAAAACTCTAAATATAAGGAATAAAATATAAAGCATCACACCACACACACACACACACACACACACACAGATATATATATATACACACACAAATACATCGCCTATCCAGGTACATAAAAACTGTCTGGGGCACCCCCTCAGTAGGGTCCCATATAAGTACAAACCATATATAAAAAAGTGCATATAAAGGTTTGAAATAAAAGATAAGCTCACCACCACTCCACACTCGGCCCCTCTTGTAACACCCTACTTTTTATTTTCCGATTTTTATTTTTTTCAGTAAAAATATTTTCGCTGTATTAACCGGTATAAATGTATTTATTTATATTTTTATCCGAGTTCATGGAGATTGATTTTTATGAAATAAAAATCATATTCATACTCTATCTTAGGGTAGAAGCTTACGGTAAAAATTTGGGTTGAAAATTCAGACGGAACCCGGTTTGCGTTTTCACTGACAGTATAATTTTACTGGGCAGAAAACCAAATTTTGACTCGTGAACGAAATGGTTTATATTTAAATCATATTTCTAAAGAGTTTGGTTGTTTTGAAAATTTTCAACCGAAAATAAAATATTACGCTTTTTACGGGCGTAAAACCCTAATCGGGAAACCGACGGAGTCGAGAAGGGAAGTGCAGAGACCCGTCAAGAGATCGGGACAACGAGTCATAATATTGAAGGTATATTGTGAGAGACCCTTGGATGAGTATATTGTGAGATACACTCACAATACCATCACACCCTCAAGCTGTCCAGTTTTCAACATATTGAAGGTTGATCATTTTCTTCATTTCTTCAATCTTCAAGAGGTAAAAGCTCATCTCCTTGATCATATAAGCTTTCATATTCATGTATTTCTCATGTTTATGCCATGAATTATATTTTTCCATTCCTAGATCTAGAACTTCAAATAATTCTAGAAAATTGTAGAAAAATCCTTTTAATGTGAAACCAATTTCTATGATCTAGTTATGATCCCTCCTTTATTTATCCAAGAGCATGTAATCAAAAACATTTTCCTTCCCTACTTTCTTTAAGTGGCCGAACCTAGCCCTAAAGTGTCATAGATGGTTGTTAGTTGATAAATTATAATTATGTTGTTTGGTTGAAGGTGGTTGTGTTAACTCGTGGCAGAATAACGAGGATCGTCGTGTACGTGTTTCCGGTGCAAACTCAGGTGGGAGAAAGAACCATTCCATCGTCGGAACCGATAAGTAGCATATAATTTATAATAATGGTGTAGGGCGACCTAAACCCTACTAGAAGTCGAGTAATCGACAAGACCAAAATCACATTGGAAACCTTTTCCATAAAACCAATGGTGATTCAGGGATTGTAGGTTTATCGACATTAAGGTTGATTTTATGATGTTGAGGATGTTTGACTTTATTTATTATTTGATCTGATTGTGATATGCTGGCTGTGATAATTTGTTTTAAGTGATATTTTATGGTGTTTGATTATTTTATTGATATTATGTTGATATTTATTAACCGTTGATGGATGATTTGCTTTTATTATTTATATCGAATTGATACTTTATGATATGGATGTTAATATGTTGTTTTGAGGTTGGAATGGTATATGTCTGGGTAATTTCTGGCTAAGGAAAAACTTGGTATTGAAGCGTGTTTATCACCACCTCTTTTTCCTGGGAAGTTATCCGGTATACTATTCGTAGTTCTTAAATTTGGTGATTTTTATTCTGTTGAATGATATTTTATGATGATTAATATGTTTATGTGAGAATGTATTATATCTTGATGATAATTGAATTGCTTGGTTCAACAATATTCGATATATGGTTAGAGATGATCCGCCTGGTTTGATAAATTGCTTAGTTGATTTTAAGGAAAGATATATATTGATCTGAGGTCTTTTGGTTGGGTGAGAGTTTTGAATATGAATTAGAAGTGCCTCACTATTATTTTATAGAAGTGATGTGATATAGAGTGTAAGTGGAGGTTATGAGGAAAAGCTTGAGGTACTAGGTTGTTATTGATAAAAGTCAGTGAGAATCATGTGTTGCATTGTTGTTCATAACCGTGTATTTGAGATACACGAGGTCCGAAGTTCTTGTAGACCGTTCCAAATTAGAATTTAAGTTGTGCAGCTATAGTGTCATTGCTTTGCATGAGCACCTTTGACTGAGTTGAGAGAGAGAACCAGGGTGTGCACCGGCGGTACTGTGCAGCTATAGTGTCATTGCTTTGCATGAGCATTCTCACCATGGATGTACACCATGGGTGTGAATGTGCACCGGCGTTGGGATCGTGTCACTTGGACGACTGACTAACATTCCTAACGAGGGATGTGTGACATGATTAGTGATGTCGCGTAAGTCGACGCGCGCGTGCGAATCCGGCAAGTGTACCGGACTGCCGTCAAGTAATAAAAGATATCGAACCCACAGAGACTGTGTTCCCGAATCACAATGAATTTCGAATCGATTAAGTTCTGGACTTTTTAGAGAGGGTTTTGAAATTGGTTTTTGAATTTGAAATTGAATGATAAACAAACAGAAATCAAATGTTTTTGGGGTTTTTATCTAAAACGGATTCCTAGGGATTTGGGTTACCTTTGAGGCTGTTTATGTTGCTAACAGATTTACCTTTGTTGATTACCGAAATTGCCTTGAAGGCGAGTTTATCCTCTGATAGCTTAAGCTCCCTCTCGGGTTACAAAAGCCGTGCCCAATTGACCCGACCCCTACTCTCGTGGTAGTCGATCCCAGATTGGACCCTTTGCGTTCCGTGACAACTCGTTGCTCCTCGAGGGACGGCTTCTAACTCTCGTGATTTCAGTCCCAAGTCTGACTTCTATAGGTCCGACACCTAGGTTCACCGCTAGGTTCCTCCCTATAATGTCTCAGTTATGCAAATAACCTAAGTTCACCGCTAGGTTCCTCCTTGGATCATTCACATCTCACAAACTAGTGGCTGCCGGGCTTTACGAGTGAATCACCCTAGAAATCCTAAGTTCACCGCTAGGTTCCTCCATAGAACGTCTATGTCACGTAAATAAACGGTTGCCGAAATTTATGAGTGATTAACACACTAGAAATCAGATCTAAAGCAAATAGTAATTAACAAAGATTTTTACATCAAATCAACATCATTTACAAACCTCGGGCAGAGCCCTAGTCCCTAGAAACTAACTACTACTCCAGTCTTGCCATGGAGATGACAAGCTGGGTTGACAACATAATGAAAATCAGAAAAGAGAAGAGAGGAGAAGAAGAGGAGAGATCTATGCCTAGAGTAGTAGCCCCTAATGTGTTGTTGTTGTATCTCCCCAGATCTGATGCCTTGGTCCATATTTATAGAAATGGGGAAGTTAGAGTCCCAAACCAACTCAAAATCTGATCTATTTCGGTTTCTTCAGGTCCAAGTAATGCGCGTCACGGCCGTGATGGCCATCACGGCCAGGCCGTGACGGTCTCGCTCCGGTCGCGCTGCGAGAATCCGGTCTCTCGCGGGCGAGAATGATGCTCGCGACGCGAGCCCTCTCGTTATGGCCGTGAAGAATTTTCACGCTGGGCCGTGATGTGCTCGACTTGTGGTGGTTTTGGGTCACGGCCGTGATGGCTATCACGGCCAGGCCGTGATGCACTCCGACTTCAGCCTTTCTTCTTTTTCAGTTTTGCTCGATCATGGCCGTGATGGGCATCACGGCTAGGCCGTGATGGGCTCTGTTTGGCTCATTTTCTTCAGTTTTAAAGCTCCATCTTCATCCAAACTTCATCATGGTTGATCTTGAGCAATTTACCCTTTATATCTGCAAAACAACACACGAAAACCGCCTTACCCGTTCCAAAGGAAAATTAACCTAAAATCTAATAAAAATATGCCTAAACTACATGAAAATGCATGCAAAATGATGCACAAAGATGAGGTGGAATCACACTCATCAATTAGCAGTGGCCACGTCAGCATAAAGGTTTAGTTGCATGAGTTGGAGGGTAGAGGATGATATAGTGAATTGAGGATGATTGTTGATTTTGAATGATGCGTGTCTGTGACTATTATTGTATTATATGCTATGAATCTTTTCCACTTATGATGATAGAACTGTTTCTTATCTCCATATTTCTATATTTTTGTGTATGTCTACTTTGTTACGTTAGAAGACCAGATGGACGACTATGTTGCTGAGGAGATGGATGAAGCCTTGTACGAGATGGAGGTTGTTGAGGAGTTGAATGGCATTCCGTATGAAGATGACGCTGGAGAACAACCTACTGATCCTGATAATGTAGCGTAGTAAGTTTAGGGCCAGTGAGTCATATAAGACGTTTCTTGCTTTCAGTTAGTTATAAGCATGTTTGTATAAATAAGTACTGGTGTGGGATCCTACTGAGAGGATACCCTGAACCGTATTGTGTAAAATAAAGAATAATTATGTGTGTATTTATGTAATATAGTTTTGGTGTGTTTTGTATTTGTAGAAGTTGTATGATTATTATTTAAGTTTTAATTTTTACGTATTTTCAACAGTAAGCGCGCGATTAGGTAAATAAATATTAAGGTTTTAATGTAATAATACAATGGGGCACAACGGGGTGTCTCATTTGGTGGTATCAGAGCAGTTCGATTCTAATCGGACTGTGAGGTCTAGGATGTTGTTACTGGCCGTGTCTAGTTGAGTCCACATCGGACTTTAACTATGCTTAGAAGTTGGGTAGTGTGTCCGAAACCAATACGATAATTAGCATTAGTATGGCATATGGTATTTATATACCTGTCTATGTAGTATTATATGTCATACTGATGAGAGAGGATGATTTCTGTTACAGAATCATGGCTAATGGAAGAAGAAGTCCGACTATTAGTGGCGATAGATCTCCTGAGGGAACCATTGGAGCTGACAATGGTGAGGTTAATCCTAATGGAAATGAAGGAGAGTCATCTGCGACTCCCAATATCATGGAAACGATAGCTGCTGCCTTGCTATTTCAAACACAGCAGAATACGAAGATGCTACAAATAAACAAAGAGCAGCAGGAACTGCAGAATCAAATAACAACCATTGAAACTGAAGAGGCAGAATTGATTACTTTCCTAAAAGGGAAGCCACCACAGTTCTGAGGGGACTATGACCCAAAGAAGGCAGAATGGTGGGTACAAGAGATAGAGAAGATATTTGACACCATGTGCTGCATGGAGGAGAGGAAAGTGACTTATGCTGCATACATGTTAACTAGAGAAGCAGAGTCTTGGTGGAGAGGTAAGATAAGAATACTGGAGTTAGAGGGTAGGATTATCTGCTGGCAGTTGTTTACTGAATGCTTCTTCGAGAAGTATTTTCCGAATGTAGTCCGATGTGCGAAGGAGAGGAAGTTTACTAGTCTCCGACAAGGAAACATGACTGTAGGTGATTATGTATCACGCTTTGAGTCTCTGATTAAGTTTTCAGAATTCTATCAGAGATTCCCAGATAAGGATTGGCAGTGTAAAAGTTTTGAAGAAGGATTGCGTCATGAGCTGCGAAGAGCTGTAATGTATTTAGATATTCAGTGTTTTCCGGAGTGGGTTGATAGTTGCAGTGCTATAGAAAGCATAGACCAGAAGCAAGATGCTGAGCTGAAACAACCAAGAAGTAGAGGCCCTAACCGTTCAGGTTCTCCAAGGAAGGTAGAGAGTGGTTCTCAATGGAGATGGGGACCATATACTAAACCAGTGCAGACAGCTGCACCAACACTAGTGGTTAGATCGGATCAACAACAACAAGTCTATGCTTGCTTCGGATGCGGAGGATCGCATCATTTTAGAGATTGCACGGAAAAACCTAGTTGTTTCCATTGTGGTAAACCAGGTCATTATGCTCGTAAGTGTAGACAGAGAAATAGGCAGCAGACTGTAGCTGTTGGTAAAGGAGCTAGCAGTTATGGAGGTGAAGCTAGGAGAAGAGATCCAGGAGCAGGTCAGGAGCCGCAAAAGAGCTTGGTTTGCTTTAGATGCGGAGGACCTCATCATGTTAGAAATTGCAAGGAGAAACCTAGTTGCTTCCACTGTGGAAAACCTGGTCATATAGCTAGAGATTGCGGACAGTGGGTCACTGGGAGAGTTTACAGTGAGGGGAGTTGAACCTTCTCACTCTGCAGATCTCATATAAGGTATGTGTCTGACATCAGTGTCATATAGTTGTTAAGAATATGACATTTATCATAAACACTTGTCGATAATCTTATGGAAGTGGAAATCGCGTTCTTGATTGGAAAGTCTGAAGATGGTAACGGAAATCCGCAAGTTTTGTTAGTTAGTCGGTTGTGGTTTTCATACTTGTTTAAAATCAATTACAGTGAAAGTATAGATTGTTGTGGGATAATTGTTATTAAGGGAACTTTATCTTAAGTGCTTGATATATTTGGATAGTATGGGTAGTCCTTGAAAATAATAAAGAGATAACGAATTAGTTTGGAGCTTAGCTAGTATAGGATTCATTTGGTTGAAGCTTTGTAGCCTTTTATTTTTGAGATAATGGTTATAATGATATGTTGTTCTTGTTTAAATGGTGAGTTAGGATTTCACCTTAACCTCTGATGGTTATTGATTACAATTAAGATTTGATTGAGCAACATATAATCTAGGTATAGTACCTAAGTATTGTTTCCCTATAGTAGGATAAATAGGA
Organism: Sophora flavescens; assembly: GCA_030762895.1. Classification (NCBI taxonomy): domain Eukaryota; kingdom Viridiplantae; phylum Streptophyta; class Magnoliopsida; order Fabales; family Fabaceae; genus Sophora; species Sophora flavescens. The sequence continues at coordinate 95,158,161 of CM061066.1, forward strand.
AGTGATGGGAGTTTTGAGATATAGATATGACTGGTAAGATTAAGATCGGTATCAGTGAGTAAGACAATTACTATAAATCAAATGTTGATCGAGGCATAGTATCATTATGGATTCTAGGGCAATGATTAATGATCGTAGTTAAGATGGATTGTATGAGTTTAGGAAGAGTAAACGAAAGTGTATATAGTAATTTCATCTAAGTTGAATATGAGCTTTCACCTAAGCTGAAGATGAGCGAGAAAAGATGATTTCGATGTAAATTGAGGTTACTAGAGAAATTCAAATTTGTTAAGTTAGATAATCCTAACAGGTGTTGATCTTTTGATTGCAATTTATCTTACGGAGTGTTGAGATGTTTATTTGGAGATTTGAAAGGTGTGATTTTGATATAATCCAGAATAGTGAAATACATTCTAAGGAACTAAGACTGTGATTGGATACATGAAGTAGGAAGTTAGGGTAGTTCGATTGTGGTGTTAATTACGGCTGCTAGATGTTGAAATAAGATTCTTTAGAGGATCAGTAGTAAGAAGAGGAAGGGACTAAGTTTTGATTATGTCCTTTAAGGATGATAGATCAAGTTGGAAAGGTTAAGAACAATGAATGGAATATAGTGATGGATAAGTTCGAGGATAAATAGAATGATATAAGAATGAATTATGTTATGAAGCTACCGTTGTTACCTAGGGGAAAAACAGCGATGAGAAATATAATGTGGGATCTTTAGATTAAGATACGATTACAAGATAATGGCTAGTTTGAGTTAAGAAATTCCGAGGACGGAATATTTTTTTTTAGAGGGGTAGTAATGTAACAGCCTGATTTTTAATTACGCTGTTTAACCGGTTAAAATATAATTAATTATATTTTAATCTGAGAGTTAGAAAGTGATTTTAAATAAGTTAAAATCATATTCATAGTCTCTCTTACGGTAGAAGGTTACGGTGAAATTTTGGGTTGAAAATTCAGACGGAGCCCGGTCTGCATTTTTAACTGACAGTATAATTTTATACTGACAGAAAACCCTAATTTGACCTGAAAAATGAAATTTGTAGATTTTTTATATTTTGTCCGTGAGGAAGTCTACTTTCCAAATTTCTGATCAAAAATAAAATATTATGTTTATTCGGACGAATTTTGGTAAAAGGTCGGACGGAAAACAGTCGGTGTTTTCACTGACAGTAAGATTTTAATGATCAGAAAACCTAATTTTGACTCGTGAACGAAATGGTTTATATTTAAATCATATTTCCAACGAGTTTGATTAATTTGAAAATTTTCAGTCGAAAACGAAATATTACGCTTTTATACGGGCGTAAAACCCTAATCGGGAAGCCGACGGAGTCGAAAACGAAACCGCAGAGACCCTTCAAGGGATCGGGACAACAAGTCATACATGATGACTCATGGAGGATGAGTCACCAAGCATTTATGATCATTAAATGCTAGTAATCATGACTTTTAGGTGAAAAAGACCAAAATACCCCCAAGCTTTCGCGGGTATTAACCAGACACATCTACGCACTCTTAACCACTCATTTTACGTGGTTGAAAACCTCCCACATCTCTCCAATTTCGTGCATCCACCTCCAATAAATATTACCTATTTCATTTTGCTTTCGTTTCATTATTTTCCTCTCAAAACCGAAATCGGGTAAACGATTGAGACTACGTACGGAATTTCCGGGAACCGCTAATGGATAAGATCGATGACTCAATGGTGAGTCATTTTGTGTGGCCCAAAATCAGCCACACCTCCATCAAATGTGAGCCACATATTATTAACCATGGTTAGCCAAAATAACCTTAGTTAAGTTAATTATAACCTTAGTTAAGTTAATTATAACCTTAGTTAAGCTTATATTAATTTAATAATCACAAAACCCATTAAACCAATTCCTTTTAACCAAACAAGGCATAAGATTACTCCTATAAATACCCCAAACCGTGGCCTCCCTCACCATTTCACTCATCTTCTTCATTCTCTTCATCTTCCCCACCAACTAAGTTACAAAACCCTAAGAACACCGAATTCCCACCAAACATATGACCCTCTTACTTTCTGAAACTCGAAAAACACTCAACATAAACGTTGTTCCTCTTTCTCTCTTATTTCCAACAAGATAAAGATCATCAAAACGGATAAGTGGATTGGGAGATAGGCTCAAAATACCGAAACTGCCCAGAATTCTCAGCAACCCACGAAACAGCAGAAAGAAGGCCATTTTCACCCCTGTTATGATCCGAACCGAATGAAACCTTAAACACCAAAGTTGTTCCTTTTCTTCTTACCTTTCTATAAAGCCAAAGTTCGTGATTTTTGGATGAGTATATTGTGAGATACACTCACAATACCATCACACCCTCAAGCTGTCCAGTTTTCAACATATTGAAGGTTGATCATTTTCTTCATTTCTTCAATCTTCAAGAGGTAAAAGCTCATCTCCTTGATCATATAAGCTTTCATATTCATGTATTTCTCATGTTTATGCCATGAATTATATTTTTCCATTCCTAGATCTAGAACTTCAAATAATTCTAGAAAATTGTAGAAAAATCCTTTTAATGTGAAACCAATTTCTATGATCTAGTTATGATCCCTCCTTTATTTATCCAAGAGCATGTAATCAAAAACATTTTCCTTCCCTACTTTCTTTAAGTGGACGAACCTAGCCCAAAAGTGTCATAGATGGTTGTTAGTTGATAAATTATAATAATGTTGTATGGTTGAAGGTGGTTGTGTTAACTCGTGGCGGAATAACGAGGATCGTCGTGGTACGTGTTTCGGTGCAAACTCAGGTGGGAGAAAGAACCATTCCATCGTCGGAACCGATAAGTAGCATATAATTTATAATAATGGTGTAGGGCGACCTAAACCCTACTAGAAGTCGAGTAATCGACAAGACCAAAATCACATTGGAAACCTTTTCCATAAAACCAATGGTGATTCAGGGATTGTAGGTTTATCGACATTAAGGTTGATTTTATGATGTTGAGGATGTTTGACTTTATTTATTATTTGATCTGATTGTGATATCTTTTGTTGTGATAATTTGTTTTAAGTGATATTTTATGGTGTTTGATTATTTTATTGATATTATGTTGATATTTATTAACCGTTGATGGATGATTTGCTTTTATTATTTATATCGAATTGATACTTTATGATATGGATGTTAATATGTTGTTTTGAGGTTGGAATGGTATATGTCTGGGTAATTTCTGGCTAAGGAAAAACTTGGTATTGAAGCGTGTTTATCACCACCTCTTTTTCCTGGGAAGTTATCCGGTATACTATTCGTAGTTCTTAAATTTGGTGATTTTTATTCTGTTGAATGATATTTTATGATGATTAATATGTTTATGTGAGAATGTATTATAGCTTGATGATAATTGAATTGCTTGGTTCAACAATATTCTGATATATGGTTAGAGATGATCTGCCTGGTTTGATAAATTGCTTAGTTGATTTTAAGGAAAGATATATATTGCTCGGAGGTATTTTGTTTGGGTGAGAGTTTTGAATATGAATTAGAAGTGCCTCACTATTATTTTATAGAAGTGATGTGATATAGAGTGTAAGTGGAGGTTATGAGGAAAAGCTTGAGGTACTAGGTTGTTATTGATAAAAGTCAGTGAGAATCATGTGTTGCATTGTTGTTCATAACCGTGTATTTGAGATACACGAGGTCCGAAGTTCTTGTAGACCGTTCCAAATTAGAATTTAAGTTGTGCAGCTATAGTGTCATTGCTTTGCATGAGCACCTTTGACTGAGTTGAGAGAGAGAACCAGGGTGTGCACCGGCGGTACTGTGCAGCTATAGTGTCATTGCTTTGCATGAGCATTCTCACCATGGATGTACACCATGGGTGTGAATGTGCACCGGCGTTGGGAACGTGTCACTTGGACGACTGACTAACATTCCTAACGAGGGATGTGTGACAGGATTAGCAGTGGCCACGTCAGCATAAAGGTTTAGTTGCATGAGTTGGAGGGTAGAGGATGATATAGTGAATTGAGGATGATTGTTGATTTTGAATGATGCGTGTCTGTGACTATTATTGTATTATATGCTATGAATCTTTTCCACTTATGATGATAGAACTGTTTCTTATCTCCCTATTTCTATATTTTTGTGTACGTCTACTTTGTTACGTTAGAAGACCAGATGGACGAATATGTTGCTGAGGAGATGGATGAAGCCTTGTACGAGACGGAGGTTGTTGAGGAGTTGAATGGCATTCCGTATGAAGATGACGCTGGAGAACAACCTACTGATCCTGATAATGTAGCGTAGTAAGTTTAGGGCCAGTGAGTCATATAAGACGTTTCTTGCCTTCAGTTAGTTGTAAGAATGTTTGTATAAATAAGTACTGGTGTGGGATCCTACTGAGAGGATACCCTGAACCGTATTGTGTAAAATAAAGAATAATTATGTGTGTATTTATGTAATATAGTTTTGGTGTGTTTTGTATTTGTAGAAGTTATATGATTATTATTTAAGTTTTAATTTTTACGTATTTTCAACAGTAAGCGTGCGATTAAGTAAATAAATATTAAGGTTTTAATGTAATAATACAATGGGGCACAACGGGGTGCCTTAGCCACTGCCGCCGTGCTGGACGACCAAGCAGTTGCCACTTCTTCTTCTCCTTTGTTAGGTGAGTGGAAATTTCACTCCTCTATATTTCAGATTTTAAACCCCTAAAAGTTACAAACCCTAACCCTAACATTTTGATTTCAAACTTCAAATGTAAAATTAACTTTAATCTGATGCAATTGGGACTGTAATTTGGCATGTTCAAATGTTGATTTCATTATTCTTTGGTTAGAATGAATTTTACCCAAATTGTTCTATGAACCCTAAATCCCCAAATTTGTTTATCTTGAAATTAGTTTATAATTATGAAATTAATTAAGTCTTTAGGCAATTGAGATTGTTAATTAATGAGTTCTAAGCTTAGTTTCATGTCCCTATGATCAAAGCTCATTGTCCCCAATTTTGATGCTGAATCTTAATTTTCCCAAATGTGAATTTTATTGAAATTGGTTCTATTTTGTGAAATTAAGTATTTAAAACAACTTAGAGTGAGCGTTTGATGATGAGTAGCAAATTGTTTGAATTTCCTGGTTGTTGAAAGTGCTTGGACTTCCTCTCTTGAATGTAAAAGTGGTTGTGTTTGCCTCTAGAATGGCTTTTCGTTTCAGTAAGGAACCCCGAAATTTATCCGGTGGATAAATATGAACGCACACACCATTAACGGCATTATTGCCTAAACACATAGTTGATGCTATGTTCCGTAAGACCTTTGTGCCTAGGAAGTTAAGCCGACATGCATGTGCGCATGAGGACGTGCTAGTGACAATCTTAAATGGTCTTGGGGATGGTCACGGTAGGAGGGTCACAAATGGCCAGTTGATGATTCTTCTTGGTCGTGGCATTCCATGCAATACACTGACATCAACGACTAGATGCTAGTTACTATTGAAAGTACAAGATGCCTAATATTGGCAGTTGTGAAACATATGCTCTAATCACTCCTTCCGGATGTTCTCTTAGCCCTGGAGTTAGGGTCAAATCTTCCTTGAGACTGTGTAGGTATGAGACTATGCAGTTTCAATCAGTTATCTCTATTCTCGGGTCTCTATGAACTAACAGTGTAACACCCCGACTTTCGTATAAGGGATTATGTTACTATGGATGCCTAGTTGTTGTTGTTATTATTACTACCACTACTATTAATTTTAATGAAGTTCGTATTGTTATTTATATAATTGATAATGTAATTGTGATTAGTGTTGTAGTATTTTTATGCTTATACATATATATATATATATATATATATATATATATATATATTATGATAATATGTATATTAATAAATGATTATTTGCATTAATATGATATTGTGTCTCTTAATGTGTGAACTTATATGAATATACGATTTTGTTTGTGATTTTATATGTTAATATATGATATGTGATTTTATTAATAATAAGTGATTAAGAATGATATGATGAGATATCGTGTGATTTAGTATTTAAATAGAGATAGTGTAATTCTTATATTTTAGTCCCTCAAACAATCAGATTTGAGTTCTTATTAATAAAGGATAATCCTCTTTTTGGTTACCTCTTAAGATCTTATCATAATCTCCTAAGGATCCTATCTAGGAATAACTACCAAATATGTTGCTAAACTTTCATCGAACTTTTGACCATCTAAGAGTCCGATTTCGGATTCGGTCATCAGATATTATTTTTTAGATATTCCTTTGAGCTTTCTAACGACACCAAGAATGCCTCAATCGGAAACTAGTAGCTCAAGTTATGGTCAAAATACAAATCTGTATACAGTTTGGGCTGAAATAGGAGTCTGTTATGCTCTAACTTGTATTTATACCATAAGACTCGACCTAAACCCTGTTTCTCACATTGTTAACCTCAGAATATCTGCCTCTCTTCATCTTTCTTAGTTTTCCCTTGAACCCCTTGAAGTTCTTGGAGTTTGTGAGTCCGTTTGGGAGAGAAGTTACGCGTATTAGCATCGTTTAAGGTAACGTAGTTATCTCTCCTTAATCTTCTTTTCCCTTTCTTTTGAATTGAGGATTAATTGGTTGTTCTCTTCCCTTCTTATTTGACCGAGGCTTGAGGAACTCATCGAGCCGCTCGAGGGAACGTGTCTAGTTTGCCAATGTTATCATTTTGGGAATCTTCACAGGGTATGGGGAGAAGGAATAATATTGACATGTAGGCGTTGGGGGTAGCGTAAGATGAAGGGTTAACCCACGACCCTGTCATATGTTATTTGTCTATTTGATGTTAATTGATGTATGTATGATATGATTATAATGTTAATGACATGCTTTAATTATTGTACTGTTTGATGTTAATTATTGATGATGTATGATTGGATGTTATTGGTATGCCCAATTGTGTATGATATTTAATGATGCCATGAATGTTTATGTTGATGATGATGCTATCATGATGACGATGATGTTGTTATGATGACGATGATGATGTTGTGCTATGAATAAGTGTTGATTGTTGAGGATGTTAATGCCAACAATGATGTTAATAAAACTCTAACCAATTAATAAGGCTTATTAATGATGTCAAAACCTTAGAAGAGATGTTAACAAAGATGAATGCATTTAAGGTATGTTTTCCCAGTTTGTTCATAAGACATGAATATAGTATGAGAGGCAAGGTTATGTTCATAGGGCTTAGTCAAAGACCCTAGGATTGATTAGTGAGTGTTTTAGGGACGTTAGTATTGAAGCTGGAAGTAAAAGACATGGGAACAATTAAAGGTAATGAAACTGATGGTTGATGGTGTATCCGAAACCAAAGGGTTTGATCTTTAAATGCCCTAGGAAACTTAGTAAAGGTTGTTCAACCCTTCTGCCCAGAACAATACGACCACGCTCCATTGAGCACGGCCGTGCTCAACTGTCGACACGACCGTGCTTGAATTAACAGTAAGCTCGCCTGTACTGAGGGGAAAGCACACCCGTGCTTCTCTGTACAGATCAGAGCACAAACGATAACAAGGGGTGTTTCACCCTAAACGCTTCTAATATTGAAGAAGACACCAAACCAAGTAAAGACGAGCTAGATAACTTAAAGATAATAATGTACCTTGGTAGCCTAGTGGCAAAGGGGATCGTGATGCTTAATGGTCAAGGTGTTGAGCTCTGGTGCCTATGGGCCAGAGTGTTAATAAATAAAGTGAAAAGATGCTGTTTTGAACCTTGTTAGCTGAGTGGCCAAGGGAGCCTCGATAGCCGAGTGGTCGAGGTGTTGAGCTCTGGTGCTTATCGACCAAATTGTTGTTGTTCTGTACCTTGGTAGCCGAGTGGCAAAGGGGGCCTTGATGCATAATGTCAAGGTGTTGTTAAAAGATATTGGACCTTGGTTACCGAGTGGCCAAGGAGGCCTTGATGCTTAATGGTCAAGGTGTTGAGTTCTGGTGCTTTTTGGCCAGAGTGTAAGTGAAAAGATTATGTGATAAAAGATTAAAGACTGAAGATGAAAGATAACATTGATGATGATGATGAACTTGGGTAGCCGAGTTGCCCAAGCGGAGGAGGTGATTGTTGGTTGTGCATTGTGATTTCTCATTCATGCATTTGAGTAGTGGAGTAGCGACGCATCGCATATTATACCTTGTTTAGAATGATATAGATGATATTAATATGATGAGATGATTATGTTTGATATGCTATGTTTATATAATGGTTGTTAATCTTGCTAATTGCTTCCATCCCATTATGTTGATACATATGTTTCTTACCCCCCGTCTTTTGTTGTTTGTTTGCAGCTATCTTTTGTATATGCAGAAGACGGTGAACAGCTTGCTGAGGAGTGACTCTGAGGAGCCACTACTCGTAGTTTAGATTATGTTCAATTTTAGTTTGTTTATCCGAGTTGTTTTATCGGATTGGTTATACCAGCTCTATAATGTGACATCGGGGTTGGGTTTGTTATATGTTTCCTGTTATGTTTCTTTTAAACAATGTTTTAGTTTTTCCGTGTTAAAGTTAGGTTACAAGGAAGCTGCTTTTGTAATGGCTCTTGTGATGTCTTTTGTGACGACGTCGGTAGTGGACTCAAATAGAGTTTCCTCTAGAGATGTCTGGGAATTAATGTTATCGTTTATAGAGCTGTGACGCCAAGCATTTACTTGATTATGATTATGAAATATTTTATTGTACATTTACTTGATTCCAAGGATTTATATTGATGTCTTATGAAAAAGAAAAAAATTATCCCATTTTATTGCTGTGGATTTAATTAAACTACTTTTCGGTCTTAAAATGTCATGTAAACTGTAGTGCCCAAGAAGGGTGTTACATTAGGTGGTATCAGAGCTGGCCGAGTCTTTTGGGCTTGGGGTATAGGTCTGTCGTCGTTTGTGTTGTGTTTTCTCTGATTGTTTTCTGTGTTGTTATGTGTTCTTGGTTTCGTGAAGAACCAATGCTTGAAAGGATGATGACCTCGGTTATCCTTGTTTGTGTTCCTGTGGTTAGATTCAATGACTTAAAGATTTTGATATATGACAAATACAACTTAATGTGTATGCAAGTGTTTAGTGTCAAATTGTAAAGACAGGTATCAAGCAATATTCAACAAGTTTAGTGAGCAATCAAAGGAGAATATTCAAGGAAGAACTTGGAGGAATCAAAGGGCAAGGATGAAGATCAAGGAATCATCAAGACAAGAGCTTAAATGATGAAATTAGTGTTAAGTCATAGATGATTTGTAAGAGATGAAATCTCTTATTCACAAATAGCTCAATTAAGAAAGATGCATGAATAAAATCATTTTTCATAACCCGCATTAAAAGGAATAAGTTTTCGTTAATGAAAATACTTTTTGGAAAGAATAATATAAGCGCTTGTCCAACCCAGGAATAATATAAGCGCTTGTCCAACACTGGGAATAATAGAAGCGCTCCTCCAAGAGTGGTAAACGTTGGCGTCCAAGAAAGTGGCAGAAACTCACGTCTACTAAAATGACAGAAGCTCACGTCTACTAAAGTGACAGAAGCACATGTCTACTAAAATGACATAAGCGCACGTCTACTAAAGTGACAGAAGTGCTCGTCCACTAAAGTGATACAAGCGCTCGTCTACTAAAGTAATACAAGCGCTCGTCTACTAGTTAGAGCACGTCCAATTATTTTGTGTTAGTACTCCCGTCTTCTGACGTGGCAAATGGACGCGGCTATTTTTTTTAAGATGGGCGCGACTATTTTTCCAAATGGACTCGTTATTTTATGGATGCGAATTCTATAAGAACTATTAGATTCTTATCTCAAGAACGAGAATCAAGAAAACAGATTCTGTTAAATCAGATCCATATCTGTTTTAATTGATCCCAACGACTATAACTTGTTTTCTATATAAAGAGGGATCAAAGGAACACTTTAAGAAGAATCATAACGAATAACAAAAGAATTATAACGATACACATATCATTCATCATCTTCATTGAGCTTACTGTGAAAAGAGTGTTTCAATACTCATAAGTACTTCAATTTGTTTTATCTGACTATTGAGAGTTAGGAATCAACTTTTGTTTTTACTTTTCGATTGTAAAGAGAAAGGGAGTCTCTCTGAGTGATTAGAGTTAGGTATCCCTAAGGAAGAACATTGAGGCTCTTCACAAGAGTGTGGTATCACGAGGCGAAGGAGTGCTCTGTGGTGTAAAGGTTTTTCAAGCTACCTGGCAAAGCTTGTGTGTTAGTGTGTGAAATCCCACAGGTGGAGTGGGGACTGGATGTAGGTCACAGTGGTGGTGACTGAACCAGGATAAATCTGGTTGTGTAGTATCTCTAAACTCAGACTCTATAATTTCTATTCTTGGTCTGTATAAACCGTATTTTGTTATTACTGAGTTATTGAACCTGAACCTATTTGTTATTAATCTTTCTTATCCTCATCACCTTCTATTCAAGATTTTGTAAAAACCCTTCATCGATTTTATAAAAGATCCTGAGAACACAAATTCGCAACTCTGATTTATAAAGCTTTGTGAAAAAGTTTTAAGAGGGAAATATTTTCTTTGAAAAATCAATTCCCCCCCCCCTCTTGAGTCATTGAAGCCAAAACAATAATTGGCATCAGAGCTAAACTCTTAAGTTTGGCTTAACAGCTATAAGAGCATGGCTTACAATGATTGTTTAAATGAAGGGGCTTCCCTTGTACTCCCTCCTGCCTTCAATGGATCTGAGTATATATATTGGAAGGAAAGAATGGTAATATTTCTTGAGGCAGCAGGTGTTGACATTTGGGATGCAATAGAAAATGGACCATTTTCCCCCTCTACTGTAGATGCTAATGGTGCTCCAAGAAATAAGCCTAAAACCGAATGGAATGAGGATGATAAGAAAAGAATTCAATATAATGCACGTGTAAGAATATTATAACATCTGCTTTAAGCTGTGATGAGTTTTTCAGGGTTTCAAATTGCAAATCAGCAAAGGAGATGTGGGATACATTGCAAGTAACACATGAAGGAACCTCAGATGTCAAAAGAGCTAGAATGAACACCCTCACACATGAGTATGAGCTGTTCAGAATGAATCGAGGAGAACCTAAGACTGAAATGCAAAAGAGATTCACACACGTCATAAATCAATTGGCTGGTCTTGGAAAGACAATCTCAAATGAGGATCAAATTAACAAAGTCATGAGATGCTTGAGCAGGGAATGGCAGCCTAAAGTCACTGCAATCTTAAAATCCAGAGATCTCTCATCAATGACCATTGCCACACTGTTTGGAAAATTTTAAGAACATGAATTGGAGTTGAACAAACTAAATGAGAGGAAGAAACTGATAAAAGAATGAAGGGATTGGCTCTGAAATCACAAGTCAAAGAAGTCGAAGACAGTGATGATAATGATTCAGAACAAGAGGCTGAATCTGATTCAGAACAAGAGGTTGAATTTGAAGAAGAGATGGGAATGCTAGTTAGAAAATTCAAGAACTCCCTAAAGAATAAAGGAAACTTCAAAAGAAAGCCATCCACCTTTCAAAGGAGAAATTTCAGCAAAGGTGACAACTCTTCCAACAACATCACATGCTATGAATGTGGAAAGATTGGCCACATGAAGCTTGACTGTCCAAAACTGCAAAAGAAGGACAAAACAGAAAAGTTTGACTCAAAGGACAAGAAGTAGAGAAAGCCAAGAAAATCCTATATTGCTTGGGATGATAATGATCTAGATTCCACTGAAGAATCTGAATTTGAGGAGGTAAACTTGTGCTTGATGGCCAGCATTAACAGTGATTCAGAAAGTGAAGTAAAATCTAATTATCAACCTTCTTATGATGAATTGCAAAATTCTTTTGAAGAACTTCATAGAGAATCCATTAGACTTGCAAGATTGCTAACTAAGTCTAAGAAAACCATCACATGCTTATAGGAGAAAACTTCTGTTTTAAACAAAGAGGTAGATCAATTAAAAATAGAAAATTGTGCTTTAAAAGAAAAACTAGCTACTGTCTTAGATGCACCTGCATGTGATAAATGTCCTAAGTTGGAGAAACATATAAATCATTTGAATGGTGATCTATCCAGAGTTACTAGTGATAAAGAAATCTGGAATGCATCTAGCTGTACATTGACTAAAGAAGTTGAAAAACTGAAAAATGAATTAGCCAAGTTCACAAATGGTAGAGATAATTTGGATGCATTGTTCGGACAGCAAAAATGTGTTTATGATAAGGCTGGAATAGGCTATAAACTTAAGATACATGAAAAATCTTTCAAGAATTTTTTTGCTACACCTATGACATCAAACACACCATTTGTTAAATGCTATTTCTGTGCTAGAAAAGGTCACACAGCTTCTACATGTCATTACAGAAAATCTGCTTATAATGAGTCTAAATATATATGGGTTCCTAAAGGAACTAATGCTCCAACTAACTCAAAAGGACCCAAACAGATTTGGGTACCTAAAGCAAAAACATGATTCTATTTTGTAGGTGTGTTGGAAAGCCAAGAATGTGAAATGGTATCTTGACAGTGGCTGTTCCAAGCACATGACTAGAGACAAAAGCAAGTTCATTTCCTTTACCCCTAAGTCGAGTGGTAGTGTTACCTATGGAGACAATAATAAAGGAAGAATACTTGGCATTGGCAACATTGGAAGTGACTCAACAACAATCATTGAGGATGTACTATATGTTGAGGGACTGAAACATAACCTACTAAGTATCAGTCAACTATGTGACAAAGGTTTCAAGGTAAAATTCAATTCCAATAGTTGCTTAATAGAAAATCGGCATGATGAAAATTTGAAATTAATTGGACATAGGACAGATAACATCTATATGCTTGATTTAGATAATATCTCTTCAAATACTGCATGCTGTCTTATTTCAAAAGAAGAAGAAAATTGGCTTTGGCATAGAAGAATTGCACACATTCACATGAACCACTTTAATAAACTGATTCGTAAAGATCTTGTAGTTGGCTTGCCTAAACTGAAATTTGTGAAATATGAACTATGTGATGCATGTCAAAAAGGAAAGCAAGTTAAGGGGTCTTTTAAACCAAAGAACATTGTTTCAACAACTAGACCCTTGCAACTTTTACACATGGATTTATTTGGTTCATCTAGAACCAAAAGCTTTGGTGGTAACTCGTATGCATTGGTAATAGTAGATGATTACTCTAGATATACATGGACATATTTTCTATCTCATAAGAGTGATTCATTTGCTGCATTTAAGAAAATGGCAAAAATGGTGCAAAATGAAAAGGACGTAAAAATCGTTTTTATAAGAAGTGATCATGGGGAAGAATTTCAAAATGAAGTGTTTGAAAACTTTTGTGTTGAGCATGACATTCAACATAATTTTTCTACTCCTAGAACTCCACAACAAAATGGAGTAGTGGAAAGAAAGAATAGATCATCAGAGGAGATAGCAAGAACTATGTTGAATGACTCTAGCTTGCCAAAACATTTTTGGGCAGATGCTGTCAATACAGCCTGCTATGTGCTAAATAGAGTCTTGATAAGACCAATCTTAAAGAAAACCCTTTATGAGCTTTACAAAGGAAGAAAACCAAATATAGCACATTTTCATGTTTTTGGGTACAAATGCTTTGTTCTTAACAATGGAAAGACTAATCTTAGAAATTTGATGCAAAGGCTAATGAAGGAATTTTTCTAGGTTACTCCCTATCTAATAAAGCATTTTGAATATATAATAAGAGAACACAGACTATTGAGGAATCTGTGCATGTGACATTTGATGAGTCTAACCTCAAAAGGTTGGGAAAGGATTGTGTTGTTGATGATCTTGTAGATTAAATTGAGAAAACTCTCCTGGAAGAGAAACAGGACAATGAAGAAGATGAAAGCTTAAAGAATGAATCGCTACAGGAGGAGCAAACAAAACAACAGCCCGACCTACCAAAGGAATGGAGGACTGTCAGAAATCATCCAATTGATAACATCATTGGTGAAATTACAAAGGGGGTAACTACTAGACAATCTCTTAAAAATGTTTGTAATCATATGTCATTTGTGTCTCAAGTAGAACCTAAGAACATAGATGATGCTATAATTGATGAACATTGGATGATGGCTATGCAAGATGAGTTAAACCAGTTTGAAAGAAACCAAGTTTGGAAACTAGTGCATAAACCCAAGAACTGTCAAGTATTAGGTACAAAATAGGTTTTTAGGAATAAACTAGATGAAAATGATATAATTGTAAGAAACAAGGCTAGATTAGTAGCCAAAGGTTATAACCAAGAAGAAGGCATAGATTATGATGAAACATATGCACCTGTAGCAAGATTAGAAGCTATAAGAATGCTACTTGCTTATGCTTGCATAATGGGATTTAAATTGTATCAAATGGATGTTAAGATTGCTTTCTTAAATGGATTTATAGAAGAGTAAGTGTATGTTGGTCAACCACCTGGTTTTGAGAATAATGAATTGCCTAACCAGGTTTATAAACTGTCTAAAGCACTATATGGCTTAAAGCAAGCTCCTAGAGCTTGGTATGAAAGGTTAAGTAATTTTCTCATTGAAAAGGGATTTAAAAGAGGTAAAGTTGACACAACTTTGTTCACTAAGAAAAAGGCACACAACATTTTACTTGTACAAATATATGTGGATGATATAATTTTTGGTGCCACTAATGAGCAGTTGTGCGATGAGTTTGCAAGTCTTACGCAGAGTGAGTTTGAAATGTCAATAATGGGTGAGCTGAACTTTTTCCTTGGACTGCAAATAAAGCAAACTAAAAATGGAATCTTTGTTAGCCAAACCAAGTACTGCAATGAGTTAATCAAGAAGTTTGGCATGGAAAAAGCTAAGGAGATGGCTACTCCATTGATTACCTCCTGTTATTTGGACAAGGATGAGCAAGGTAAACCTGTTGATGTTTCTAAATTCAGAGGTATGATAGGATCACTACTTTATCTTATTGCTAGTAGGCCAGATATCATGTTAAGTGTATGCATGTGTTCTAGGTATCAAACAAATCCAAAAGAATCACACTTAACAGCAGTTAAAAGGATAATTAAGTATCTGTTAGGAACAAAAGACATGGGATTATGGTATCCCAAAGGAGCTACATGTACTTTAATTAGTTATTCAGACTTTGATTTTGCTGGTTGTAAACTAGACAAAGAGTACTAGTAGAACTTGTCATTTACTAGGAAACTCATTAGTATCATGGTTCAGTAAGAAACAATCTAATGTGGCTTTATCCACTGCAGAGGCCGAATATGTAGCAGCTGGTAGCTGTTGTGCATAGGTTTTATGGATGAAACAACAATTAGTTGATTATGGTGTGCAACTAAACCAAGTTCCTATTAGATGTGACAATACGAGTGCAATTAACCTAACTAAGAATCCCATAATGCACTCTAGAACTAAACACATAGAAATCAGACATCATTTCATTAGGGACCATATTCAAAGTAGAGAAATTGAGATTGAATATGTTGATACAACTAAACAACTTGCCGATATCTTTACCAAGCCCTTGAACAAGGAAATCTTCTTTTTCATTAGAAGAGAATTAGGCATAATCGACCAATCCTATATCTAATCTCTAAAGAAACTGATTATATGACTGTATCTTTGTGTAAATATGCTCTGATTCTTGTATGATTTGATTTGGAATATCTATGAATGGTCAGAAGAGAGCTTTGGAACATCTATGCGAGTTGGACGCATCTTTTTGATTTGCCCCTACACCAATCCCTCTATCATGAACAATTTTATATGCTAAGTTTGAATGATTAAGTACTTACCTTCTCTATTGCTTTGAATGTTTCTTTTCTTTTCCTTTTTTATAATGCCAAAAAGGGGAGAAAAAGTATGATATAGAGAAAGGGATAATAACAAATTATACATGAAGAAAAAGTAAGATATAGAGATGGGAGAAAATAACAAATTATACATACATATGTTGAGGGGGAGCTAAGGAGTTTATACGCTTACATGATTAATAGGGAGTAAATCAAATAGGAGTTTATAATCTTACATGATTAGTAGGGAGTAAATCAAACTCTGCTCTGTTAATACTCTGTTAATAATTTTTTTAGCTCTGATATACTACTGCTCTGATTGCTTTGATACCATGATATAAATCTGTCAAAACACATAGCGTCTTCTACGCTTATACACTGATCTTATAATTTGTTAAAAGGTTTGTCATAATCAAAAATGGGGAGATTGTTAGATTCAATGACTTAAATATTTTTATATATGACAAATACAACTTAATGTGTATGCAAGTGTTTAGTGTCAAATTGTAAAGACAGGTATCAAGCAATATTCAACAAGTTCAGTGAGCAATCAAAGGATAATATTCAAGGAAGAACTTGGAGGAATCAAAGAGCAAGGACGAAGATCAAGGAATCATCAAGACAAGAGCTTAAACGAAGAAATTAGTGTTAAGTCTTAGATGATTTGTAAGAGATGAAATATCTTATTCACAAATAGCTCAATTAAGAAAGATGCATGAAGAAAATCATTTTTCATAACCTGCATTAAAAGGAATAAGTTTTCGTTAATGAAAATGATTTTTGGAAAGAATAATATAAGCGCTCGTCCAACACTGGAATAATATAAGTGCTTGTCCAACACTAGGAATAATAGAAGCGCTCCTCCAACAGTGGTAAAAGTTGGAGTCCAAGAAAGTGGCAGAAGCTCACGTCTACTAAAATGACAGAAGCTCACGTCTACTAAAATGACAGAAGCTCACGTCTACTAAAATGACAGAAGCACAAGTCTACTAAAATGACACAAGCTCACGTCTACTAAAGTGACAGAAGTGCTCGTCCACTAAAGTTATACAAGCGCCCGTCTACTAAAGTAATATAAGCGCTCGTCTACTAGTTGGAGCACGTCCAATTACTTTGTGTTAGTACTCCCGTCTGCTGACGTGGCAAATGGACACGGCTATTTTTTTTAAGATGGACGTGGCTATTTTTCCAAATGAACTCGTTATTTTATGGACGCGAATTCTATAAGAACTATATGAATCTTAACTCAAGAACGAGAATCAAGAAAACAGATTCTATTAAGTCAGATCCAAATCTGTTTTAATTGATCCCAACGACTATAACTTGTTTTCTATATAAAGAGGGATCAAAGGAACACTTTAAGAAGAATCATAACGAATAACAAAATAATTATAACGATACACATATCATTCATCATCTTCATTGAGCTTACTGTGAAAAGAATGTTTCAATACTCATAAGTGCTTCAATTTGTTTTATCTGACTATTGAGAGTTAGGAATCAACTTTTATTTTTAATTTTTGATTGTAAAGAGAGAGGGAGTCTCTCTGAGTGATTAGGATGAGGTATCCCTAAGGAAGAACATTGAGGCTCTTCACAAGAGTGTGGTATCTCGAGGTGAAGGAGTGCTCTATGGTGTAAAGGTTTTTCAAGCTACCTGGCAAAGCTTGTGTGTTAGTGTGTGAAATCCCACGGGTGGAGTGGGGACTGGATGTAGGTCACAGTGGTGGTGACTGAACCAGGATAAATCTGGTTGTGTAGTATCTCTAAACTCAGACTCTATAATTTCTGTTCTTGACCTGTATAAACTGTATTTTGTTATTACTGAGTTATTGAACCTGAACCTATTCGTTATTAATCTTTCTTATCCTCATCACCTTCTATTCAAGATTTTGTAAAAACCTTTCATCGATTTTATAAAAGATCCTGAGAACACAAATCCGCAACTCTGATTTATAAAGCTTTGTGAAAAAGTTTTAAGAGGGAAATATTTTCTTTGAAAACTCAATGCCCCCTCTTGAGTCGTTGAAGCCAAAACAACACCTGTTTTCGTGACGTTGTTCCGAAAGGAGACAACGATGTTTGCTATTCTCTTAATTATTGTTTCTAAGGAGAAGTGATAGTGGACAAAATTTTGATGCCCAGTTTTGCTTTAAGTTTGTCATCCTTAACCCTGGTAAGGATTGACTGTCTGATAGTTGAAGCGGAGAACAGAACCGTTGCTAAGGAAGTTTTTAGGAGAATCTTTTGAACAACTTCTTTTCTTGCAAAGTTTGAGGCGTATTGGAGATTGGAGTTCTGTGACTACGCCAAGACGAAATGTTCGTTAGTTTCTTTGATTTCATCAGTTATCGTGTATAAAGCCACTGAGGGAACAGCCGCCCCGACAGTGAACACAAAAGAGGAGTGACAAGGAAACTAGTGAAGTCACCGTACCTTTTTCAAAGCTGCATGAGACGTGGCAAAAGATATGCAACTAGAAAATGCAAAGATAAGGAGATCGTTTGTTTTCAATGTGGAAAGCATGATCACATTGCGAAAATTTGCAAGCTGTAACACCCCCACTAGGTATTACTACGTAACACATGCGGAATTTAAATTAAAAAAATAATTTGCTGGTTACTTTCGGAAAATAATTTATATAAGTACATAAGCGTCTGAAATTGGGTATAAAAATTTGTCACGACTCCAAACCTAAGCCTTGATCGGCACAAATGCTTACAATCCTAGCCTGGCAAGCCTATTTAATTTAGAGATATACTTGAATAAAAGCTAGTATTTTTACAAAAATTTCGACAGAGTCTTCTCTGTAATTCGAACATCCCAGGTAAAAGAACACCTGCAAAAATAATTACATTTTCATTCCAGAATTCTAGTTACACCAAATACAACCAGGCAGTAATATGCTAAAAATAGTTATATCAATAAGCTATACTTGACTAAAAGGAAAAGTTTAGGTTTTCATTCAAAAGATATGCTCTCCGAGCCATCAACATTCCATTTTAAAATAAAGGCTCTCTGAGCCATACTCATACATACTATCAAATATCTAAGTCTCAAACCCTAAGCTGGTAATTCTAAAAGTTATTCCCGAGGAAAACTCACGTGGTCATTCCACAATCAAATACTTCATCAAATAACTAGATCTAAGTCTCTGAGAGACTTAGGAAGACTCCTCTGCACCATCTGTACTCAAGTACCCAGGGTACGATAGCGAACCAGAAGAAACCTGATCTATCTGTAAGGGTGAGATACCGACAAATGGATATATCACACAACAACCATATACACGATACATACAACACATTGGCATATTAGAATTTAAGCATTATATATCTAAGACAACAAGTGTTATATCAGTGGGTTTCATACCCGAATCAATCAGTTTTATAAAGATAATGCACGACACTTCAATCATCAGGCTCTAAACTTAATCTCATGAGATATCATCACCATTTTATCATTAAGAAAGAAAGAGTTGATCAGGCTCGTATGCCGCATTGGCAAGTTGTCTCCGTCACCTAATGCACCCGGATCAACATCATCACAAATCCCTTATAACTGCCATTTGGATGTATACATCATCGAATACCACATCTTAAACGACTATTCGGTAACTCAAGCACGTCTGCTAAAGGGAAATACATATGAATAAAAGACTTTTCATTATCGAGACTTTTCTTTGCGTTCACTCTTTTCCGTTGTCGAAGCCCAAAGCTAACGACTTTTCACAATTTTCATTACTTGAAAATCAATAACACAGGACGCACAGTCCGAGTGCTCAATCACAACACCTTAGACCGATGTCGCAGTCCAAGGTTGTGGTCGTAGAAATAATTATAATTTTATCCATGTTTTATTTCAACATGATAAGGACTCCTAGCCCATAACAACGAAATTAGGACACACAGTCCTCAATTCCAAGTTTAGGACTCCTAGCCCATAATATCACGATTAGGACCCTTGGTCCATAATTCTTGACACGGATCCCAGATCACGTGCTTACAACTGAATACTAGAGGCGACGTCTCGCGAACTAGATTCTCTTTCACATGTGCTTGCTTTTCGCTCAGTGAAAAATCAAAAACTAAAACAAAAGCTCGGTCACTTATCCAAGTAACAGGAACGTTTCTAAATCATTTAGGAGAAAATCTTTTCCTTTACAAATTCATTTATAAAACATTTAGGAAATTCGTTTGCTTTTGAAATCCTTGATGGAATGAATTCAAATATTTTCAAAGGGGTTTTTCCTTCATAAAACACATAGTTCGAAAAAGGTTTTCTCTCGTATAAACTTTGGATCATAAAAAGGTAGTTTCCTTCAACTTAAAATCACTTCAACATTTTTCTAAAAACAAAGATCTTATTCTTTTGAAGTAAGCCCTGTAAAAAAAGAACTTTTATAAATGAACCCAAAACTTTCAAAGTTCTATTAAAGGCTTATTAAGGCTTTTAATCCTTATAGTCACTGGGCACGAACTCAAGTCCGGCTACTCAAACTTCAATCAACAGTAATATATTCACAACAATAATAATATCACAGTTAATGATAGTTCATCACATATGTATAATTCATAACACTTTAAAGCAAGTAATGTTCAACTTCAAGTAATAACCACAATCGTTCAAGTAAACAAGTTATTCAAGTATTGGCTCAATATCACAATAATATTCACAAGACCCAATTAAACACATACACAGATGTATATAGTTATTGAATATCCCTAGGCAAGCTCCCCTTACCTTTGAAGACAAGTAAAGGATCCTCGTCTTAATGCTCACGTTAGCTCCAAGAGTGTAACTATCTACTCCATCAAGCAAGCATAGCCATGTCAAACGTCTCAGAAAGGGAATCCAACAACGCGCAACAACCAGAAATCAAAAAACCAATTACACATGATCAAACACACATTCTAATTTGATCTAAACACTTAATCTTATTACCAAACAAGGTCATTTTCAAAGAAAATCATGCTTGGAGCTTAAGCTTTACAATACCCTTTGAGGAAACTTTGTTTTGATTAAAGGATCATGAAAATGAACTTAGGAATCATCAACTAAAAGTCCTAATTTCATAAATGCTTACTTAATTTTACCAAACATAACCAATTTCAATTAAAATCGAATTGGGGTTTTAGGGTTCAAAGAGCAGTTTGGGGAAAATTTGATTTAAATAGAGAATCATAAAATTAACCTTAGAAACCATTAATTACAAGTCCCAAATGCACTAAAACTGAACCAATTTCATGATTAAAGTAAGATGAAAAGTTAGGGTTTCAAAATCAATTTGGGGATTTTTGAATCTAAGCAAAATAGATGAGGTTTTCACTTACCCAAGGAAGAAGAAGATGTCATGGTGGTTGTTGAAGGCCAACTGGCGCGGCGACAGCAGTTGAGGATGGCGGCAGCAATGACGGAGTTCCATTTCGCGACTGAAATGACAACCCATAATGAGGAACTCACCTCATCCGAACTCGACTCCGTCTCCTCACACCATGGCGCGACGGAACGATGACCAAACAGTACACCCACGACGGCAGCGCGATGGCGGAACGAACCAGACGCGTGGGAAAAGAACTGGGCCGCGGCTTTCTCCTCCTCAAGGGCGGCGTGCGGTTTAGTTGAAGGAGGAAGGATAGATGAAGTAGGGAGGAAGAAGAAGTGGGAAAGAAGAAGAGAGAAAGAAGGGAAAGAAGAAGAAAAATAAAGAAATAGAGGGGGGTGGGGTTTACGGGCTGTGTTAGGAGAGGAAGAGAGAGAATTATTTTTTGTATTACTGGGTACAAAATGAGTGATAAATATTAAGCCTAAAAATAAACATATTTTTAGTTTTTGAATCTAAAAATAAAGGGTGACAAATATATACTTTCAAAATTTGTAATAAAGTAGAGATTGGTAGTTGAATTGATCAACTAAGAAAATCCACGATCCAACATTTAATCTCCGATTAATGTCAAACCAGTTTATTTTAAAATCTAAAATTAAATAGAAAGAATATATGAAAATTCTTTTCTCTTAATCATATTATTTAAAACATTTTTATGTACTGGTAATAATAGTGATAATAACGTAAATTATTGTCTAGTAAGCGTGCATTCACTGAAATAAGTCAGTGCTAACGCACCCAATAAAATAATTTGAAGAGAGTAATTTAATTACTCAACCTAAACCACATAACAAAATAAACATAAACATTCAAATAAAATAATTAATCATATGTGTAAAAACTTGGGTGTTACACAAGCAGTGACTTTCTAAAAGGATTGGTAGAGTGAGTCAACTCGTGGCTACAACATTACGTTGCATGACTGTGGGAGTAACCACAAGAGAAGTCACTGCTTCCTCATAGGTCTTGTTTGTTCTTGTTATGGAGAATCAGAGCATACAACAAGTAGGTGTGATCAACCCGTGGGAAAAATGTACCATAGAGTAAGCTTTCGACTATACTGTTTGGTTCAAACACGAGTCATTCTTAATTCCCTATGAATATGTGAGATATTCTGATCACTTATCTCTTGATGACTTATTTCTTTGTTGCCATTTTGATTCGAGTTGATTTGATTTCAATGTTCATCTCCGATGTTTTATGTTTTGTTTGAGCCAATCAAGATTTGCATTCTTCTGTCATCATTGATATAATGACTTTGTACAATCATTGATTAGTTAACCCTTACGGGTTAAATCTGTTTGAATTTTCCGTTGTTGTGGAAAGCTGATTTTT
Source organism: Sophora flavescens (assembly GCA_030762895.1). Classification (NCBI taxonomy): domain Eukaryota; kingdom Viridiplantae; phylum Streptophyta; class Magnoliopsida; order Fabales; family Fabaceae; genus Sophora; species Sophora flavescens. Next base: position 95,180,679 of record CM061066.1, read on the forward strand.
TTGAACTTGATCATTTGCCTTTTTCTACAAATGACTGCAGTTGATAAATGGAATGACCTCTTTTAGATCACATCTTGTTAGCCTTAATGGGAAAAAGTTAGAAATTTCCTTAGGGATGAAAACTTTGGCAATTTATTTCATCTTTTGTGCCAAGTGAATCAGAGTTACCTCGAGTGAGGGAAATCACAAAATTTTTAAGGACGCCCTTTTAAAGACTAAGAGTATTTTCGACTTGCATTCTAGACTCTTGATAAGAAATAAAATTATTATTTTCAAAGTTGTCTTTCAAACGCGGTTCTCGTGGAAGGAGGAACTTTATTAGAGTCACGTTTGTAAATATGTGGATGTACAACGTATTTTTACATTCAGGAACCTATTAAAGACTCTTTTTGCATATTTATTACCCTCTATCTTTCTCTTCATTTTTACTTTATTTTCTCTCATGAAAGTGAAATTGAGGGATTTATCCCTCTCTTTCCGAAAACTTCTCGTTCAAGTTTAAGTTTTTATTTTATCATTGGTGTGTTAGAATCACCACTAGATATAGTGTTGGATTTTCGCATCATTCAGATGTCAGAATTTGTCTGATGTCTATATATCTTACTCTTTTTGACATTTGAATTACCGAATGTACTCAGAGTTTCAAAAATTTAAAGAAGATTTGCCTTGAGTGTCTTCTTATGTCATCTCACTAATACAAATAAGTCCGAAAGAGAGCTTAATCTATGAGGTACATCACATCATATTTTGAATAATGAGAATGTGGGGTATCTGAAACCCGAGATAGAAGCACGGTATCCGCAGTCGTTTCCTTTAGATGAGAGAATTTCGGTAACAAAATTCTTTTTAGTGGAGTAGTGTTGTATCATCCTAGTTTTCACATATATGTTTAACTATTTTATTGAAATAATTAATTATCTGGATTGTTATTTTTGTTTAATTTTATGTGGTTTAGTTTGAGTAATTTTATTTACTCATTTAAAATTATTTTAGTGGGTGAGTTAGAACTGTCTTACTGCAGTGTATACACACTTACAGGGCAATACTATTACACTATTGTCAGTATTATTCTATATTTAGAAAAATATTTTAAATAATATGATTTAAATGAATTTATTTTCAGATGTTACTCTATTTAATTTTAGATTTGAAAATAAATTAGCTTAAGTTTAATTGGAGATTAATTTTGGATCATTGATTTTCTTGGTTGATCAATTCAACCATTAATTTCTATTCTAATTTGAATTTTGAAATTATATATTTGTTACTCATTATTTTTAGATTCAAGGACCAATCTTATTTTCTTTTTTCTAGACTTAATCTCAACACACATTTTACCTACTATTAACTAAAAGAAAAAAAAAATCCTTTTTCCCTGGTCAGAAGCTCTCGCACGACTCCCTACTCCATTATATATCTTCTTTCTCTATTTTGTATCAATTATGCTAAATTGACACAATTTTCCAGACATCTACGGCGACACCGTATGAACAGTGTACTGTGCGGCACTGTAACTGTACTGTGTGACACTATAGCGGGTCCTTTTTTAAAAAAATTTATTATTTTTTATAAATAATTTTTTTGATTAAGTATGTATAAATATCTGGTGAATCGGGAACAAATGTCTGGTGAATTCAGTTCATTATCTGGTGAATGGGTTTTTTTGAGAAATAATTTTTTTGATTAAGTATGTGCAAATATATGGTGAATCCGGTATAAATTTCTGGTGAATTCAGTTCATTATCTGGTGAATAGGTTTTTTTGAGAAATAAATTTTGTGGTTAAGTATGTGCAAATATATGGTGAATCAGGTATAAATATCTGGTGAATTCAGTTCATTATCTGGTGAATGTGTTTTTTTTTATAAATAAATTTTTTGGTTAATTATGTGTAAATATTTGGTGAATGGTTTTTTTTGAGAAATAAATTTTTTGGTTAAGTATATGCAAATATCTGGTGAATCAGATATAAATATCTGGTGAATTCAGTTCATTATCTGGTGAATAGGTTTTTTGGTTAAGTATGTGCAAATATCTGGAGAATCATATACAAATATCTGGTGAATTCAGTTCATTATCCGGCGAATGAGTTTTTTTAGAAATAAAATTTTTATTTTTTTAAAAAAGTCATTTTTTTAAACAGTACTGGTACAGTAACGCTACACTACGCTACAGTAACAGATGTCGCGTATGATGTCAAAAAAGCTGTGTCAAATTAGCAGCACTCATTTTGTATTCGTCAGTTTTTTTTTTAGTTTTAGACCCACACATATCTTCATCATCTCCAAGCTTCATTTTGCCTCTCCTCCTTTTACCTAGTCCAGTAGCTGCATGCCGCCATCGGAGTGGCCACAATTCGACCGTCGCTTGGCACGAGAAGACGGACGCAAGTCAAGCTTCCCCCGTCTCACGCGTTCTGTCCTGGTCGGTTCCTCCATTCGACGCCGTCGACCACCGGTCTGAGCACCGCCGACCACCAGAGCAAAGCACCACTGGACCGTCGCCTGGGGGAAGAGGACAACCGCGCGCCTGTTCCAGCGGCTCTACCTTTTCACGTCGCGTCTCCGCTGCTGGTGAGTTTTCCAGCCACCTACCACGGTGGTTTTCCACCATTGCTAGTTCAGTTCAATCTCCTCCTCCCTTAAAACTCACCTCCTTTCATCTTTGTTTTTATTTCTGGTCTGGGTTAGTACAGAAAACGATTTGTCGCCGCCCTCCGTCGTGGTTGCCGCCACTATCACCGCACCGGACGACCAAGCAGTTGCCACCTCTTCTTCTACTTTGTTGGGTGAGTGGAAATTACACTCCTCTATCTTTCAGATCTAAAACCACTAAAAGTTACAAACCTCAACCCTAACATTTTGATTTCAAACTTGAAATGTAAAATTAACTTTAGTTTGATGCAATTGGGACTGTAATTTGGCATGTTCATATATTGATTTCATTATTCTTTGGTTAGAACGAATTTCCCCAAATTGCTCTATGAACCCTAAATCCTCAAATTTGTTTCTCTTGAAATTAGTGTATAATTATGAAATTAATTAAGTCTTTATGCAATTGAGACTATTAATTAACGAATTCTAAGCTTAATTTCATGTTCCTATGATCAAAGTTCATTGTCCCCGATTTTGATGAATCTTAATTTTCCCAAATGTGAATTTTATTGAAATTGGTTCTATTTTGTGAAATTAAGTATTTAAAACAACTTAGAGTGAGAGTTTGATGATGAGTAGCAAACGGTTTGAATTGTCTAGTTGTTGAAAGTGCTTGGACTCCCTCTCTGGGATGTTAAAGTGGTTGTGTTTGCTTGGGGAAGCTGGTTTTACATTTTTCCGGAGCTGACAGGAGTTGTCTAGAGGAAACTGGAACATGTTGCAATGTGTTTAGAGAAAACTGGAACGTCAAGTTGGGGTTTAGCCTTATACAGCTTCGCTTAGAAGGAAGTTGTCTGTTGAAGCACCAATGAAATGATATTCCCTTGTCTACAAGAGGTAAGGGGGGAAGTGAACCACATCACTCCATATTGGTGGATGTGAAGATGGCTTTATTTATCTGATTGTTGGAAAATCTAAGTTAATGATTTTTCACTTTGTTTAGTTAGTCCCTTATGAGGACATGATTGTTGTGGTTAATTGTTGTTTGATTTATGTTTATTGGTGTGATTGCCTAGTTGGAAAATGATTTCTGACATGTTGAAAACCATCACTTGGATCATTGGATCAAAGTGAGGATTTTAATACTTGGTTATTACCAATAAACTGATTATTGTGGTTATTCGATATAACATGATGTAGCGCCCGGATTTTTCGGTTGCTCTATAATCTGTACTCATACATGTTTAAGAATAATTAATATTCTAATTTTGAGTAAATTATTTTAATGAATCTAAATTATTTTCATAATTTATTTTAGGGTAGAAAACTACTATTAAATTTCCGGTAGAAATTTCAGATGATCCCAGTCTGAGTTTTCACTGTCAGTTAAGCCATACTGACTCGGAAAATGAATTTGGATCAGTAAAATAAAATTTTATTTTTCAACTCAATTATAATCATTTCCATGATTTTATAAATTATTTCTTTCAATATAGATTTTCGGGTAGAAATTTACGAAGTAAAATACGACTGATTTTCACTGACAAGAAACAAATGGAATCAGGACGAGCAAAATTAAATAAAATCATATTTGATGCAAATTTTGAATAGACTTGATTTGAGATGAATAGTGACTATATTCACTATTTAACATCATTTCCTTATTCAAGTAATTATTTCTTTTACTTTAACAAGAAAACCTATTATTTTAAGATAAAAGAATTAAGTTTTAATTTACCAAAAAATTAAAATCCCTCACTTCCTCGCTAAGGCAGCAGTGCCCCTCTCCCCCATTTCTCCTCTATAAATACTTCTCCCTCACTCCCTTGTTTCACTTTGCTTTCTTCTTCTACTTCAAAGCAACTCATACATTCACTTCCTATTTTCACCATTATCATACTTATAAGCTTCCAAGTTCTTCATCATCTTGTTTTTGGGAAGATCAAGTTTTTGCTCACAAAACTCATCCTTCCTTCATCATCTAGGTATAATCCTTAACTCTTGTTCTTCTTCTTTTCAAACATACTCATTTTATCTACATGCATGTTAATGATATTGTGATGCAAGTGGATTTTATCATGATGCATGTTCCTAAAACCAATTTATTTGAGCTCATCCTCACCTTTACTATCATCTACTTCACTTGTATTTTACAAAAGGTTTTCCAATACCTATTTTTGTGGGGTGGTTGAAACCCCTATAGTGAAAAGGATGATGTTTTTACAAAAATCTTTGCATGCATGACTTAGAACTTTGAATGCATGTGGTTTTTAAGTTCATGAGTTATATAAAAATTGAGTTTTGCTACTCATTTTTACTTGCTAAGGCCGAAAATGATATGTAGATGAAAGTTAGAGTTTTGTTAAAAATTTTACTTCCATGTCTTTAAAACCTTAATGCATGTAATTTCTAAACTCTTAAGCTATACAAACAAATGAGATTTTCTTCTCATTTTGCTAAATAGGGCCAAAACCCTATATTGGGGTTAAGGAAGCTTGTCTTTGATTTTTAAGGAAAAATACATTGTTCTAACCATTTCTATTAAACATGCATGTGCTTTCCAAGTAGACAATGACCTTATTTTAAATTTTTGAAGGAAAATGGTACTTTGATTATCATGTTGATTTCAAGCATTTTAATAAAAAGTTGAAGAGATTTTGAGTTATATTTATTTTATGAAGAACACTTGCTTTAATCTTTATTTTTGATACATGCACGTATGTTTTAGACCAGTGCATGAGTCTAGGGCTGTTGTGTTTGGACACTCGGACTTTAATGTCTTGTGTTAATAATTAAAAACTTTAAGACACTTAAAAATTCACGAGTGGTCGTGAGCTTTTGAGCCTCGACAAGGAAAGAATGAAGCGCAAAGAAAAGCCACGAAAATAAACGGTTTTACATGCATTGTTGTTTTTGGAAGACGTGTCAATTATTCCGGATATCTTGGTAAACGAGGTATTCGAGACGGTTTTATTCCGGATATCTTCATGAATAAGGTATTCGAGACGGTGTGCCTTTGTGACAAATAAGCCTGATCAGCTCACTGTTTTTCAAAAACTGCATGGTGTTGGGGTCTCTGGAGACTATGACAGAATGGTGAAATATAGAAGTGCCATGTTTTAAAAAATGATGACGATTGGTGATTTACATGATTATTTTGTGAGAATTTATATGTTGAATATGAACATTTGTATATACTTGTTGCTCTGTGTTTGGGCATTTAGTCGACATAATTCATCCATATATTGGTATCTCACCCTTGCATTTTTGTTGTTTTCTTTTCTTGTTATATGTATATATGTTATATACTTGAGAATAGATGGATCCGGCCATGATACGGTTGGTACACTCTCAATCCTGGGCTCTGCTGTTTGAGAACGGGAATGACCCCACTGTGTGGACCTTTGCTCCAGACTCATCACGCGTAGTGACGTATACGGGACCTGTTTGTTCCGTAGAGGGTTCAGAGGAAGCATCTATGAGACATGTTCATACTGTTGAGACTGTTCATATCCGACTGCCACCTATGGAGCTTTATCTGTAGCACCTGGCCAACCTGGGCCTTTTGAATCTTGAGTTTCCTCAAGCACAGCCTCAGTCGAAAGAAGCTCCAGCTTCCCGGATCGAGGAGGATCCTGAGGAGCTGATGGAGGAGGATCTCGTAGAACCAATGGAGGAGGATCCCCCGTTTCAACCTATTGGAGATGACGATGATGTCGATGCTCCCGACGAGGGAGTAGAGATGGAGGTGGCTATACCGGTTACACCTCCTAGGGATGGGGATGACTACCATGGTCTCCCTAATCCCATGTTTAGTTTTTGGCCAGCTCTTGGGAAGTCTTTCTTTTGGGGTAGTTTGATATGAACAATGTATTTGAAACTGATGTTTAGTTATGACTTTTTAACCTTACCTTTAACTTCAACCTAGAGATTATGTAGTGAATCATATGAATTATCACTCTGTAAATTTCTGTCATGAAGCCTGACCATATAAAGGCTTAAGTATTAATGAACTTGTTATGTTTTCAGAATTCTCTGTCTTCACTTTATGCGTGTTGTTTATGTTTTAAATGGTTTAAGTAAGTAAACATCATTTTTAGAAAAGAGTTTTAAAAATCTTAAGTTTTTCGAAAGTAAATCGACTACTCACTAGAAATGATTAATAAATTTTAATTAATGTAGTTAATGTGATACTCGGGTTAAGGGTGTCACATTAATGGTGGTATCAGAGCTGGTTGAGTCTTTCGGGAATTTTTGGGGAATAAGCCTGTTGTGTTCTTGTTGTGTGATCTCTGATTTGTTTTGTTTGAATTACTTCAAAGGAAGTAATTTGAAGTAATGAGTGTTGGAAAGAAGAGAAGTGATTCTTATCTGGTTACCATATAACTGATTTCATTTTATAGGTCAGTTATGGAACTAGATGCTGGACAGGGACGTGACCGTAGAGGAGGCCGTAGTGGTGGTTTTGCTGAGGCCGTGGAAATGACGGCGGTGGAATGGACTACGCAGCACAAGCCATGGCAGATGTTGCAGCTGTCATTGGTCAACAGACTGCTACTATGGCTGCACACCACCAACATGAGCAAGCTCGTGTAGAGCAACCCACTGAAATTCGTGCTTTGACAGCTTTTCGACGTCAGAATCCACCACATTTTCATGGTGATGCTGACCCCACGAAATCTGATTTGTGGATTCAAGAGATAGAGAAAATCTTCGAGCTGATCAACAGCCTTGAGGTAGTTAGAGTGCATTATGCCACTTTTCTGTTGATGGGAGATGCTGAGTACTGGCACCAGACAACTACTCGAGGCATATCAACAAGAGATTACTTGGGAAGTGTTTCATACCGCATTTCTGGACAAGTGTTTTCCCCAGAGTGCTCGAGGCGAAAAGCAACATGAATTTATGCACCTGCGACAGGGAGAGATGACAGTTGGAGAATATGCGGCAAGGTTCGAATAACTTTCTAGGTATTTTCTCTTTTTCCAAGACAACCCAAATGAGGGATGGAAATGTGAAAGATTCGAAGGTGGATTAAGATACGAGATTAAGGAATCGGTACTGCCACTGGATATTAGGAACTGTCAAGCGCTGGTAGAAAAATGCAGAAAAGTGGAACATATGAGGAATGGAAGAGACAACCGAGGGAATGTTGGAGGCCCTTTCAGGTCCATGAGTCAGAATCATAAAGGGAGACAAAATCGAAAGAAACCATACAGCCGACCCATTGGAACAACCCAGAGCCATCCATCTTATCGTATCGTTGTTTCTGCAACCGGAAGCGGCAACCAGAGAAGCCAAAGCCAAGGCCAAGGAGAGAAGTGCTATAAATGTGGAGACCCAACTCATTTAGCTGATGTATGTCCTATGAGGGGAGTGAAGTATTTCAACTGTAATCGACTGGGACACATGGCAAGGGATTGGAAGGCACCAAAGCCGGAACCTACCGTCAACAGTTCCAGAGTTGACAAACCAACAGCTAGAGGGAGAGTTTTTACTATGAATGGAGCTAAAGCCTCAAACTCCAAAGATCTCATAAAAGGTAGTTGTAACATAGCCGATAACCTCTTAACTGTGCTTTTCGACTCAGGTGCAACGCATTCGTTTATATAAGTGGATTGTCTGAAACTGTTAAAGTTACCTGTTTCTTCTTTATCGTATGATTTGTGATAACTCTTTGAATGAAGAGTTATTTAGATCCTTTTTACTGTGATTCTTTGCCATCCTTAAGGTTTTAAGTTTCGTTTCTATTAGAAAATGTTAGTGTGTCAATATTTGTGTGAAGTTTAGTGAATATCAGTCATTTGCTCTTGATTGCTCTATCATTGTCTAAAAACTTCGTGTCTTGGTATGTAGAAAGCTTGCTGGAGCAGGACTGAAGCATTGGGATACAAGGACTTGGTTGTTGCAGCAAGAACTACCTTGTAGTAGTACTGCACTAAAGGACAAAAGCTGATAAGGACACCTTTCCTCTTTCCTTAAGGGCGCTGGTGCTGTCACTTTTAAGGATGCACATGTGCCTAGGATCAGCTACCCTACATCTTTTGGAATTTGGACTAGGGTTATTCTATGAATTCTTTTTGGTTGTTGGCCCAAAATGGAATGAAAGATAATAGGGTTTTGTGTACTATAAAAGAATTTTAGCAACCCTGGTGAAAAGGGGACATATGGAACATTTATTTACACATTGTCTTGTTGAGAGTGGTGCTGGTTTCTTTCTTCCCAAGCTGCTGCTGCTGCTGTTGCTGTGTTTCTTCGTTGTTCTTCCTTTGTAATGGTTTCTTGCTCTTCTCTTATATTTGTTCTTTGTAAGCTCACTATGAGTTAAACTTTTGAAGTTTTGGGTATGCTAGTATAATGAACGTTTAGCCGAATTATGTGATGGCTATGTTTGCATCTTCTTTTATCACACATTTAATGTTGTTTGATTAAGAGTGATCAACTTGATTGAATACTTATCTTGCTAAATTTGGAAGAATCAAGTAAGTGGAAACTCAATAAAAGACAGGGGTTAAGTCTTTAATTGAAAAATTAATTGATGATGAGTAGGCTAGGAATAGCTATTCATGTCCCTGAGCTAGCTGGAACGAGCTTTAGTTAGAGGGTGGTGTAATTAATCTGAATCTAGAATAGAACAAAGTTAATGAACCTAACCCTGTAGTGTTGGAAAACACACCTTAAATTCCTGGAGCTAGATGCTAGAGCATGGTCAGAGCATAATGTGGGCTAAACAGAATTTATGCTGCAGCATACCTGAAGCTGTTTTAATTATCTAAATCAACAGATCGTCCTTTTTTCTGTTAACTGGTTTTAATTTTAATTTCAAGTCACAACTTGTTTATTTTCTAGCATCAACACCTTTATTTCAATTTGTTTGCACACAAATTTTTTTTGGTTACTTCATCCTAACTCCTGGACTTATAATCTGAACTGGAATTTTGTTGCATCAATTTAATCCCCGTGGGAATGATATCTGAACGAAAGTTCTGTATTACTTGATGTGATTGTGTATACTTGCACAAGCTTAAAGACATCTGTTTTTAAGGCAACAATTTGATTGTTTCAACTCCTACTGTTGAACCTGTGACTGTCAATACAGTGTGCTTAAACTGTCCTATCGTCATTCAGGATCGACACTTCCTTGTTGACCTGATCTGTTTACCTTTAGTATAGCTAGATGTGATTTTAGGCATGGATTGGTTATCTGCCAATCATGTTATTCTAGATTGTACTCACAAAACCTTAACTTTTCCTGACCCCGATATTTCTAGATTTTTGTCCACCAAACAAGTAAGGACTTTTTTGAAAGGAAAAGGATAGGAATGCTTGCTTCTGACTAACTTAGAAGTCGAAGAGGAAGTTGACGTGAGTATGATACCTGTCGTGAAGGATTTTCCGGAGGTGTTTCCAAATGATGTACCAAGATTACCACCAGTAAGGGATATTTAATTATCCATCGATCTTATTCCAGGAACCGGTCCGATATCGATTGCTCCGTATCGGATGTCACCTACAGAACTCGTTGAACTGAAGGCTCAACTGGAGGATTTGTTGTCGAAACAATTCATAAAACCGAGTGTTTACCCGTGGGGAGCATCTGTTCTTTTGGTACGAAAGAAGGATGGGGGTTCATGACTCTGCGTTGATTACATGTAACTTAACAAGGTAACAATTAAGAATAAGTACCCGTTGTCGCGAATAGATGATCTGATGGATCAACTTCAAGGAGCCGCTGTTTTCTCAAAGATAGACTTGAAGATGGGTTATCATCAGATTAGGGTGAAGACTAAAGACATACCAAAGACAACATTTCGAACCCGTTATGGACATTATGAGTAACTTGGTGATGTGTTTTGGAGTGACCAATGCACCTGCTGTCTTCATGGACTATTTGAATCGAGTTTTTTGACCGTTTCTTGACAAGTTTGTGGTTGTGTTCATTAATGATATCCTCATTTACTCCAGGAGTCCAGAAGAACATGAAGTACATCTGCAACAAGTCCTACAGATCTTACGTGATAAGGAACTCTATGCAAAACTCTCTAAGTGTGAGTTTTGGCTTGAAGAAATGAAGTTCTTAGGGCGTGTGATTTCTAAGGAAGGGATTGTGGTAGATCCTGCCAAGGTGGAAGCAGTACTTTCTTGGGAAAGACCGAAAACAGTAATTGAAATTAGAAGTTTTGTCGGTTTGGCCGGATACTACCGGAGATTTATTGAAGGTTTCTCCAAGATTGTTGTGCCTTTGACTCAGCTTACATGGAAGGATCAACCTTTTGTGTGGACGACGGAATGTGAAGAGAGCTTTCAAACGATAAAGGAACGTTTAACAACCTCTCTAGTGTTAATACTTCCCGAACTTAATGAATATTACGAGGTGTACTGCGATGCTTCATATCAAGGTCTAGGCTGTGTATTGATGCAACACCGGAAGGTCGTAGCGTATGCCCCTCGTCAATTAAAGACCCACGAGAAGAATTATCTGACACACAATCTTGAACTAGCTGCGGTGGTCTTCGCAGTAAGTATATGGAGGCATCATCTGTATGGAGCTAAGTTTGATGTTTTCAGCGATCACAAAAGCCTAAAGTATTTGTTTGACCAGAAATAGCTCAACATGAGGCAGAGACGGTGGATGGAATTTTTGAAAGACTGTGATTTTGTGTTATAGTATCATCCTGGAAAGGCGAACGTTGTAGCAGATGCCTTAAGTCGAAAGGCCATACATGTCTCAGCAATGATGGTGAAAGAATTAGAGTTGATCGAAAAGTTTCGCGATCTCAATTTGGTGATAAAAGTAAGTCCGAAGAGGATCAGTGTTGGGATGATTAAGATCTCAAGCGGATTGATGGAGGAGATCAAAGAGCAACAAGTTATCGATGTGTTTCTTCAAGAGAAGAAAGAACTCATGGAGCAAGGAAAGACCCCAGAATTTAGTTTGGGATCAGACAACATCCTGAGGTGCAATGGATGAGTCTATGTACCTGATAATCCCGAAATGAAGAAGATGATCCTCAAAGAATCACACAAGGGCAGACTGAGTATTCATCCCGAATCAACCAAGATGTATCAAGATCTGAAGCAGAGATTTTGGTGGTCCTGTATGAAGAAACAAGTAGCATAATATGTGGCGTCTTGCTTGACTTGTCAGAAGGAAAAATTAAAACATCAACGACCCGAAGGAATGTTACAATCTCTGGATGTAACCGAATGGCAGTGGGAGAGTATATCCATGGATTTTGTGGTAGGCTTACCAAGAACTTCCAAAGGTTTTGACTTGATATGGGTGATCGTCGACAGACTGACGAAGTTGGCACATTTCTTACCCATCAAGGCTAATCATACGGTGGAAAGGCTAACTGAGGTGTAAATCAGGGAGGTGATTAGACTTCACGAAGTGCCTTCTAGTATTATTTCTGATCGAGACCCGAAGTTTACTTCGCGTTTCTGGAAAAGTTTGCAAAAAGCACTGGGAACCAGGCTAAGACTAAGTTTGGCTTATCATCCGTAAACTGATGGACAGACAGAAAGGACGATACAGACGCTTGAAGACTTGTTAAGGGCTTGCGTCTTAGACAACCATGGAAGTTGGGATGGTGTTTTACCTCTTATCGAGCTCACATACAACAACAGCTTTCACTCAAGTATAGGGATGACACCGTATGAGGTTCTGCATGGAAGAAAATGCCAAACACCACTATGTTGGTATCAAGATAGTGAAAACGCAATTTTAGGACATGAAATTGTGCAACAAACAACATAAAAGGTGAAACAGATCCGTGAGAAGATGAAGGATTTGCAGAGCAGACAAAAAGCTATGCCGATCGGAGAAGACGACCTTTTGAATTTCAAGAAGTCAAGCACGTATTTCTAAGAGTCACACCCACTACTAGGGTAGGTAGGGTTATAAAATCCAGAAAACTCACGCCAAAATTTATTGGACCTTACCAGATTCTTCGTCGTATTGGTCCAATACCCTATCAAATTTATTTGCCACCTTTTCTTTCAAATCTCCATGATGTCTTTCATGTCTCGCAACTGAGAAAGTATTTCCCCCACCCGTCACATGTAATTGAACCTGATGTCATACAGTTAAGAGAAAACCTATCGTTTGAAACTCTACCTATACGGATCGAGGATAGGAGGATTAAACAACTCAGAGGAAAGCAGATTCCTCTGGCTAAGGTTGTTTGGAACGAAGCAACTGGAGAAGAAACCTGGAAAGTAGAGGATAAGATGAGATTGCAGTACCCTGATTTATTTTTAGGTACGTAATTTCGAGGACGATTTTTTTTTTAGTGGGATAGTAATGTAACGCCCCGATTTTTCGGTTGCTCTATAATTTGTACTTATACATGTCTAAGAATAATTAATATTCTAATTTTGAGTAAATTATTTTAGTGAATCTAAATTATTTTCATAATTTATTTTATGGTAGAAAATTACTATTAAATTTCCGATAGAAATTTCAGACGATCCCGGTCTGAGTTTTCACTGTCAGTTAAGTCGTACTAACCCGGAAAATGAATTTGGATTAGTAAAATAAAATTTTTATTTTTCAACTCAATTATAATCATTTCCATGATTTTATAAATTATTTCTTTCAATATAGATTTTCGGGTAGAAATTTACGAAGTAAAATACGATCGATTTTCACTGACAAGAAACAAATGGAACCGGACGATCAAAATTAAATAAAATCAGATTTAATGCAGATTTTGAATAGACTTGATTTGTGATGAATAGTGACTATATTCACTATTTAACATCATTTCCTTACTCAAGTAATTATTTCTTTTACTTTAACAATAAAACCTATTATTTTAAGATAAAAGAATTAAGTTTTAATTTACAAAAAAATTAAAATCCCTCGCTTCCTCACTAAGGCAGCAGCGCCCCTCTCCCCCATTTCTCCTCTATAAATACTTCTCCCTCACACCATTGTTTCACTTTGCTTTCTTCTTCTTCAAAGCAACTCATACATTCACTTCCTATTTTCACCATTATCATACTTATAAGCTTCCAAGTTCTTCATCATCTTGTTCTTGGGAAGATCAAGTTTTTGCTCACAAAACTCATCCTTCCTTCATCATCTAGGTATAATCCTTAACTCTTGTTCTTCATCTTTTCAAACATACTCATTTTACCTACATGCATGTTAATGATCTTGTGATGCAAGTGGATTTTATCATGATGCATGTTCCTAAAACCAATTTATTTGAGCTCATCCTCACCTTTACTATCATCTACTTCACTTGCATTTTACAAAAGGTTTTCCAATGCCTATTTTTGTGGGGTGGCCAAAACCCCTATGGTGAAAAGGATGATGTTTTTACAAAAATCTTTACATGCATGACTTAGAACTTTGAATGTATATGGTTTTAAAGTTCATGAGTTATATAAAAATTGAGTTTTCCTTATCATTTTTACTTGCTAACGCCGATAATGATATATAGAGGAAAGTTAGAGTTTTGTTAAAATTTTTACTGCATGCCTTTAAAATCTTAATTCATGTAATTTTTAAACTCTTAAGCTACACAAACAATTGAGATTTTCTTCTCATTTTGCTTAATAGGGGCCGAAATCCTAATTATTAGGGGTTAAGGAAGCTTGATTTTGATTTTTAAGAAAAAATACATTGTTCTAACCATTTCTTTTAAACATGCATGTGTTTTCCAAGTAGAGAATGACCTTATTTTAAATTTTTGAACGAAAAAGGTACTTTGATTATCATGTTGATTTAAAGCATTTTAATAAAAAAAGTTGAAGAGATTTTGAGTTATACCTATTTTATGAAGAACACTTGCTTTAATCTTTATTTTAGATACTTGCTTATGCAAACCAAGAATGATATACAATTCAAGGCCAAATTGATCTTTGATGAAAATTTAATTTTCATTAATGATCAACCCGTATATGTGTTTTGGCTGTAACTTGCGCTACAGATCTCCGATTGATGAATTCTTTGGTGCGTTTGAAAGCTAAAGCAATTTTCTACAAATCGTATTGCTATACTTTTGACCAGATTCGGCTTCTATCACATTGAAAAATGGGCGGCGAGTTTAATACGAATTCTTGGACCTTAAATGAGTTATATGTTAATTGGGCTACAATAAACTTGATGAATGAGCAAGGCCCATTATGAATGGTAGCTGGCACATTTTTGGAACTTACAAAGAGAGCAACCTTTGGCTTTCATGTCTAGGTAACTCCTTTAGAAGTTATGGAACCACTTTATAATATTTTCTTAAGTAGGATAGTTATGTTCTTTTAATAACCATTTAGTGGAGAGTTATGTCTAATTATTAGGAGTTTATGTCATCTTATGATGACCTTTGGTTTTTCTTTCCCTATGCTATATGTACACACATATTACATCATTAAATACAACTTTGATGTTCAATTTGGGTTTTACCAATTGTGAGAGTGTTCTCTCTTGGGTTCTTTATTGAGCCAACCTCTTTGATCTTACCAAGAGTCCAAGACCCTTGTGGCGATCCTCATCTTGGCTTATCAATTCCCTTGGAATTGTGGTGCCTACCTTCCATTCCTCATCTTCTCCATTTTTGTTCTTGTTCTTGTTCTTCGAATTTTGGTTGTCACTCAAGGATAGATCCGAATTATTTATGTTCATTCTTAGGATCATATCACGTGCATGGGTTTATAAGGTTGAGAAATTAAATTTTCTAACCTATAATTTTGAGTAGGTGATGACAACCAAATGGTGAGCTTGCCTTTGACGATCTTTTTGGTTGAATTTTAACAATTAATTTGCGGAACAATTTTTGAGATTAAAATAAAGGGAAGAAAAGAAACAAATGGATGGAGAATAGAGATGGTGATGGCGCCACAAACTAGAGAGTTTGATAATCCAAGTGAGGTTCGCCACAAGAATCGTGGATTCTTGATAAGAACAAGATGGCTCAACCAAGAACCAAAGAGAGACAATTCCTCACAAATGGATTTAATCCAAATTCAACATCCAAGTTTATTGCACTTTATTTAATAGAAATAAACTAGAAAATTATAATATGGGAAGTGGACGTCCAAGCCCATCATGGGTCTTCAAGTTGGATGAGATAAGTAACCATTTTGTCCTCCACTCCATCAAGACTTGAACTTGGGCTTGTTTCCATCAAGGTTGACACTATTTGGTTTAGAACTTCTTGGGCTTTCTTGGCTCTTGCTCTTGTCTTAGACCCACCAAGTCCTTTTAGTGCTCCTTGGTCCATGCTCCTTATTGGGCTCATATCATTCTTGATGACAAGTTGACTTGCCCCCCCTTGGCTCATATCATCCCCTCCTTCTTTGAGTGAATTTGACCTCGAATTGAAACAATCTTCAACACCAAAATTAGATATTGGTGGTCCATCTAAAGTATTCCTCACAGATTACATTGGGTGCTTCAGACTTAAGTTCAAAATACATTTCAATAGGAGGTAAAGCAAGAGTGGGTGATTGGTTGAGCATTTTGGAATCCATGCAAGTTTCCAAACCATGGGGTACTTCCTTTTGGATGAGATTTCCAAATTTTTGCAAAAGAGTTACAACATCACTAGGCAAAAAGAGATCATTAGAAGTGTTAGCAACCAAATGAAAATTCTTGCATAAAATATACATTGGGGCTGCCTTGAAATAAAAACCCTCTTCTCTTCACTTTTTGTTGCCAAATAAATCACTTTTTTCTCAATTATTTCCGCACTATTTTTCTCACTATTTTTCTCTTCATCATCACTCTTCTTATCACTTTCTCTTTCCTTTTCCTTTTGATCATCACTTTTCCTTTCACTCTCTTTTGCTTTTGCCTCATTCTCTTGTTTTGCTTTCTCTCTCTCTTTCTTCTCATTCTCTTTCTTGTTGGAGTCTTCCACCAACTTCTTCACATGGTCTTCAAAACTTTCTATTTGTCTTTTCATTCTTTCCTCTTTTCTCAACCTCTTTTTTTCGTTCTCTCTCATCTTCTTGTCACGCCTCTCATGCATTTGCCGGATCCACTCTTCAACCTCTTTCCTATGTTCTTGGACATAGTCGAAATTTTCAAATCGCAACATAGCAAAGAATACAAGTTAGAAAATAACAAAATATATATGTAAGAACCAATCCACTCACCAAGTGTGCACGATGTATATTTCACTCAATTGGCTTTTTCCAAACAAAATGTATTTTGGACACTCTTGCCTTTTTCCTCTCAAATGTCCTCCTTTAGTTCTTAGAAGGGTCAAACACAAAAATCCAAAAAAATTCAAGTAACACTAATCACAAAACCTATTAAAACAAAGGAAACAAAAGGAAAGGCTAGAAAGGCAAAGCTTTGGAAATAAGAACAAAGAAGAAGGGAAATATTTTCCTTTTTTTTTTGTTTCAAGAACACAAAATGCTCAAATAGACTTTTCTCTTCCTTTTTTTTTCAAGATTTCATTGACAATTTTTTTTCCTTATAATTTGTGCAATTTTTTTTTTATTTTGAAGAAGAGAATAACACTTGAAAACTTGTGTTTGAGCAAGAACAACAACCATGAAATTTTCCTTCACAAATAGATTCAAGGTGTATTTTTTTTTTGTTTTTTTGTTTTTGGGTTTAAAAGAAGAAAGGTAGAAGAAGAACAAAACTCAAAAAAATTCAACCAAAGTCTAAGCTTTGATACCACTTGATGACAACCAAATGGTGAGGTTGCCTTTGATGATATTTTTGGTTGAATTTTAACAATTACAAATCCAAGTCAGAATTGAGTTGTATCATAAAAGGAAGAAAATATGAAAATGGTGAAGATTAGAGATGGTAATGGCGCCACAAACTAGAGAGTTTGATAAGCCAAGTGAGGTTCGCCACAAGAATCGTGGATTCTTGATAAGAACAAGATGGCTCAACCAAGAACCAAAGAGAGACAATTCCCTCACAAATGGATTTAATCCAAATTCAACATCCAAGTTGTTTATTCATGTGTTTAGGCATGTTACATATAGGGGTGTGGCTGCCAATATTTGGCTTCACCCTTTGTCTTCCCAATGATTCCATAACCCCCACATAACTAGCCTATTCATGACTTACAAAACTCACACTTAACTCAACCACTTGATAGTGACTTATTACCCTCTCTCTATCATTATGTAGCAGCGACACTTATTTCTCAAATTAAAAGTGTAACTCCCACATAATTAACAAAACATAAAAAAGGCTAAAAACTTAAAGGAGTTACTATTGGTATGAAAACCAACAAGATTCTTCCCACTATGCACCCAAATTCGAAATTCTTCATAAAACCCAATTTTATTGCACTTTATTTAATAGAAATAAGCTAGAAAATGATAATATGGGAAGTGGACGTCCAAGTCCATCATGGGTCTTCAAGTGGGATGAGATAAGTAACTATTTTGTCCTCCACTCCATCAAGACTTGAACTTGGGCTTGTTTCCATCAAGGTTGACACTATTTGGTTTAGAACTTCTTGGGCTTTCTTGGATCTTGCTCTTGTCTTAGACCCACCAAGTCCTTTTAGTGCTCCTTGGTCCATGCTCCTTATGGGGCTCATATCATTCTTGATGACAAGTTGACTTGCCCCCCTGGCTCATATCATCCCCTCCTTCTTTGAGTGAATTTGACCTCGAATTGAAACAATCTTCATCACCAAAATTAGATGTTGGTGGTCCATCTAAAGTATTCCTCACATATTACATTGGGTGCTTCAGACTTAAGTTCAAAATACATTTCAATAGGAGGTAAAGCAAGGGTGGGTGATTGGTTGAGCATTCTGGAATCCATGCAAGTTTCCAAACCATGGGGTACTTCCTTTTGGATGAGATTTCCAAATTTTTGCAAAAGAGTTACAACATCACTAGGCAAAAAGAGATCATTAGAAGTGTTAGCAACCAAATGAAAATTCTTGCAATAAAATATGCATTGGGGCTGCCTTGAAATAAAAACCCTCTTCTCTTCACTTTTTGTTGCCAAATAAATCACTTTTTTCTCAATTATTTCCGCACTATTTTTCTCACTATTTTTCTCTTCATCATCACTCTTCTTATCACTTTCTCTTTCCTTTTCCTTTTGATCATCACTTTTCCTTTCACTCTCTTTTGCTTTTGCCTCGTTCTCTTGTTTTGCTTTTTCTCTCTCTTTCTTCTCATTCTCTTTCTTGTTGGAGTCTTCCACCAACCTCTTCACATGGTCTTCAAAACTTTCTATTTGTCTTTTCATTCTTTCCTCTTTTCTCAACCTCTTTTTTTCGTTCTCTCTCATCTTCTTGTCACGCCTCTCATGCATTTGCCGGATCCACTCTTCAACCTCTTTCCTATGTTCTTGCACATAGTCGAAATTTTCAAATCGCAACATAGCAAAGAATACAAGTTAGAAAATAACAAAATATATATGTAAGAACCAATCCACTCACCAAGTCTGCACGATGTATATTTCACTCAATTGGCTTTTTCCAAACAAAATGTATTTTGGACACTCTTGCCTTTTTCCTCTCAAATGTCCTCCTTTAGTTCTTAGAAGAGTCAAACACAAAAATCCAAAAAAATTCAAGTAACACTAATCACAAAACCTATTAAAACAAAGGAAACAAAAGGAAAGGCTAGAAAGGCAAAGCTTTGGAAATAAGAACAAGGAAGAAGGGAAATATTTTCCTTTTTTTTTTGTTTCAAGAACACAAATTGCTCAAATAGACTTTTCTCCTCCTTTTTTTTTCAAGATTTCATTCACAAGTTTTTTTCCTTATAATTTGTGCAAATTTTTATTTTAATTTTGAAGAAGAGAATCACACTTGAAAACTTGTGTTTGAGCAAGAACAACAACCATGAAATTTTCCTTCACAAATAGATTCAAGGTGTATTTTTTTTTTTGTTTTTTTGTTTTTGGGTTTAAAAGAAGAAAGGTAGAAGAAGAACAAAACTCAAAAAAATTCAACCAAAGCCTAAGCTTTGATACCACTTGATGACAACCAAATGGTGAGGTTGCCTTTGATGATCTTTTTGGTTGAATTCTAACAATTACAAATTCTAGTCAGAATTGAGTTGTATTATAAAAGGAAGAAAATATGAAAATGGTGAAGATTAGAGATGGTAATGGCGCCACAAACTAGAGAGTTTGATAAGCCAAGTGAGGTTCGCCACAAGAATCGTGGATTCTTGATAAGAACAAGATGGCTCAACCAAGAACCAAAGAGAGACAATTCCCTCACAAATGGATTTAATCCAAATTCAACATCCAAGTTGTTTATTCATGTGTTTAGGCATGTTACATATAGGGGTGTGGCTGCCAACATTTGGCTTCACCCTTTGTCTTCCCAATGATTCCATAACCCCCACATAACTAGCCTATTCATGACTTACAAAACTCACACTTAACTCAACCACTTAATAGTGACTTATTACCCTCTCTCTATCATTATGTAGCAGCCACACTTATTTCTCAAATTAAAAGTGTAACTCCCACATAATTAACAAAACATAAAAAAGGCTAAAAACTTAAAGGAGTTACTATTGGTATGCAAACCAACAAGATTCTTCCCACTATGCACCCAAATTCGAAATTCTTCATAAAACCCAATTTTATTGCACTTTATTTAATAGAAATAAGCTAGAAAATGATAATATGGGAAGTGGACGTCCAAGTCCATCATGGGTCTTCAAGTGGGATGAGATAAGTAACCATTTTGTCCTCCACTCCATCAAGACTTGAACTTGGGCTTGTTTCCATCAAGGTTGACACTATTTGGTTTAGAACTTCTTGGGCTTTCTTGGATCTTGCTCTTGTCTTAGACCCACCAAGTCCTTTTAGTGCTCCTTGGTCCATGCTCCATATTGGGCTCATATCATTCTTGATGACAAGTTGACTTGCCCCCCCTTGGCTCATATAATCCCCTCCTTCTTTGAGTGAATTTGACCTCGAATTGAAACAATCTTCATCACTAAAATTAGATATTGGTGGTCCATCTAAAGTATTCCTCACAGATTACATTGGGTGCTTCAGACTTATGTTCAAAATACATTTCAATAGGAGGTAAAGCAAGAGTGGGTGATTGGTTGAGCATTTTGGAATCCATGCAAGTTTCCAAACCATGGGGTACTTCCTTTTGGATGAGATTTCCAAATTTTTGCAAAAGAGTTACAACATCACTAGGCAAAAAGAGATCATTAGAAGTGTTAGCAACCAAATGAAAATTCTTGCAATAAAATATGCATTGGGGCTGCCTTGAAATAAAACCCTCTTCTCTTCACTTTTTGTTGCCAAATAAATCACTTTTTTCTCAATTATTTCCGCACTATTTTTCTCACTATTTTTCACACTATTTTTCTCTTCATCATCACTCTTCTTATCACTTTCTCTTTCCTTTTCCTTTTGATCATCACTTTTCCTTTCACTCTCTTTTGCTTTTGCCTCATTCTCCTGTTTTGCTTTCTCTCTCTCTTTCTTCTCATTCTCTTTCTTGTTGGAGTCTTCCACCAACTTCTTCACATGGTCTTCAAAACTTTCTATTTGTCTTTTCATTCTTTCCTCTTTTCTCAACCTCTTTTTTTCGTTCTCTCTCATCTTCTTGTCACGCCTCTCATGCATTTGCCGGATCCACTCTTCAACCTCTTTCCTATGTTCTTGCACATAGTCGAAATTTTCAAATCGCAACATAGCAAAGAATACAAGTTAGAAAATAACAAAATATATATGTAAGAACCAATCCACTCACCAAGTGTGCACGATGTATATTTCACTCAATTGGCTTTTTCCAAATAAAATGTATTTTGGACACTCTTGCCTTTTTCCTCTCAAATGTCCTCCTTTAGTTCTTAGAAGAGTCAAACACAAAAATCCAAAAAAATTCAAGTAACACTAATCACAAAACCTATTAAAACAAAGGAAACAAAAGGAAAGGCTAGAAAGGCAAAGCTTTGGAAATAAGAACAAGGAAGAAGGGAAATATTTTCCTTTTTTTTTGTTTCAAGAACACAAATTGCTCAAATAGACTTTTCTCTTCCTTTTTTTTTTCAAGATTTCATTCACAATTTTTTTTCCTTATAATTTGTGCAATTTTTTTTTTATTTTGAAGAAGAGAATCACACTTGAAAACTTGTGTTTGAGCAAGAACAACAACCATGAAATTTTCCTTCACAAATAGATTCAAGGTGTATTTTTTTTGTTTTTTTGTTTTTGGGTTTAAAAGAAGAAAGGTAGAAGAAGAACAAAACTCAAAAAAATTCAACCAAAGCCTAACCTTTGATACCACTTGATGACAACCAAATGGTGAGGTTGTCTTTGATGATCTTTTTGGTTGAATTTTAACAATTACAAATCCAAGTCAGAATTGAGTTGTATCATAAAAGTAAGAAAATATGAAAATGGTGAAGATTAGAGATGGTAATGGCGCCACAAACTAGAGAGTTTGATAAGCCAAGTGAGGTTCGCCACAAGAATCGTGGATTCTTGATAAGAACAAGATGGCTCAACCAAGAACCAAAGAGAGACAATTCCCTCACAAATGGATTTAATCCAAATTCAACATCCAAGTTGTTTATTCATGTGTTTAGGCATGTTACATATAGGGGTGTGGCTGCCAACATTTGGCTTCACCCTTTGTCTTCCCAATGATTCCATAACCCCCACATAACTAGCCTATTCATGACTTACAAAACTCACACTTAACTCAACCACTTAATAGTGACTTATTACCCTCTCTCTATCATTATGTAGCAGCCACACTTATTTCTCAAATTAAAAGTGTAACTCCCACATAATTAACAAAACATAAAAAAGGCTAAAAACTTAAAGGAGTTACTATTGGTATGCAAACCAACAAGATTCTTCCCACTATGCACCCAAATTCGAAATTCTTCATAAAACCCAATTTTATTGCACTTTATTTAATAGAAATAAGCTAGAAAATGATAATATGGGAAGTGGACGTCCAAGTCCATCATGGGTCTTCAAGTGGGATGAGATAAGTAACCATTTTGTCCTCCACTCCATCAAGACTTGAACTTGGGCTTGTTTCCATCAAGGTTGACACTATTTGGTTTAGAACTTCTTGGGCTTTCTTGGATCTTGCTCTTGTCTTAGACCCACCAAGTCCTTTTAGTGCTCCTTGGTCCATGCTCCTTATGGGGCTCATATCATTCTTGATGACAAGTTGACTTGCCCCCTGGCTCATATCATCCCCTCCTTCTTTGAGTGAATTTGACCTCGAATTGAAACAATCTTCATCACCAAAATTAGATGTTGGTGGTCCATCTAAAGTATTCCTCACATATTACATTGGGTGCTTCAGACTTAAGTTCAAAATACATTTCAATAGGAGGTAAAGCAAGGGTGGGTGATTGGTTGAGCATTCTGGAATCCATGCAAGTTTCCAAACCATGGGGTACTTCCTTTTGGATGAGATTTCCAAATTTTTGCAAAAGAGTTACAACATCACTAGGCAAAAAGAGATCATTAGAAGTGTTAGCAACCAAATGAAAATTCTTGCAATAAAATATGCATTGGGGCTGCCTTGAAATAAAAACCCTCTTCTCTTCAATTTTTGTTGCCAAATAAATCACTTTTTTCTCAATTATTTCCGCACTATTTTTCTCACTATTTTTCACACTATTTTTCTCTTCATCATCACTCTTCTTATCACTTTCTCTTTCCTTTTCCTTTTGATCATCACTTTTCCTTTCACTCTCTTTTGCTTTTGCCTCATTCTCCTGTTTTGCTTTCTCTCTCTCTTTCTTCTCATTCTCTTTCTTGTTGGAGTCTTCCACCAACTTCTTCACATGGTCTTCAAAACTTTCTATTTGTCTTTTCATTCTTTCCTCTTTTCTCAACCTCTTTTTTTCGTTCTCTCTCATCTTCTTGTCACGCCTCTCATGCATTTGCCGGATCCACTCTTCAACCTCTTTCCTATGTTCTTGCACATAGTCGACATTTTCAAATCGCAACATAGCAAAGAATACAAGTTAGAAAATAACAAAATATATATGTAAGAACCAATCCACTCACCAAGTGTGCACGATGTATATTTCACTCAATTGGCTTTTTCCAAACAAAATGTATTTTGGACACTCTTGCCTTTTTCCTCTCAAATGTCCTCCTTTAGTTCTTAGAAGGGTCAAACACAAAAATCCAAAAAAATTCAAGTAACACTAATCACAAAACCTATTAAAACAAAGGAAACAAAAGGAAAGGCTAGAAAGACAAAGCTTTGGAAATAAGAACAACGAAGAAGGGAAATATTTTCCTTTTTTTTTGTTTCAAGAACACAAAATGCTCAAATAGACTTTTCTCTTCCTTTTTTTTTCAAGATTTCATTGACAATTTTTTTTCCTTATAATTTGTGCAATTTTTTTTTTATTTTGAAGAAGAGAATCACACTTGAAAACTTGTGTTTGAGCAAGAACAACAACCATGAAATTTTCCTTCACAAATAGATTCAAGGTGTTTTTTTTTTTTGTTTTTTTGTTTTTGGGTTTAAAAGAAGAAAGGTAGAAGAAGAACAAAACTCAAAAAAATTCAACCAAAGTCTAAGCTTTGATACCACTTGATGACAACCAAATGGTGAGGTTGCCTTTGATGATATTTTTGGTTGAATTTTAACAATTACAAATCCAAGTCAGAATTGAGTTGTATCATAAAAGGAAGAAAATATGAAAATGGTGAAGATTAGAGATGGTAATGGCGCCACAAACTAGAGAGTTTGATAAGCCAAGTGAGGTTCGCCACAAGAATCGTGGATTCTTGATAAGAACAAGATGGCTCAACCAAGAACCAAAGAGAGACAATTCCCTCACAAATGGATTTAATCCAAATTCAACATCCAAGTTGTTTATTCATGTGTTTAGGCATGTTACATATAGGGGTGTGGCTGCCAACATTTGGCTTCACCCTTTGTCTTCCCAATGATTCCATAACCCCCACATAACTAGCCTATTCATGACTTACAAAACTCACACTTAACTCAACCACTTAATAGTGACTTATTACCCTCTCTCTATCATTATGTAGTAGCCACACTTATTTCTCAAATTAAAAGTTTAACTCCCACATAATTAACAAAACATAAAAAAGGCTAAAAACTTAAAGGAGTTACTATTGGTATGCAAACCAACAAGATTCTTCCCACTATGCACCCAAATTCGAAATTCTTCATAAAACCCAATTTTATTGCACTTTATTTAATAGAAATAAGCTAGAAAATGATAATATGGGAAGTGGACGTCCAAGTCCATCATGGGTCTTCAAGTGGGATGAGATAAGTAACCATTTTGTCCTCCACTCCATCAAGACTTGAACTTGGGCTTGTTTCCATCAAGGTTGACACTATTTGGTTTAGAACTTCTTGGGCTTTCTTGGATCTTGCTCTTGTCTTAGACCCACCAAGTCCTTTTAGTGCTCCTTGGTCAATGCTCCTTATTGGGCTCATATCATTCTTGATGACAAGTTGACTTGCCCCCCCTTGGCTCATATCATCCCCTCCTTCTTTGAGTGAATTCGACCTCGAATTGAAACAATCTTCATCACCAAAATTAGATATTGGTGGTCCATCTAAAGTATTCCTCACAGATTACATTGGGTGCTTCAGACTTAAGTTCAAAATACATTTCAATAGGAGGTAAAGCAAGAGTGTGTGATTGGTTGAGCATTTTGGAATCCATGCAAGTTTCCAAACCATGGGGTACTTCCTTTTGGATGAGATTTCCAAATTTTTGCAAAAGAGTTACAACATCACTAGGCAAAAAGAGATCATTAGAAGTGTTAGCAACCAAATGAAAATTCTTGCAATAAAATATGCATTGGGGCTGCCTTGAAATAAAAACCCTCTTCTCTTCACTTTTTGTTGCCAAATAAATCACTTTTTTCTCAATTATTTCCGCACTATTTTTCTCACTATTTTTCACACTATTTTTCTCTTCATCATCGCTCTTCTTATCACTTTCTCTTTCCTTTTCCTTTTGATCATCACTTTTCCTTTCACTCTCTTTTGCTTTTGCCTCATTCTCTTGTTTTGCTTTCTCTCTCTCTTTCTTCTCATTCTCTTTCTTGTTGGAGTCTTCCACCAACTTCTTCACATGGTCTTCAAAACTTTCTATTTGTCTTTTCATTCTTTCCTCTTTTCTCAACCTCTTTTTTTCGTTCTCTCTCATCTTCTTGTCACGCCTCTCATGCATTTGCCGGATCCACTCTTCAACCTCTTTCCTATGTTCTTGCACATAGTCGAAATTTTCAAATCGCAACATAGCAAAGAATACAAGTTAGAAAATAACAAAATATATATGTAAGAACCAATCCACTCACCAAGTGTGCACGATGTATATTTCACTCAATTGGCTTTTTCCAAATAAAATGTATTTTGGACACTCTTGCCTTTTTCCTCTCAAATGTCCTCCTTTAGTTCTTAGAAGAGTCAAACACAAAAATCCAAAAAAATTCAAGTAACACTAATCACAAAACCTATTAAAACAAAGGAAACAAAAGGAAAGGCTAGAAAGGCAAAGCTTTGGAAATAAGAACAAGGAAGAAGGGAAATATTTTCCTTTTTTTTTGTTTCAAGAACACAAATTGCTCAAATAGACTTTTCTCTTCCTTTTTTTTTTTCAAGATTTCATTCACAATTTTTTTTCCTTATAATTTGTGCAATTTTTTTTTTATTTTGAAGAAGAGAATCACACTTGAAAACTTGTGTTTGAGCAAGAACAACAACCATGAAATTTTCCTTCACAAATAGATTCAAGGTGTATTTTTTTTGTTTTTTTGTTTTTGGGTTTAAAAGAAGAAAGGTAGAAGAAGAACAAAACTCAAAAAAATTCAACCAAAGCCTAACCTTTGATACCACTTGATGACAACCAAATGGTGAGGTTGTCTTTGATGATCTTTTTGGTTGAATTTTAACAATTACAAATCCAAGTCAGAATTGAGTTGTATCATAAAAGGAAGAAAATATGAAAATGGTGAAGATTAGAGATGGTAATGGCGCCCAAACTAGAGAGTTTGATAAGCCAAGTGAGGTTCGCCACAAGAATCGTGGATTCTTGATAAGAACAAGATGGCTCAACCAAGAACCAAAGAGAGACAATTCCCTCACAAATGGATTTAATCCAAATTCAACATCCAAGTTGTTTATTCATGTGTTTAGGCATGTTACATATAGGGGTGTGGCTGCCAACATTTGGCTTCACCCTTTGTCTTCCCAATGATTCCATAACCCCCACATAACTAGCCTATTCATGACTTACAAAACTCACACTTAACTCAACCACTTAATAGTGACTTATTACCCTCTCTCTATCATTATGTAGCAGCCACACTTATTTCTCAAATTAAAAGTGTAACTCCCACATAATTAACAAAACATAAAAAAGGCTAAAAACTTAAAGGAGTTACTATTGGTATGCAAACCAACAAGATTCTTCCCACTATGCACCCAAATTCGAAATTCTTCATAAAACCCAATTTTATTGCACTTTATTTAATAGAAATAAGCTAGAAAATGATAATATGGGAAGTGGACGTCCAAGTCCATCATGGGTCTTCAAGTGGGATGAGATAAGTAACCATTTTGTCCTCCACTCCATCAAGACTTGAACTTGGGCTTGTTTCCATCAAGGTTGACACTATTTGGTTTAGAACTTCTTGGGCTTTCTTGGATCTTGCTCTTGTCTTAGACCCACCAAGTCCTTTTAGTGCTCCTTGGTCCATGCTCCTTATTGGGCTCATATCATTCTTGATGACAAGTTGACTTGCCCCCCCTTGGCTCATATCAGTAGGCCAAAAATCACTTTTACAAGAAGTTAGAAGATTAAAATGTATTTCTAAGTTTTGAACCTTTAGTTTTATCTCTATAATGCTTGAGGATCATAAATCCAAAAGCTTGAAAAAATTCAAAATTTTTATCATATTTTACTAGTCATCGTCGAGACATGCGTAAGAGATTTAGGATGATTTTATAAAATTTAACTTATGTAAATACGTTATTTGTTTAGATTCGCAATCGTGACCAGCGTCCGAGTGCGTTCTCTTGAAACCGCGAGATAACTACACTCCTTTTACACTTCACTTTAAGGTCCATTCTCACTTTAGTAACTGAGACGTCAGGATACTAGAGTTCCGGCACGTGGATCCATGATCCGTATCACAACACTGTGGATTGTGTGCCCTATACAAGTTGCTGTGGACTGTGTGTCCTATATATGTTGCTGTGAACTGTGTGTCCTATAAGCGTTGTTTTGGTCTGTGTGTCCTATAAACGTTGTGATAAACGTGGAAAACGGAGTAGAAAGGGTAAAGACTGTTTTTCTACGACTACAAGGTTCTAGACTAGTGCATGAGTCTAGGGCTGTTGTGATTGGACACTCGGACTTTAACGTCCTGTGTTAATAATTAAAAACTTCAAGACACTTAAAAATTCACGGGTGGTCGTGAGCTTTGAGCCTTGATAAGGAAAGAATGAAGCACAAAGAAAAGCCGCAAAAATTAAAAGGTTTTACATGCATCGTTGTTTTTGGCAGACGTGCCGAGTATTCCGGATATCTTGGTAAACGAGGTATTCGAGAAGGTGTTATTCTGGATATCTTCATGAATAAGGTATTCGAGACGGTGTTAGTCCAGATATCTTGGTACACGAGGTATTCGAGATGGCGTGCCTTTGTGGCAAATGAGCCTGATCAGCTCACCATTTTTCAAAAACTACATGGTGTTGGGGTCTCCGAAAACTAGGACAGAATGGTGAAATATAGAAGTGCCATGTTTTCAAAAACGACGATGATTGGTGATTTACATGATTATTTTGTGAGAATTTATATGTTGAATATGAATATTTGTATATACTTGTTGCTTTGTGTTTGGGCATTTAGTCGTCATAATTCTTCCATATATTGGTATCTCACCCTTGCATTTTTGTTGTTTCCTTTTCTTGTTATATGTATATATGCTATATACTCGAGAATAGATGGATCCGACAATGATACAGTTGGCACACTCTCGATCCCGGGCTCTACTGTTTGAGAACGAGAATGACCCCACTGCGTGGACCTTTGCTCCAGACTCATCTCGCGCAGTGACACATACGGGACCTGTTTGTTCCGTAGAGGGTTCAGAGGAAGCATCTATGAGACGTGTTCATACTGTTGAGATTGTTCATATCCGACTGCCACCTACGGAGCTTTATCTATAGCACCTGGCCAAACAGGGCCTTTTTGATCTTGAGTTTCCTCAAGCACAGCCTCAGTCGGAAGAAGCTCCAGCTTCCTCGATCGAGGAGGATCCTGAGGAGCTGATGGAGGAGGATCCCGTAGAACTGATGGAGGAGGAGCCCCCATTTCAACCTATTGGAGATGACGATTATGTCGACGCTCCCGACGAGGGAGTAGGGATGGAGGTGGCTGCACCGGCTACACCTCCTAGGGATAGGGATGACTACCATGGTCTCCTTAATGGGCATCTTTAGTTTTTGGCCAGCTCTTAGGAAGTCTTTCTTTTGGGGTAGTTTGATATGAACAATGTATTTGAAACTGATGTTTAGTTATGACCTTTTAACCTTACCTTTAATTTCAACCTAGAGATTATGTAGTGAATCTTATGAATTACCACTCTGTAAATTTCTATCATGAAGCCTGACAATATAAAGGCTTAAGTATTAATGAACTTGTTATATTTTCATAATTCTCTCTCTTCACTTTGTGCATGTTGTTAATGTTTTAAATGGTTTAAGTAAGTAAACATCATTTTTAGAAAAGAGTTTTAAAAATCTTAAGTTTTCCGAAAGTAAATCGACTACTCAATAAAAGTGATTAATCACTTTTAATTAATGTAGTTAATGTGATACTCGGGTTAAGGGTGTCACACATGATATGCTGATGCATATGAATAATTGTGAGATTGTTTGGTGAAGTGTAACCTTTTCTTTGGTTGTGATTGGCTTTTGGCCAAATGTGAATGGAAATGGGAGTTTAACTCCAATCCTTGAAACTTAAGCGACCTTAATATCCTTAAGTGAGAAAATGAATGTTAAATCCATAAAGGAAAATGAATTAGTTTCGAACAATTATTTTGGAACTTTGATTTTTGGTTAAGGTTTTAGAAATAGTTTGAGAAATATTTTGATTGTACGTTATGTTTTGAATTACCCAAGTGATACTTTAGAAATTAAAGAAATAAGTGTTTTAAGGATAAACGAAAACAAAAAGAAAGTGTTATTTTTCCAAAACTATTTTTACAGTGTTTAAAATCGTCCTAAAGTGTTCAATTGATTCCAAAATGATTTTATAATTGTTTAAGTCATAAAGGCATAAAATCATGTTTCCAGAGGTAATGAAATTGAGTTTTTAAAGAGTTCAAAATGGTAAAATGGACCAAAAATAAATATTTCGACTAACAATATTTTTGGGAGTTGGAAACTATTTTTGACACTTAACTAAGTGTCCTAAGATTCTAAAATGAATTATTAACCTTTAGAATCAAAGAGTTTATGGAAAGGAATTTCCCAATTTTCAAACTTCGAAGTTTTCGGTCAAGTTTTAGGACTTTTGAGTGAAATGTTATTCAAGACCTTAACTTTGTATTTTAATACCTTAAAATGAGTATTAGAACCTAGATAATTGATGATTTTGAGTAAATTAATGGAACTTATTTTGAAAGTTTAGGGGTTTCGCCCCTAAATCAAGTAAAACGGAGAAAATCGTCATTCAATAATTTTACGAGATTTGAAATACTATTTTGAGGGATTTGGTATCCAAAATGATTTGGTTTTAGACAAAGGGTTTTGATTTTGGATAAAAGTGGTTTTGGTCTTCATGACCGGTATTTCCAGTTAAATGGAAAACCTAAGTCGATGATGACTTAGTGAAAACAAAGACTTAATAATTATGACTCATGATGGAGCAAGACCATATGTCATAAAGTAAGGACGATTCACTTATCCTTACCTCCATAATACTTAATGACAGAATATTTTAAGGTTACTTGCTTGACAAGTAATCCTGTTCGGGAATGGACTTAATGAGGCATAACTGAGTTGGTGACGAATGACTAAACTTCATAATGTACTAAAGCGTTGAAGCATGGATAGTCCAATGAGGGGTGACATTGGCAAACACTTTTTTCATAATAATTCATTCAATATTCGAGATCAATGACAAAAATTCTGAGAGGGCCTTTCATTGAGAAAAACTAAGTACTTTTCTGTAGAACTTCAATTTGTAAAATATGATTTTCTAGAATTTGATTCATATCTTTTCAAATTGTAATAGGAGAGATAAGAGAGAAGGTTCTCTCGCTGGTTAGATCAAGAGTAGAAGGGATTCTTGGTGGTTTGCAATAGTAGAAGGAACTCTTGTGGAAATTGCAAGATTGCTTTGTCAGGAAAAGCTGTCATTTGGGTAGAAGGAACTTATGATTGAACCTTGTGTAATGAATCTTGTAAATTTATTTTTGATAGTGGACGAAACTCATAGTGATATGGGGACTGGACAGGTTACCAGAGGAGGTAGCTGAACCAGGATAAAACTTGGTTTGCATTTTCTCTATCCCTTAACTCCTTATTTGCTTTATTGTTAAAGGTATGAATTAGCAATATGTTAGGGATGCTTGCATGATTTGATAAGTTTACAATCTTGTTCATATATGAAATGAATAGAATTATTAATCTTTCTTTAATAAGTTTCAAGTCTTGATAGAATTATATCTTGCAAAAACACATTTTGGTTTGTTGGATGACAAAATATTTTTCAAAGTTAAGAAAAACAATCAGTTTTTACAAAAAGGGGAAAAGTTAAAAAAAGTTGCTATACTCAATTCAACCCCCCCCCCCTCTCTGGAGTATTAAGAAGCCACAACCAACAAAGGCAACATGGTAGGCTACTGGACTAACCCGTCGAATAATCTGGAAAGGTCTAATGAATCTAGGAGCAACCTTTCTAGACTTGATAGCTCTGCCAATTCCAGTCTTCGAAGTGACTCTAAAAAATACGTGATCACTCTCTTGAAACTCTAAGGGTCTCCTCCTCATGTTACTCTAACTCCTCTGCCTATCTTGCACTTCCTTCATCTTTTTCCTTATCTTCCTAACCTGTTCCATCGTCTGTTGCACCACATCAGGACCCAACACGTGGCTCTCACCAGTCTCATACCAACATAACGGGGTCCTACACTTTCTTCTATACAAAGCCTCATACCGTGTTATTCCTATACTGCTGCGGAAAATGTTATTATAGGTAAATTCAATCAAAGGCAAGAATTTGTCCCACCTGCTAGTATAGACTGTGGGGTGATAAGCAAAACTCATCCTTAATTTTGTCCCCAAAGCACTGTGCAACTATCTCCAAAATCTAGATGTAAATCTAGGATCTCGATCGGAAAGAATGCTTGACGGCATACCATGCAACCTGACAACCTCTCTGATATAGATCTGGGTCAACCCCTCTAAACTGTAACTCTCACCAATAGGTAAGAAGTGAGAACACTTCGTTAACCTATCGATGATAACCCAAATCGCATCATGCCTCTTCGGAGTTTGCGGTAATCCAACCACAAAATCCATAGCTATGCTATCCCATTTCCACTCTAGGATATCTAACGACTGCAACAAACCAACAAGCTTCTGATGTTCGATCTTAGCCTTTTGACAAACCAAGCAAGACATAACATACTATGCTACCTGTTTATTCATCCTCGGCCACCAAAACATCTTCTTCAATTCCTAATACATCTCCGTGGCTCCGGGGTGAAAACTCAACTTACTCTTATATGCCTTTTCCAAGATCATCTTTCTAATCTTTATATCCTCTGGCACACATATCCTATCTCTGAACCTTAACGCACCATCTGGCCCTCTACTGAACTCTGAAACCTTACCCTCATCTATGACTTTACTAACCTCCTGTAAATACTGATCTTAAACTTGTTTATCCTTAAGTTCTCTGAGAAACTCACTGTTGATGGTGATCATGCCTAAGCATATTCTATCCTCAACCAACTTCTTTCATAGGTTCATATCCCTGAACAGCTCGATTAACTCCATGATGTCGTCGCGCCGCGGATGCGACGCGCGCTCGTGCGAATCCGGCAAGTGTACCGGACTGCCGTCAAGTAATAAAAGATATCGAACCCACAGAGACTGTGTTCCTGAATCACAATGAATTTCGAATCGATTAAGTTCTGGACTTTTTAGAGAGGGTTTTGAAATTGGTTTTTGAATTGAAAGATAGATGAGCAGAGAACAATTAAAACAGAAAACAATTGTTTATGGGGTTTTTATCTAAAACGGATTCCTAGGGATTTGGGTTACCTTTGAGGTTGTTTATGTTGCTAATCTGATTTACCTTTGTTGATTACCGAAATTGCCTTGAAGGCGAGTTTATCCTCTAATAGCTTAAGCTCCCTCTCGGGTTACAAAAGCCGTGCCCAATTGACCCGACCCCTACTCTCGTGGTAGTCGATCCCAGATTGGACCCTTTGCGTTCCGTGACAACTCGTTGCTCCTCGAGGGACGGCTTCTAACTCTCGTGATTTCAGTCCCAAGTCTGACTTCTATAGGTCCGACACCTAGGTTCACCGCTAGGTTCCTCCCTATAATGTCTCGGTCATGCAAATAACCTAAGTTCACCGCTAGGTTCCTCCTTGGATCATTCACATCTCACAAACCAGTGGCTGCCGGGCTTTACGAGTGAATCACCCTAGAGATCCTAAGTTCACCGTTAGGTTCCTCCTTAGAACGTCTATGTCACGTAAATAAACGGTTGCCGAAATTTATGAGTGATAAACACACTAGAAATCAGATCTAAAACAATTATGAAATCAACAATGGTTTCAACATCAAATTAACATCATTTACAAACCTTGGGCAGAGCCCTAGTCCCTAGAAACTAAGCTACTACTCCAGTCTTGCCATGGAGATGACAAGCTGGGTTGACAACATAATAAAAATCAGAAAAGAGAAGAGAGGAGAAGAAGAGAGATCTAAGCCTAGAGTAGTAGCCCCTAATGTGTTGATGATTCAATTGTATCCTCCCTGTATCTGATGCCTTGGTCCATATTTATAGAAATGGGGAAGTTAGAGTCCCAAACCAACTCAAAATCTGATCTATTTCGGTTTCTTCAGGTCCAAGTAATGCGCGTCACGGCCGTGATGGCCATCACGGCCAGGCCGTGACGGTCTCTGCCTCTGCAAATCTGGAAATTTCAATTTCTCGCGACGCGAGATATGTCTCGCGACGCGAGCCCTCTGCTTCATGGCCGTGAAGAATTTCACGGCTGGGCCGTGATGTGCTCTGACTTTTGGTGGTTTTGGGTCACGGCCGTGATGGCTATCACGGCCAGGCCGTGACAGACTCGACTTGACCTTTCTTCTTTTTCAGTTTTGCTCGATCACGTCGTGATGGGCATCACGGCTAGGCCGTGATGGGCTCTGTTTGGCTCATTTTCTTCAGTTTTAAGGCTCCATCTTCATCCAAACTTCATCATGGTTGATCTTGAGCAATTTACCCTTTATATCTGCAAAACAACACACGAAAACCGCCTTACCCGTTCCAAAGGAAAATTAACCTAAAATCTAATAAAAATATGCCTAAACTACATGAAAATGCATGCAAAATGATGGACAAAGATGAGGTGGAATCACACTCATCACTCCATCACCTTAACCATCATTGCAGACACATGCAAAGACTTCCTACTTAAAACATCTGCTACAATATTTGCCTTCCCAAGATTGTACAGAAGATCAAACTCATAGTCCTTGATAAACTCCATCCACCTTCGCTGCCTCATATTCAACTCCTTCTGATCAAACAGATACTTTAAGCTCTTGTGATCACTATATACATTAAACTTCGCTCCATAAAGATAGTGTCGCCATATCTTCAATGCGAACACTATGGTTGTTAACTCCAGATCATGGGTCGGATAGTTCCTCTCATGAACTCTCAATTGCCGGGAAGTATAAGACACAACTATTCCCTCTTGCTTCAGCACACAACCCAAACCTTCGAATGAAGCATCACAATATACATCAAACTATCCTAAAGGATCTGGTAAAGTTAACACCGGCGATGTGGTCAACCTATTCTCTGAGACGAACATAGATGCTCACCAGGCCGACATAACACATGAAGAACTGTGAGTGGTCGAACCGCCACCCATGATCGTCATGATATACGATCTCAATGTCCCCCAGGGTTTGGACCCTCGGCGAAACCATCTGCAGGTAGTGCATCTGACGATGCTCCTGTCCGATCGCCATCGACGTACAACTGCTGCTCATCTGACGAACCGATACCTACACAGAAAGAGGAAGAAAAGAAGAAGAAGGGAGATAAGAATCTCGACACTACCATAAAAATAGGGATACGAAAACATAGTAAAGCATACTATCAAACAGCAGTCAACACATGCAGCGAACATCTCCCTAATCATACTGTCACAGTCAACCTCGATTATCCAACTAGGATCAATCCTCTAAGGAGTCACACTCCTATGAATGTCGACCGATCTCTCACACTAGAGATATTGATGCCCTGGACATTCTCTTTCTCTCTCGGGCCTATCCGTCACCTAGAGAATGTCAGATGATAATGTCCTGGTAACAGTTCCACTCACCGAAACCAATAAGGGTGCTTCCCCCTATGAGCTCAACTCCAATAGGGGTATAATGGTCTCCTCGAATCGTCCACCATAGACTGGAACACTCTGGACCCAGATGTAGAGATAGTTGAGTACTAGCGGAGACCACGACACAATGGGTGCAAACCATTGGCCACTGTCCGTCAATCCGAACCCGGCTACATCCCCAAGGTTCCCTAAACCGTCCCTCTCGCATGACTCCCAGTGACACTTCTCGCTACTTTGGCAATATGCAATGCAACAGAGCCTAAGTTGACACTGGTACCGTTACTCACTTACACGTATTACGATGCAATCGGCATCCACAATCTCAACTCTCTACCTATATACAGCTTTCAGAATCCATTCTCATCACTAAATCGACAGTATACCCTCAGGTGTCAACTAGGGTTTCCAACAGCACAAGCAGACAATCCAGACAACCTCAATGACATCAATGCCAACATCCTAATATCATCATCCTCAACATCAATAATAACTAAATATAATTAAATAACATACCATCAAATATCATCATGCATAAATAGCAAACAACACACATCAACCAACAGCAAAACCATCAACATCAATAAATAGCAAAATAGGCAACCTCGGGATATGCACGTAAAATGATAAAGCAGTCAAAACATCGATAAGTGTGTCGTAACTAAATCCCATGTACAGCTTTAAAAATCAATTTCAATAGGGATTTAATAGCTACTTGACAACTGGTAGGGTCTTGGGCACCATATGCATACAACATAATATATAATACTAAGCTTGCCTCCCCAGCGTGCTAGCTACTTTCTCCCACCATAGACAATCGTAACGTCGCTTCCATGCCTCGAAACTCATGCCCTTCTCCCTGGAACAACTGCTGCCTCACTCACGACGAACGCCTCGATGCTCCGAAATTCGTCCTGAGCACATGGACAGAGTCCCGACAATGTCATAAACCTTAATCTTGCAATAGTTTCACAGACAAAGCTAGAATTGAAGCAAAATTCACAAAACAAAGTAAATGAAAATGTCGACGAGTTAGGGACTCGAGTATTACCTCCACTGTTTGACGAATCGAAGGTATGTACTTGTCGTGCTCGTCACCCTAACGTGTATCCGAAATCGGAATCGAAAACGGATTACCTCCACTGTTCTCTCACTAAAATAGCTCTGCCCTATCTCTACATGATTATGGTTCGTGGTTATAAGCAAGAGAGTGAGCCTTGCAAAATGAGTGGAGAAGAAGAAATAGTGGGTATAGATGGCAGCGCTGGCACTGAGTGCCACTTCCCAGGGGTGAGCACTGGCTCCAACATCAGCCATATGTCATCCATTTAGATTTCGCGCGTTTCGGTTCACTCTGAGTTTGTTTTCAATCCGATTGACTTCAAACTTGGTATACCAACTCACTAGCACTTAACAAACAAGATTAAGCCATCATACACACTTAATCCTTGTCTGATTCCTTAATCGAGAAAACGGGGTGTTACACACACCCTCATTCCCATTAGGGTGCTCATGCAAAGCATGACACTATAGCAGCACAGGACACGTTGGTGCACACCCCAATTTCCAAGAGGGTGCTCATGCAAAGCATGAAACTATAGCTGCAAAATATAAATATGGGAAGGCTCAGCAAGGACTACATGAATATCACGGTAGTCTTCCTCAAAGCTCAACGTTCGCAAGGCACTCACCCGTGATTTCAGTATCCGTAAACGGATACTTTGACCTCGTGTGTTCCACCCACACGACCTTCCATCATCATCTCATACAATATCTCAAGTCACATAATATCATCGATCTCATCATAAATAAAATATTAATTAATTAATTAGGTTAGGCACGACTAAGTCATACGTCATCCGCTCCCTCAACATGCATCGCTCCAAAATATCATATATCAATGCCTACAAACCAACTAAGTATTTTATAACAAACAAAGCATATTATCACACCAAGCATATTAATATTAATAAAATAATAATAAAATATTTAAATAAACTTAACCAAAAATAGTATATTAATCCAAACGGCACACAACAAGCAGCTCAACAGGCAAAATCATGCAACCTCGAAGATCTCAAATTTAACCTAACGGCGATAAACCTACAATCTCCATATCATCATTGGTACAACTAATTAGTCGCTAATGTGATATTGACATTGTCAATTATTTGCCCACTAGTAGGGTTTAGGTCGCCCTATGCCATTATTGTAAAATATGCTACTTAGCCATTTCCGATAATAGGTGGCTTCTTTCTCCCACCTGAGATGGCTTAGGCTAGTTCTGGAGCAACGAAACGGGCACAATTCTACCCCTCTAGCTGCTGCCAAGCAAGGAACTAGGGTCTCCGAGCCTCCAAAAGTTCACCTGAACACATGCACACGTAGAGTACGTTACAAGTAACCCTAATATGAAAGCGGAATTCGAATCCGATAAACGAATAGAAAGATAACCTCAATACCGTCGCCGATGCCATTTCAGCATAAAAGGGTCATAGGTTTACCTTAGCCTAGATGAGAAAAGAAGGATAGAGTTAAGAAGATATCATCGCCACGATCACAGTGACGTTGTCGAAATTGCATTAGGATGAACGATCGAGTCGAAAACTCTCCGGAATCTCTCTCTCTTTCTCTCTTCTCTTTCCCACTTTCTGTCTTTGATTTACGAAGGGTGAAAGTCTTTTTTTTTTTTTGAAAAACTAACTGACCACGCTCGATAGTGGGGTTGGCCATGCTTGAGCGTGCCAGCGCTCGAGCGCCCAGAAACCCACGCTTGAGCGTGAGACCTGCCACGTTCGAGCGTGCCAACCCTCAAGTGCAAGCACAGCCATGCTCGAGCGTGTTGTGAGAAACCCTAGTTTCTATTCCCGTTTGTTTCGAAGCCGATTGATCGCGTACTTTCTATGCAATGTTCCATACGTTTAAACATGCATATTAAACATATAATCAAGGTCTTAAACATAGTTTTGAATGTATAAACAAAGCCTTAAAATATGGATGTTATATATATACTTCGGAGGCATGCCCAAAACGGAAAGGTAACCAAAGATAGGTTACAGTCATCACTGTCACTTTGATCTATGTCCTAGAGAAAATCAAAATATTGCATGCATTGACTTGTGAATTTTTTAAGAGTCTTGCTAACCAGTGCTTTAAGGGCATTGGTTAAGGAATCTATAACAAGCAAGTTTTTCTTGGAACGTTAAGTATTTACCTTCACAGGATATAAAATATATCACTTTCCAATGAAATTTTTCTTCTTTTGGTTCCTTAACCAGGGCTCTAAGGGCATTGGTTAGCATTCTCCAATTTTTAAAGACATAATAACAACTATTGCAAAATCAATTACAGTTTTGAATTTGTTTAGGGTTTAAGGTTTAGGGTTTAGGGTTTAGGCTTTCATATCTGATTTACCATTCTATTCACCAATATTTAAGGAACACATAAGTGACAGACCCAAACTTTCTAAAGTCAAAGAAATAGAACAAAGTTTAAACTATGAAAGTATAACCAACAGTAACATCCTCCATTGTTATACACAACTTTAAACAAATAAAAAACGGCTTGCAAAATCAACTCAAAATTTAAAGGAAAATAGCTTATGAATATATTTTCAAAAAATGAAGAGATACTTGAAAATTAAGAATGAATATTTTTTCAAACTCTTACCCAACAATTCAACCTAAACATATGATAAGTTTAAACTTTAAAATTTTAATGTAAAATAGTAAACAATATATACTTGAAACATTAGTAGAAATGCTTGAAACTTTAGTAGATCGTGCTTGAATCAATTTCCATTACAAATAAGTAATATTGGTCCAGGTGGTAAGTGTAACATCTCTGACTGCTCTATGGATTGACGACCGACCCCACAGACCAACACGGGTCTTTTCAGCGTGCTTTGTCCTAACTCACATGCTTCATGGGAAAACTTCCCTGGAGGTCACCCATCCCCGAATTGCTCCAAGTCAAGCACGCTTAACTGTGGAGTTCTTAAGTGATGGGCTACCGAAAAGAAGATGCATCTTTTTAGTATAGGTAGTACCAATAAATTCATGTAAGTCATTCTCAACTATATAATCCCATACCTACACAGTCTCAGGATCCCTCTCATTCCGGTGTGCAATCGGTTCATTCATGTATCCCTCCGCCTAGAAGCCTGCCAGGAGCCGCTCCTTGTACGTGCCTTCTTGCACCGGCGACCTCTCCCCTCCCTCGTCAGCACCGGTTGTCACAGTAAGAAATGTCTAAGATACGGTTAGCCACAACTGAACATGTCACAATGGCTTACTTCAAAGAACCACCTTCCTAGTTTCATTGGTAGCTGCTTTCCATGTTGAAGTTTCTTCTTATCTTTGAGGGCTTTACAACGTGTATTAGCAGCTTCTATCCACTGTCTCCAATCCTCTGCAACAACACACAATCATTTACAAGCTAACCTTTGGCTAAATATCAATATCTGCCAAATTCTTGGCCCATTAACTCAAAGCCCAATCCAAAATCATCTTAACTGAATATTCCCCTTTTTCCATCGGCTACACCATCATTCGGCTATAAATCCAGTCAATTTTGGTAATCAGCTATTTTCAACTTAATTTATTTTTAGGAGATAACAATATGATGATAAAAGAAAAAATTAAGCAAGGTGATCCTATGTCACCATAGTTTTATTAAAAAAAATCAACAAAAATCATGGGGGACATAAACCAAAACCCATGTAAAAAAATAATTATTTAAATCTAGAATTGAGTTTTCTATTCTTTCTCAGGTTGTACTTCTGAGATTTGGATAAAACCACTGAAATTTGAATCATCCATCAACAACATTATCAATTATTAATTACTAGGGTTGTTGACCCGTGTTGAACGCATGGGTACAGTTTTATTAAGTATCAACAAATTTCTTTAATAAATAATATTAGTTTAAATTTTTTTCTAATAGAGATAAATATTAGTTTACTTAGCATAAATCACTTAAACCGATGAATTTCACTAATTTACAATAAGTCACTTAAAATGGCCCAAGCAAAATGTACCCATCACCACTTCCATGTAATAGTTATGGGTCCTTTTCATCGCAAGAACTTATCAACATATCTCGAAACTTCAAGTTCTAATCCCATCGTCCCAAATCAACCCTAGGTTACACTTGAACCACTCATGACCTACCTCCCTCACTGTGGAAAAAAGAACTTCCGTTTGTAAGTATTCTTCCATGCTCTGCTACTGCATGCAATTCACATGCAATTCACTTAATAGATGGACTACTTCTAGCGATTGCATCCAGACTTTCATCAAGCTTTCACAGAATTTTGAATAGGAGGCTATTGGAAAGCTAAAACTCTTGTATTTATAGAACTACAGGGTCAGATTAATAGTTTAAAGATTTTACCCTTATGAAATATCATCTATCTCTTTTAGCTGAACTATAATACTTAATTATTTTTACATTCTAATTATGCATATAAAACAAAAATATCTTTGATGACAAATACCATACCTTCTTCCAATGCTGGCGAAGAGACTGCAGATTACTCTTTCTTCATCACCAAAAAACTTGCCCTGCTTAATGTTGGGCATGAGATAATTTAGCCATCTAAGTCTACAAAATTTCTCACATCTTTTCAAACTTTCGTGAGACAAATTAAATAAAATTCAATAAGAACACAGGAAAGAAGGAAGAACATTCAAGATCCCTGCATATTAGTAAGCACACTGTCATTAGCTTGAAGAGTGAAATATGACTCATTTATTCACACTTCATAAATTAACACATATAGCTTCTGATTAGGGGGAAATGGTATAAAATTTAACTCTGGAGACATTGAAGGACCTCTTGCAGTGCAAGATGGCACCTTGAATCCTATCCTATTGCTGCACAGTGACATCACATGTCCAAAACCTCCACATTCTCAATGCAGGAAAGTTTTCCAATATATATACATACTGTTTAACCTATTTGAATGAATTGTGACACATGGTATTTTATTTCAAACACCATGTCCTATGCATTTGTTAGTAATTTGAGTGAAGAGAACGTGTATTTAGTAGTGGCTTTTCAAAAACTATGGATATAAAAATATTGAATTTATTCTGATTTCTGAACGGATTAACAAATAATATTCTTATATGACCAAGACCCAGAAGTGATTAGTGAGCAGTGACTTACTAAATTTGTTATCACCAAATCTTGGCATAGCAAAAGTGAATATAAATGGTGAAGACAACATTCTAATTTACCTGTACACATCTATTTCAATAATGCTTACCTTAGCCAGCTTCCAATCCCTTTAAAACTCATCCTCAATACCTACCACCAATGATATGATGAGAAAAAAAAAGGCTGCCAATTAAATCAAAACAAAAGAGGAGCAGATAGAGCTCAATGAAGCTGGGACTCTTGGCCTGAAAAATAAAACTCTTGGACGACGAGCCAAGACAACTCGTCTAGCAGGTACTAAGAAGCTTGCTGCTGCTGGAGTGGTCATCAGGGAAACAAGGTTTGCTGCACCACAGACTGTTCCAAGACAAAAGAGGACCAGGAAGGTGATCCTGTCTCACAATGATGAAGATGATGATGAGGACAATGTCCCCATAGGATCGGTTCTAAAGAAATAGAAGCAAGCTGCTGCTACTGTTGTTCCAACAAAATCTAGGCAGCAAACCTCAAGAAAAGCAAAGTCAGTTGTGACTTCTGAGGTAAGCATCCCTGCTAATGATCCTGTGCAATTAGCAGTAGATGCATTAGTTGAAAGTTTTAATGATACAGTCAACACAACTGCACCATCACAATCACCACCTCACCCTGACACACAAGTCCAAACACTTGCACCTCAACCTACAGATGAACCACAACCCTCTCAACAACATACAACCTCACCCCAATATGCACCAGTCTATTCACAAATCCAAACACCCCCAATCAGACCTCAACTTCAACCAATTATATCTGTTGTTGATCCCTGGTTTCACCAACCAGGTGATGTAGGGATTAACCCTGGAGCACCCTTTCCCAAAATTCCTAAAGTCACTTTCCCATACACTGACCCCTCAATCTTGTTTGATGGCAAAACTGAAAGCTTAGCCAAAGTTAAAAGGGATTGGAGAATCCTCTACCATACTCCTCAACCTGAACCAGAATCAACCAGACCTTTCTACCCCTTACCTGAATATGAGTATGAGCCAGAGGAAGTCATTCCTAGAAGCTATATTGGCATACCATATGAACCTTCTGAACCTTTACCCTCTGAACACTTCACTACCCATGAACCTCTTCTCACTCACCTGCCACAAAAAAAATTCCCACCAAAGAAGATCTATCCCAACCTCACCAAATTTTCACCCTTAAAACCCCACACAGATGGTGTAGACAGGCATATCATTCCTGTATTGTAGACAATTCCATACAAAGCTGCTTCTCAATATGTTGAATGCCAAAGATCCAGAACCTATGAGAGAGAAAAGTTCATTCTGGATAGAAAC
This sequence comes from Sophora flavescens, assembly GCA_030762895.1. NCBI lineage: Eukaryota > Viridiplantae > Streptophyta > Magnoliopsida > Fabales > Fabaceae > Sophora > Sophora flavescens. The sequence continues at coordinate 95,223,319 of CM061066.1, forward strand.
ACCAAATGGAAGCGATTTGTGCATCCTAGGAAGTATGGGAGTGTTGCTGATGTAGTGGATCACATCATGTATGCACATCTGAAGGCAGAAATTGAGTTGCCAAAGTACATTATAGATGTAAATTTTGTTCCACCGACGTGGTTGTACCATTCTTCCAAGGACACCCAAATTGGTATGCAACCTCCCAGAATCTGTCCAAGGTTGCCTATGATTGATATGAATAAAGATAAGGATGCCAGGTTTATAAGGAAGAAAGAAATGATGTCTGCTGATAATTCTTGCATTTTGGAGAACAACCCCGACCCCTAGGCTGATAAACAGATGATGGAGTTCTTGCTGGCAGAACCAGAAGAAAAGAGGACTAATTTTGATGTAAAAGGCTTCCGGGCTTGCCACTTAAAGATCTGCTCTAGAGAAGCATCTTCCTCTGGAATCAGTGAAGATGACAAGAGAACCACTCCAACTGTAAGTGGAAAGTTTGGTTCCTATGCAATATGGTTCTGCTCCACTCCTCTACTATGCACTTGGATCCAAACTAACTCAGGATGCCAACTTTGGGGTTACATTTCCACATTTACCAATAAGCACCAACGCCGGGGCAATCCACCAAACCAAGGGTGGACCCCTAAGACAGCCGACACATCTTATTCTCGGATGCGCCACCACGGTGTATACTAGATTCCCTTTCAGACGAATTCCACGGACGGCCAGATCGTCTTACTCTCGGACAACCTCCCCTATGTTGCACAATCCTCCAATCAACATCCCTGATGCGTGAATGCATGGCAAACAACACACAACAACAACCACCCCCCTCCACTTGGGCCTATAGGCTACCCAAGTTTTATCATCATCAACACCTCGACCACTAGGCTATCGAGGATTATCATTTAACGGTCATCGTTAAGTCTTTTAAGCATTAACAACACTCTGGCCATTAAGCACCAGAGCTCAACACCTTGACCATCAAGCATCAAGGCTCCCTTGTAGCGAACACTAGGCTACCAAGGTAGAACATCTTATCACTTGGATTGAACACTAGGCAACCAAGGTACAACATCTTATCACTTGTCTTTGGTCTTCATGTTCTGTTGGTATCTTATTAAGTCTTTTAAGTGTTTAGGGTGAAAACCCCTATTTCAACATTTTTGTTTCTGTTCAAGTTAGGTAAGCACGGGCGTGCTTACCCTCAGCACAGGCGTGCTGGACCTGCGGGCAAGCACGGGCGTGCAGCCTGCTGAGCACGGGCGTGCTTACATGCGTGCTCTGCTTTGGGTTTCAAACTAGAGCACAGGCATGCTCCTTGTTAAGCACGACCATGCTCAATGGAGCGTGGCCGAACTGATATGGGAAGAAAAGGTTAGAAACCCTTTCCCAAATCCTTGGGACAGTTCACAGGTTCAACCTACTGGCTTTTACTAAACCATTGAACATCAGCTTCATTAATCTTAACTATTCTTCATTAATATTCATGTCTTATCATCATGGGGAATTAATCCTTTAATCACGTCTACATTATTAATGTCCCTAGAACACTCACTAATCAGTCCAAGGGTCTTTAACTAAGCCCTGTGAACATAACCTCACCTCTCACTCTATATTCATGTATTATGAACAACAGGGAGAAACATTCCTTAATTCTCATTATTATCCTTAACGTATTTTAACATCTTAACATCATTGTTGGCATTAGCATCCTCAACAATCAATACTCATAAAGAGCACAACACAACAATGACCAATAACATCATACTCATCATATTCATGGCATCACAACATCAACATATTTATAACAAACAACATCAATCAATAATAACAGTCATGGCAATCATCAACATCATAACAGTTAAGCATCATATAACAAATATAACAAATAGGCATATGGCATATAGACATGTTATCAAAGGAAAGGGTCATGGGTAACCCTTCGTCTTACGCTACCCCCAAGCCTACATACTCATACTATTTCTTCACCCCAACCTGGAATAGAGATCACGATTCAAAAGAGAGAAAGAAGATCCACTTGGGTCCCGTCTCACTGGCGCTAAACTACAACCTCAAGAACGACAAAGAGACATTTTGATTCAATTCTAAGATCAAGAAATCAAAAGGAGAGATCAAGAACTTGAAAGAAAGAACACATGGGACAAGGTGCACGAATTTTACCTTTTCTAAAGTCCCAAACATCAAGCACAACGAACCCTTATTCGTAGCGATGTTCTCCTATCAAGAAGCAGTGAAGAACGGTGCAAGAACGGGTTCCCTAGAGAGAGTTTTAGGGAGAAAAAACATAGGGATTCAAAAAGGAAGGAGGGAGGCAGTTTTCTGAGTGTTGGGGTCTTGTAAACTAGGTTTAGGTCAATATAATGGTTTATATATTAGTTTGGGTCATTAGGGGCTGTTTAGAAGCCCAAAAACATGTTTCTGGTGTGTGTCGATTCGCGGGGCGAGCCACTTTTCACGGGGTGAACCCGAGAGTACCAAAAATAGTCTGTTAGGTTCGTAGGGCGAACCAATGCTCGCAGGGCAAGGCTGAAACAGTTGGATTGGCCAAAACACCTGCAATAAGACTTGTAGATAATTCCCTTATCTTTCCAACGCCACAAGGATCACCTCGATCGAACATCTAGAAATCAAGATATGGCCAAAACGGTGAAACATGTTACTTGGACTCTAATAGGATTGAACCTTTCTAAGACTAAACTTCCCCCAAACTTGAACTTAGGCATATAAAACAAGCATATACAAACATATATATGACATATATGAAAGCACTAAGCTTATTTACAAAAAATAGGGTGTTACAATTCCACCCCCCTTATAAAAATTTCGTACTCGAAATTTATATCACCTCAAATGGTTAACTTTCACCAATTAAGCTCGTACCTTGTGGTGAGTCCTTGGACTCGGAGACTCCGGCTCCACTAAGAGAGTAGACCCTCCTACTGGTCTTCAGCCGATTGACTTGAGGCTTCTGATTCCTGCTAACATTTTGTGGCTCTGACTTCTATTCTTCGCAGTCTCGACGGAAGTGTTGCCACACTTGAAACAGATGATTTCCGGCTCCTTGCATTGATGGTTATAGTGACCTTCCCCACATTTACCACACTTGATAGACCTAGAGGAATCCCAGTCCTTAGGCTTACATGTTGAGAATCGCTGCTCCTTTCCACTCCTCTTGAAGTCATGATCGATTGGAGCCAGACGATGTCTTTCTTCTTCCTTCCGATCATCATCCTTACTGCTCTGTACATCTGAACTCTTACGGCTTGCGATCCTGGACTTGTAAGAATCCTCGAAGATTCGACACTTATTCACTAAGGTGAAAAGACTCGGATCTCCTGGTAGCTGATAGACTGCTTGATTTCTGGACTCAGACCGGCCTCAAACTTTACGCACTTGGAGCGGTCGTCCGCCACATACTGGTACAATTTATAGTAACGGGTGAACTCCGTAAAGTTAGCCGCATACTCTTCTACGGACATGTTGCCCTGCTTCAGCGTCAGAAACTCCATCTCCTTTTTGTCCTTGATGTCCGCCGGAAAGTACTTCCCGAGAAACCTGTCCTTGAATACAGTCCATGTGATCATGGTACCCTCGGCCTGGATACGCTGACGTTTTCAAAAAAAAATCTTTCCCTCTTAAAAACTTTTTAAATTAGAGTTGTGGATTTGTGGCCTGAGGATCTTTTACAAAATCAATGAAGGGTTTATATAAAATCTTGAATAGAAGATGATGAGGATAAGAAAGATTAATTCTGAATAGGTTCGGGTTCAAAACTCAATAATAAAAAAATGCAGAAACTGATTAAACCTTTAAAGATTAAGAATAAGTTATGCAAATTTCAGATATAAGCATTAACAATCAAGAACAAACTTGCAGGTTTCGGTTTCAGGTTTAATTCAGTTTCAGCAATCAAGAATGGTTTTGATCAAGTCAATTTTGAACATAAATAACACAGTCTTGATTATAATCGAACTCAGGTTTCAATACAGTTTATACTGATCAAGAACAGAAATTGTATTGAACATCAAAATCACAGGTTCTTGATCATAAACAGAAAGTAAAGGAGTTTGAGTTTAGAGATACTACACAACCAGATTTATCCTGGTTCAGTCACCTCCAATGTGACCTACATCCAGTCCCCACTCCACCTGTGGGATTTTACACACTAACACACAAGCTTTGCCAGGTAGCTTGAATAACCTTTACACCACAGAGCACTCCTTCACCTCGAGATACCACACTCTTGTGAAGAGCCTCAATGTTATTCCTTAGGGATACCTCACCCTAATCACTCAGAGAGACTCCCTCTCTCTTTACAATCAAAATGTAAAACAAAAAATTGATTCTTAATTCTCAATAATCAGATAAACAAATTGAAGCACTTATAAGAATGAAACACTCTTTTCACAATAAGCTCAAGAAAGATGATGAATGATATATGTATTGTATTGGATATGTTATTTGATGTTATTCGTTAAAAAAGTGTTCCCTTGATCCCTCTTAAGATAGAAAACAAGTTATAGTCGTTGGGATCAATCAAAATAGATTTAGATCTGATTAACAGAATATGTTTTCTTGATTCTGGTTCTTGAAATAAGATTTTACATCGGCTCTTATAGAATTTGCGTCCATCTTGAAAATAACCGCGTCCATCTAGCCATTAAGATTTTACATTCGGATGGGCTAGTAGACGAGCTCCATATGCCACGTCATTAGACGGATACTTCTTTAAGAACTTAGCAAGTCCAAAGACATATGTGGTCGAGAGCTTCTGTCAATTTAGTGGACGAGCGCTTCTGTCACTTATGTTGGGCGAGTGCTTCTGTCACTTATGTTGGACGAGCACTTATTTCACTTACGTTGGACGAGCGCTTCTGTCACTTCAGTGGACGAGCGCTTCTGTCACTTCAGTGGATGAGCGCTTCTATCATTTGTTGGACGAGCGCTTCGATCACTTGTGTTTGGACGAGCGCTTTGTATTACTTCAGTGTTGGAGGAGTGCTTTTGTTACTTCAGTGTTGGACGAGCGCTTTGGATGAGTACTTCCTATTTCCAAAAATCATTTTCATTAACGAAAACTTATTCCTTTTAATGCAGGTTATGAAAAATGATTTTCTTCATACATCTTTTGGATTAAGCTTCTTTGTGACTAAGAGATTTCTTTCTCTCACAAATCATCTAAGACTTAAATCTAATTTCTCCGTTAACCTTTTGTCTTAATGATTCCTTTGATATGTGTCTTTGCTCTTTGACTCCTCTATGTAGCTCTTTCGACTCCTTCAAGTTCTTCCTTGAATATTTTCCTTGTCTTTGCTCACCGAACTTGTTGATTATTGCTTGATACCTGTCTTTACAATTTGACACTAAAACACTTGCATACACATTAAGTTGTATTTGTCATATATCAAAATCTCCAAGTCATTGAGTCTAACAATCTCCCCTTTTTTGATTATGACAAACCTTTTAACAAATTATAAGAACAGAGTATAAGTGTAGCTGGAGCTAAGTGTTTTTAACAGATTTATATCATGGTATCAGATCAGTCAGAGTAGAAGTATATCAGAGCAAAAAAAAAAATTATCATAGCAGAATTTGATTTACTCCCCATTAATCATGTAAGCTCATTAGCTCCCCCTCAACATATGCATGTATAATTTGTTATTATCCCCTTTCTCTATATCATACTTTTTCCTCCCCCTTTTGGCATCATAAAAAAGGTAAAGAAAAGAAACATTCAAAGCAATAGAGAAGGTAAGCATTTAAACATTCAAACATAGCATATAAAATTGTTCATGATAGAGGGATAGGTGAAGGGCAAATAAAAAAGATACGTCCAACTCGCATAGATATTCCAAAACAAATCATAAAAGAATCAGAGCATATTTACACAAAGATACAGTCATATAAACAGTTTCTTTAGAGATTAGATATAGGATTGATCGATTATGCCCAATTCTCTTCTAATGAAAAAGAAGTTTTCCTTGTTCAAAGACTTGGTAAAGATATCAGCAAATTGCTTAGTTGTATCAACATATTCAATATCAATTTCTCTACTTTGTATATGGTCTCTAATGAAATGATGTCTGATTTCTATGTGTTTAGGTCTAGAGTGCATTATGGGATTCTTAGTTAGGTTAATTGCACTTGTATTGTCACATCTAATAGGAACTTGGTTTAGTTGCACACCATAATCAACTAATTGTTGTCATCGATAAAACCTGTGCACAACAGCTACCAGCTGCTACATTTTCAGCCTCTGCAGTGGATAAAGCCAAACTAGATTGTTTCTTACTGAACCATGATACTAATGAGTTTCCCAGTAAATGGCAAGTTCCACCAGTACTCTTTCTATCTAGTTTACAACCAGCAAAATGAGAGTCTAAATAGCTAATTAAAGTACATGTAGCTCCCTTGGGATACCATAATCCCATGTCTTTTGTTCCTAACAGATACTTAATTATCCTTTTAACTACTGTTAAGTGTGATTCTTTTGGATTTGCTTGATACCTAGCACACATGCATACAGTAAACATGATATCTGGCCTACTAGCAGTAAGATAAATTAGTGAGCCTATCATACCTCTGAATTTAGCAACATCGGCAGGTTTACCTTGCTCATCCTTGTCCAGATAATAGGAGGTACTCATTGGAGTAGCCATCTCCTTAGCATTTTCCATGCCAAACTTGTTGATCAACTCATTGCAGTACTTGGTTTGGCTAACAAAGATTCCATTTTCAGTGTGCTTTATTTGCAGTCCAAGGAAAAAGTTCAGCTCACCCATCATTGACATTTCAAACTCACTCTGCATAAGACTTGCAAACTCATTGCACAACTGCTAGAGGCACCAAAAATTATATCATCCATATATATTTGTACAAGTAAAATGTTGTGTTCCTTTTTCTTAGTGAACAAAGTTGTGTCAACTTTACCTCTTTTAAATCATTTTTCAATGAGAAAATTACTTAACCTTTCATACCAAGCTCTAGGAGCTTGCTTTAAGCCTTATAGTGCTTTAGATAGTTTATAAACATGGTTAGGCAATTCATTATTCTCAAAACCAGGTGGTTGGCCAACATACACTTCTTCTTGTATAAATCCATTTAAGAAAGAACTCTTAACATCCATTTGATACAATTTAAATCCCATTATGCAAGCATAAGCAATTAGCATTCTTATATCTTCTAATCTTGCTACCGGTGCATATATTTCATCATAATCTATGCCTTCTTCTTGGTTATACCCTTGGCTGCCAATCTAGACTTGTTTCTTACAATTATACCATTTTCATCTAGTTTATTCCTAAAAACCCATTTTGTACCTATTACTTGACAGTTCTTGGGTTTAGGCACTAGTTTCCAAACTTGGTTTCTTTCAAACTGGTTTAACTCATCTTGCATAGCCATCATCCAATGTTCATCAATTATAGCATCATCTATGTTCTTAGGTTCTACTTGAGACACAAATGCCATATTGATTATTACAAGATAGATCAAATAAATTTAATACAACAATGTAGACATATTATTCAATGATATATAAGTCAACGCAAAGATTCATAATAATGATAATTAGAAAACATATTCAATCAATATTATTTCTTTATTGTTACACATTTTGTGATTGGAGAAGGCTCTAAGTCATGATTCCAATTTTTGCTCTTGACCTTCCACCACACCTACAAAATAGAATCATGTTTGTGTTCTAGGTACCCAACTTTTCTTGGGTCTTTCATGGTTAGAGTATGATAAGGTTCCTTTTGGAACCCAATTTGCCTTATCTTCAATGAATGATTATTTCTCAAATTCCAGAAAACACCTTTTGAGTTAGTTGCAGTAATAGTTCCTTTAGGAACCCATATATACACTTAGATTTATTGTATGCTGATTTTCTGTATTGACATGTAGAAGCTTTGTGACCTTTTCTAGCACAAAAGTTGCATTTAACAAATGGTGTGTTTGATGTCTTAGGTGCAATAGAAAATTTCTTGAAAGATTTCTCATGTATCTTAGGTTCATAGCCTATTCCAGCCTTATCATAAACACACTTTTGCTATCCTAATAAAGCATTCAAGTTATCTCTACCATTTGTGAACTTGGCTAAGTCATTTTTCAGTTTTTCAACTTCTTTAGTCAATGTACAACACTCAGAACAATTAGAGCATATAGGTGGTTCCAAAACAGTAGCCAATTTTTCTTTTACAGCATAATTTTCTGTTTTTAATTCATCTAGCTCTTTGTTTAAAACAGATTTTTTCTCTTCTAGCATTGTGATGGTTTTCTTAGACTTATTTATCAATCTAGCAAGTCTAATGGATTCTTTGTGAAGTTCTTCAAAAGCATTTTGCAATTCATCATAAGAAGGTTGATAATTAGAACTTACTTCACTTTCTGAATCATTGTTATTGCTGGCCATAAAACACAAGTTTGCCTCCTCAGATTCAGATTTGTCAGTGGATTCTAGATCATTATCATCCCAAGCAATGTAGGCCTTTCTTGGCTTTCTCCACTTCTTGTCCTTTGAGTCAAACTTTTCAGTTCTATCCTTCTTTTGTAGATTTGGACAGTCAAGCTTCATGTGGCCAATCTTTCCACATTCATAGCATGTGATGTTGTTGGAAGAGTTGTCACCTTTGCTGAAATTTCTTTTAGGAAAAGTGGATGGCTTTCTTTTGAAGCTGCCTTTCTTCTTTAGGAACTTCTTGAATTTTCTAACTAGCATTCCCATATGTCAACACATGCTACCTCAAGAAAGATTACCATTATTTCCTTCCAATAGATATACTCAGATCCATTGAAGGCAGGCGGGCGTGCAAGGGAAGCCCCTTCATTTATACAATCATTGTAAGCCATACTCTTATAGTTGTTAAGCCAAACTTCAGAGTTTAGCACGGATGCCAATTGTTGTTTTGGCTTCAACGACTCAAGGGGGGGGGGGGGGGGGGGGTTTAATTGTTTTTTCAAAAAAAATATTTCCATCTTAAAAACTTTTCACAAAACTTTTCAAATCCGAGTTGCGGATTTGTGGCCTCCGGATCTTTTACAAAATCAATGAAGGGTTTATATAAAATCTTGAATAGAAGATGATGAGGATAAGAAAGATTAATTCTGAATAGGTTCGGGTTCAAAACTCAATAATAACAAAATGCAGAAACTGATTAAACCTTTAAAGATTAAGAATAAGTTATGCAAATTTCAGATATAAGCATTAACAATCAAGAACAAACTTGCAGGTTTCAGTTTCAGGTTTAATTCAGTTTCAGCAATCAAGAATGGTTTTGATCAACTCAGTTTTGAACATAAATAACACAGTCTTGATTACAATCGAACTCAGGTTTCAATGTAGTTTATACTGATCAAGAATATAAGTTGTATTGAACTTTAAACATCAAAACCACAGGTTCTTGATCGTAAACAGAAAGTAAAGGACTTTGAGTTTAGAGATGCTACACAACCAGATTTATCCTGGTTCAGTCACCTCCACTGTGACCTACATCCAGTCCCCACTCCACCTGTGGGATTTCACACACTAAAACACAAGCTTTGCTAGGTAGCTTGAAAAACCTTTACATCACAGAGCACTCCTTCACCTCGAGATATACCACACTCTTGTGAAGTGCCTCAATGTTCTTCCTTAGGGATAACTCACCCTAATCACTCAGAGAGACTCCCTCTCTCTCTACAATCAAAATGTAAAACAAAAAATTGATTCCTAACTCTCAATAGTCAGATAAACAAATTGAGCACTTATGAGAACAAAACACTCTTTTCACAATAAGCTCAAGAAAGATGATGAATGATGTGTATTGTATTCGATATGTTATTTGATGTTATTTGTTAAAAAAGTGTTCCTTTGATCCCTCTTTATATAGAAAACAAGTTATAGTCGTTGGGATCAATCAAAACAGATTTAGATCTGATTAACAGAATCTGTTTTCTTGATTATGGTTCTTGAAATAAGATTTTACATCGGCTCATATAGAATTCGTGTCCATCTTGAAAATAACCGTGTCCATCTAGCCATTAAGATTTTACATTCGGATGGGCTAGTAGACGAGCTCTATAAGCCACGTCATTGGACGGATACTTCTTTAAGAACTTAGCAAGTCCAAAGACATGTGTGGACGAGCGCTTCTGTCACTTTAGTGGACGAGCACATCTGTCACTTTAGTGGACGAGCGCTTCTATCACTTGTTGGATGAGCACTTCTGTCACTTGTGTTTGGACGAGCGCTTGTATTACTTCAATGTTGGACGAGCGCTTTGTATTACTTCAGTGTTGGACGAGTACTTTTGTTACTTCAGTGTTGGACGATCGCTTTGGACCAGTACTTCTTATTTCCAAAAATCATTTTCATTAACGAAAACTTATTCCTTTTAATGCAGGTAATGAAAAATGATTTTCTTCATGCATCTTTTTGATTGAGCTTCTTTGTGACTAAGAGATTTCTTTCTCTTACAAATCATCTAAGACTTAAATCTAATTTCTCCGTTAAGCTTTTGTCTTGATGATTCCTTTGATCTCTGTCTTTGCTCTTTGACTCCTCCATGCAGCTCTTTCGATTCCTTCAAGTTCTTCCTTGAATATTTTCCTTGTCTTTGCTCACCGAACTTGTTGATTACTGCTTGATACCTGTCTTTACAATTTGACACTAAAATACTTGCACACATTAAGTTATATTTGTCATATATTAAAATCTCGAAGTCATTGAGTCTAACAGACGACAGTTTTCCCACCAGTGTTCAGCCTCCTCTGTAAGCATAAAGGTAAAAGATGACCTTCTGCTGTTCGTTGCATCCCATATCCCTGAAGATCTTCTCAGTCTCCCTCGGCTACAACAAAGCTCCCTCCGGGTGGTAAGCTTCCTTAAAAGATGGCAGGTTGTTTCACTAGAACTTGTCCAATCCCTGAAACCCGGCTGGCCCATCGTCGTTGTTGTTCTGGTTCTGGCCTATGGCATTGGCGAGTAGTGCCAAAGCATTGACGATCTCTTGGTCGTTCCTACCTCTTCCTTCCATTGGTTCCTACATTTACCCGAGACAACAGTTAAACACAGGGAACCAAGTAGGAAGGTCTAATGGTTCTTAATACTAGAGCATCATTAACTATAACAAGTATAGATAATTCAAACAAAACACGCAGAAAACTCGTAACAAACTCATACCACGTCCGGATAGGGCGGAACTACTCTGATACCACTAAATGTGACACCCTCTACCCCGCATGCATTCAAAAGCGATAACACAAATATTAAAGTGAGAGAACACATGTATATATAAATATATATATATATATATATATATATATATATATATATATATATATATATGATTATCAAGATCGGAAAGAGACTGCCGCATTGTAACATAACGCAGAAATAACCAAACCATGTTTATAAAGAAAACATAACATAAAACAAAACCATAAACGAACCCAACCCCGCTGTCCACTACAGAGCTTGTATAACCAATCTGATAAAACAACTCGGATACAACTGGAAACAACTAAACAACTACTGAAAACAGGAAATCCTATCTACGAGTCGCGGCTCCTCAGAGTCACTCATTAACTGGCTGCACATCGACCTCTACATAAACGATACATAATAATCATTATCATATAACGTGTATGCTATGCAATGCAGTTCTGCTCCACTCCTCTACTATTGTACTTGAATCCAAACTAACTCAGAATGCCAACTTTGGGGTTACATTTCCCCATTGGCCAATAAGAACCAACGCCGGGGCAATCCACCAAACCATGGGTGGACCCCTAGGATAGCCGACACATCTTATTCTCGAATGCGCCACCACTGTGTATACTTGATTCCCTTTAAGAGGAATCCCGCGGATGGCCAAATCGTCTTACTCTTAGACAACCTCCCATATGTTGCACAATCCTCAAATCAACATATCCGATGCGTGAATGCATGGCAAACAACACACAACCACAACCACAACCACCACCTCCGCTTGGGCCTATAGGCTACCCAAGTTTTATCATCATCAACACCTCGACCACTAGGCTATCGAGGATTATAGTTTAACATTCATCGTTAAGTATTTTAAGCATTAACAACACTCTGGCCATTAAGCACCAGAGCTCAAAACCTTGACCATCAAACATCAAGGCCTCCTTGGAGTGAACACTAGGCTACCAAGGTAGAACATCTTATCACTTGGAGCGAACACTAGGCTACCAAGGTACAACATCTTATCACTTGTCTTTGGTATCTTATTTAGTCTTTTAAGCATTTGGGGTGAAAAACCCTATTTCAACATTCTGGTTTCTATTCCGGTCTGGTGAGCACAGGCATGCTTACCCTCAGCACAGGCGTGCTGGACCTGCTGGCAAGCATGGGCATTCTGCCTATTGAGCATGGGCGTTAAATGCTTGCCCTGCTCTGGGTTTCAAACTGGAGCACGGGCGTGCTTCTTGTTAAGCATGGTCGTGCTCAATGGAGCGTGGCCGTACTGATCTGGGCAGAAAGGGTCAGAAACCCTTTCCCAAATCCTTGGGACAGTTCACAGGTTCAACCTATTGGCTTTTACTAAACCATTGAAAATCAGTTTCATTAATCTTAACTGTTCTTCATTAATATTCATGTCTTATCATCATGGGGAATTATTTCTTTAATCACAGCTTCATTATTAATGTCCCTAAAATGTAACATCGGTTATTTTATGAATGGTTAATGTATTAGGATTAGGGTTAGGACTTGTATTATATATAGCTGGGATGTGGTTTGAGGCATAGAGACCTTTGCTTGGCAAGCACACAACCTTTTCAAGTGAGTTTGAACGTAGAAACAAAATTAGGGTTTCCCGGTTAGCATCTTTGAGACATGTGAGTGTGAAATAAGAAATTTGGAGTTTGGAATGAGATTAGACCTTTTTGATGGTTTGAAGCTGTTTATTAGGTCTTGATGAGCCTATATCTCAAATTTGAGGTCAATCAGACGTCGAACGGTTCAAGAATGCATGGAAACACAAACCGAGCGTTTTGTGATCGATTAATTAATTGAAAGTTGGAATATTAATTTTGGTCGGTCCTGAGTACAATAGGTCTTAGGATTAACGTAAAATAATTACAGAAAAATATTCCAGCAGTAGGTTACACAGGAAGATGCGAAAGAAAACACCCAGTTGTGCCGACGGAACAACACCCAGTGATACGTGTCATTACCAGTCGAAGGTGTAACACCCCTATTTTCACTGCTTTCTAGTGTCGGTAATTAATATATAAAAATATATTTTTATCTGAGACCTAGAAAATTATTTTGGGTGAAATACTGTTATTTTCCTGTCATGTTTTATATTTTAGGGTTACGATGAAATTTTGGGTTGAAAATTCAGATGGAACCCGGTCTGCGTTTTCACTGACAGTAAAAGTTTACTGCTCAGAAGACCTAATTTTGAGTCGTGAACGAGATGAAAAATGTTTTTATCGTATTTAATACGATACTGGAAGTTTTGAAAATTTTGGTAAAAAAAAATTTAAAATATTATATTTGTTGCGGGCATATACGTCGAGATGTCTCTAGGAAAAGCATGCGCCAGATGAATCGAGGAGTCGGCAACGTAGCAGAGAGGGTGGATTTGACCGACTTGACGAGCATTTATGACGAGCTTATCCGTGTCATAATGGCCATAATGGCACATTTATGACAAAGTGAAATTTTCCTATGAAATGACCATTTTGCCCTTGTCTTTTTATGACAATTGCAAGCAAATGCCATTGGAAAAGTTGATCATAAACCTATCCAACACTCACAGCTCACTCTTGTCTCCTTCATTTAAATATGTTGTCTTCTTCATTAAGCATTTTCTTCCATTTCCATGTTCTTTCCTTCAAAGTTCTTAACTTTGCCATAAGAACACCATAAGAAAATTCAAAAGAACTTAATCCAAATCTTGTTTTTCTTGGATCATCAAGAGGTAATAACTTATTCTATTGTCATTTAAATCATTTCTCTTCACAACTTTTGTAGATTCATGGCTAAGATTCATATGTTCTTCATTTACCTTAAAGTTCATGGAGTTAGATTCAAAAAATTCATAACTAATTCTAGAAAACTCCTTTTGACATGAAACCAATTGCTATGATCTTATAATCATCTCTATTTTCATCATCTAGAAGCATAAGATCATGAGAAATTTCTTTCCCTAATTTCTGGTTATGGCCGAACCTAGGTCAAATTTGTGTTCTTAGGTTTTGTTTCATTTTCATGTCTTGATTCATGATTCAATCCTTTTGTCTCTTGCTAGTTCTTGTATTCAAGTATGTAGAAGATCAAAAAAAAAAAACTTTAACCTATTGATCTCATCAAAACCGAAACCCTAGGTTTGTGTACTTAATGGTTTTGTGATTCAAAAGTTGTTTGTAACACTTGAATCAAACTCTAAGCTTTGTATGTTGATTAAATCCAAGAGTTTAGAAACTTTAGAGATTTCTAACCCCAAACTCAGCCCTTGGCCGAAACCCTAGTTCTTGGAACTAGATGAGTTTTAGTTCATGTTCTTGGTTCATAATCTTGGTTTAAGTGCTTAATCATGTTTAAGTTACTTATGGATCATAAATCCCTAAGTTAACAAAATTTTAACTTTCCTAACCTAGAAAAGTTGTTGAGGCCGAACCTTAACCTCCATGAGTCAAGTATGTTTTTGTTTGATTTGATTTATTTTGGTTGCAATTCGTTATGAAGGAATCGATCGGGTTGGTTTGACCTAAAGCCGACAGAGGAAGCCGAATCAAATCAGGAGATTATTTGAAACCGTTAGTTCAAGTCTCCAAGAGGTAAGGGGAGCTTACCTGAGGGATTTTCTCAATAACTATTTGCTTGTAGTGTGGTTTATGTGATTTATATGTGGTTGTGGTTATTTGTTTATGTTGCTTACATTGTGTTGTTTATCTGTGTTTCGGTGATTGATTTGCTTTTAATTGATTTAATTATCTGCAGTAGTATATTATGTTGCTATGATGCATGATCATCCTGGTGATATAATTATGATGATGTTGTTGAATGATGAATGTTGAATGTTGTTTGAGAGGCCTGACAGTGGTCAGTGCACAACCGATTAATCAGATAAAAGATTTAATAAGCTGTGAAAATTTTATTCAATGTTTTATGTGAAAGGTTAGAATATAATAATGGTGGAAAATATTATTTTGGAAAAATAATGAGTTTTGAGAAATATTATTATTTTAATGATTTGTTAGTGTAAAAAGCAATTTATGAGTCACGGTGAGAGCGTAACCGTGAAATTTTTTTTAGTACTGCTAATTTTTACGTAAGAAATTCCAAAATATTATAAAAAGTTATTTTGTGAAATTAATATTCAAAAATACTTTATAAAAATAAAAATAATTAAAAAAAGATAAAAGTCAAAGTTTGACTTTAAAAATATTTTCTTGGAAAATGATAAACGATGGCAAGTTTTGAATTTATTTACGGTGAAAGTTTAAAAATAGCAGTACTTGTTTTAAGAAGAGGTTTAATTTGAATTGATTTAATTTTTAAAGCTGAAGTTTCAGTAAAAGAGTTTTTGATGAGTTGACGTTTTACAAACGAATTTCAAGTAGAAATGATTTTCTGTAAATAAGTTTACTCAATGACGTATTTCCGGTCACTTGGATAAGTTGCGAAGATCTTATTTTGGAGTTGTTTTTCACAAAAAAAAAACGACGTAAAACGTTGATATGGAACTTAATAACCGAGACGTCGGGGTATTAAGGTTCGTTTTGTTGTAGACTGGGTATCTACTTAAAGAAGTTAAAACGTTTTAAGATGTTTTCTATTACCACGAACCTAAGACTGATTGCAAGGTCTAGGGGCTTCGTGATTGAGCACTCGGACTTTGAGATCCTGTGTTGTTAATAAAAGTTGTAAAGATGTTAAAACGATGATGCTTTTGAGAGCATTCGATGTTAAAATGATGATGCTTTTGAGAGCATTCGATGTGAAAACGATGATGCTTTTGAGAGCATTCGATGTTTGAAACGACGATGGGTTATAAGCTTTTGAGAGCTTTGACAAATAAAGATATAAAACAAAGAAAAGTGTTTTCTTGCATGCATTTGGCAGACGTGCCATGATCAAACGAGTGATTACCTTGCGGTGTCAGGGTAGATCATACCAACGATGTTCTCATTGTGCCTGGAGTTGGACAATGAGGCCCCTCAACATTGTTAGCACTCTGTGCCACGATGTTGGACAGTGTGTGATGGGTTTTATACGAGTGATTACCTTGCGGCGTCATGGTAGATCATAAAGATGTTCTTATTGTGCCAGGTGGACAATGAGACCCCACCAACGTAGTTAGCACTTGTGCCCCGATGTGGGACAGTGTGAGATGGGTTTTGGTCCCACCAACGTAGTTAGAACTGGTGCCCCTATGTGGGACAGTGTGAGATGGGTTTTGGTCCCACCAACGTTGTTAGCACTTGTGCCCGATGTGGGACAGTGTGAGATGGGTTTTGGCTATGTGCCTGTGGCTATGTACCTGTTTGCCTAGTGGTGGCAATTGAGTCTGATCAACTCATTATGAAGTTGGAGATATCTCATGAGATTAAGTGTGGATGTTAGATGATGTAACGAAGTGTTCATGCATAGTTTTCCAACGTTGATGTTTGGGGTGTGAAACCAATTGATAAACGGTATGCTATTGTAT
The DNA here is from genome assembly GCA_030762895.1 of Sophora flavescens. NCBI lineage: Eukaryota > Viridiplantae > Streptophyta > Magnoliopsida > Fabales > Fabaceae > Sophora > Sophora flavescens. Next base: position 95,239,992 of record CM061066.1, read on the forward strand.
TGATGTTTATGTTGTTATAAACATGAAATTGTGCATGTGCCTTCTTTTGTGTCGCGCATTTAGTTATTTTGTTAAATCCATATATTGGTGTCTCACCCTTACAAACATATCAGAGTCGCACAAGGGATAAGATCTCTACAAAAAGGAGAAGGCTGTCTAGTTCGAGGCATGATGTGCTGCTCCGGTTGGTGGTAGTGTCAGTTAGTTACGACCAGCTTAGGTCTTATTGTGTTATATTATGTTTTAAGAATAAATTAAACTGGTAAGGATCTAGGTGTGAAAACATATGAGGCGGTATAGTTGTATAACTTATATACAGTATGTATTTAAGTGTGGTTTGATTTTGTTGTTGTTGTCTTGAGGATTAAAAGAAAAAAAAAAGTTATCACCATATTTTGAAAAGATGAACGTTTAGAAAACATTATTTTCCGAAAGTAACCAGCAAATTAAGTTTTAATTTCCGTAAAGGGGTAAGAATGTGATGACCCGAGTTAGGGTGTCACAGAAGGTGGCCATGGTGACGCCACCTCACATTCCACCTAACCCTTTTGCATGTATGACACCTAACCCTTTTGCATGTGTGACACTTGTCTTCCCACTAACTTATCAAAACCTACCTAAATTCATCTATAAAAGGAAAATCACAAAAGTGACTTCATTTTTCCTCCTCCAACCTCATTTCACTCATCCTTCCATAGCCAATTTCGTTCCCTCACCTCTGTGTTGGCTGAATAGTTAATTGAAGGAAAGAACAAGTTGCACACTCATTCACACCCAAAAACTCATCTTATCTTGTTTCTGTAAAACCATCCCCTCTCCTTCTTCCACCATTGGATAGAGTTGAAATTTCATGAAGAGGTTCTAGACTAGTAGTTATTCACATCCAACGGTTAAAAGTTCTGTGCGTTCCCCAGAGTGAGAGTTATTCAACTCAGAAAAAGGAGATAAGCTCAACCCGAGTAGTTCCTGACCAGTCACCTTGGGAGGTTCATCCTAGGCTTATTCACCATTGGATCGAGCTAAAACTTTTTGAGAAGGTAAGGAAAATGTAGCTCTTTAATCTTACCGTTCACTTTTGTAAATAAATATCTGGGTAGTGAGATATAGAGCCAAAACAGTGGCGGATTTTAGGGTGTTTGTTGCAGATTCTAAGTTCCTTACAAGGTGTTGTTCACAATGTGGTTTCTTAGGTGGAATTTCGGAGACTTAGGGGCCTAGGTCCGTGTGAGGCAGAATCGTGAGGAGTATAGGACGAGTAATTTCGTTGCGTTTAGGTCATTGTACGACTCTCCAGGTGGGGGAAAGAAATTAGTTAACGTCGGAAATGGTACGGTGACGTTTAATTCGATAATGGCGTAGGGCGACCCAAATCCTACATGATTGCGAGTAACGGAATATCACGCTGGGGACTACTTAGTAGTACTCGTGATGATATTGAGATTGTGCGTTTATCGCCGTTATGTTTATTATATATTATTTTATTATTTTATGATTGTCTGCTTGGATGATTTAACTGGTTGAATTGATGTTGATAACTACTGGATTTCATTTTAGTTGTAGCTATAGTTCATGCGTTGAATGAGCACACTGGCCGGGGTTCAGAGGTGTGCACCGGATTGTGCAGCTATAGTGCCATTGCTTTGCATGGGCATCCTCCATCCGCGGACGAGGGTGTGCGCCGGGGACTCTGGGATGTGTCGATTTATTGATGTGATATTCGGATATGGCCGATACCTGATGAGATGATTCATACAACATTTGCATTGCATCATGTTGCTAAACCCTTTCCACGTTTGACGTTATATTGTTTCTTATCCCTTTTCTTCTTGTTGTTGGGTATGTTTTATTTATGTGATCGCTATAAGAAGACTCGGTGGAGAAGTCGGCTATGGAGGAACTAGATGGAACCCCTTATGAGCCAGATGCTGGAGGACGAGCAGTGGACCCGGGTAGTTGAGTAGAGAGACTACGACCAGTGCGTCTTTTTGAGGCATTTTATCTTTTGTTGTTTATATTAGTTTGTACCAGTTTATACCTATTGGGATCCTACTGAAGGGATTCCCTCTATTGTACTGCATCAGGATATGATGTGTATATGTTATGCATGTGTGTATATATGTTGTTTATATTTTAATTTCAAATTTATCCGCCGTTTTAATATTTACGCTCAACGATAATAACACGATTAGGTCCTAAATATTATGGATTTTTTTAATGGGACGTCGGGGGGTCTCATTTGGTGGCATCAGAGCAGTTTGGTTCTGAAAAGGACTGTGATTAGGGTTAACTGGTCATTTAGTTGAATCCACATCGGATAACAGCTATGCTTAGAAGTTTGGTAGTGAGTCCGACGCGACATATTTATAGCATATAGTATTTATATTCCAGTTTTATGTAGTATTATATGTCATATTGATGTGGGCTAATGATTTATTCTAACAGAATCATGGCTCGAGGTAGAGGACGCTGATGTGGTAGACGTGGTGGTAGAGCTATTGAGGGTGTTGAGAATGAGCCTCATCAGCCAAAGGCAGGGATTGGAGATGGAGGAGAGTCCATTGAGACTCTTTGGACTATCTGCGAGTTAGCATCCATTCTGTTGCAGCAGGCGCCACAGCAGAATGCTCAGAGGGTACAAAGAGAGGCAGAGTTGCAGGAGCGGCAAGATAGAAGGAGAGCCGTAGAGGCTGAGGATGCAGGACTAGATACCTTTCTTAAAGGTAAGCCACCACAGTTTGGAGGATAGTATGAGCCCGAGCGGGCAGCGTGGTGGATACAGGAGCTCGAGAAGATCTTTGACACCATGCGATGCAGAGATGCAGGAAGGTGACTTATGCCACTTTCATGCTGACAGGAGGAGCCGAGTCATGGTGGAGAGGCAAGAGGAGATTGCTTGAGGCTGAGGGCAGATTGGCCAGTTGGGAGTTGTTGAGAGAGTGTTTCTTCGAAAAAGGAGAGATACAAGAGTGTTCTATGAGACGTCTCATAGAACACTCACTAATTAGGCAAGAGGCAAGAGTGTTTCTTCCCTCGGTTAGTCAGACATGAGAATGAGAGAGAGTTCGTGGGTCTCCAGGAGGGAGACAAGTCTGTTGGTGATTATGTGGCCAGATTTGAGGCCCTGATTCAGTTTTCAAAGTTCTATCAGAGGTTCCCAGATGAGGATTGGATGTGCCGGTGGTTTGAGGAGGGTTTACGACACGAGCTGAGGAGGGCTATAGCACCCTTGGATATTTTTAGCTTTTCAAAGATGGTGGAGAGGGCCAGTGCTATTGATAGCATGGAGAGGAGGAAGGCTGCAGAGCAAAGACAACAGCGTAGTGGGGGTCCTACCCGAGCAGGTCATCAGAAAACAGCAGCAGCCAGCTACCGGCAGAGGAGCCAGTGGTTCTAGAGGTGGAGCTGGGAGAGGAGTTCCAGTGGCAGGGCGACAGACGGCCAGACCTCAGGCCACGGGGAGAGTGTTTACAGTAAGAGGATCTGAGTCTTCTCAATCTGCAGATCTTATTCAAGGTATGTGTTTACTATCTGGCAGACTCTCGCGTGTGTTGTTTAACTCAGGTACTACACATTCATTTGTTTCACTTGAGTGTGTGGATCATTTACATATGCCCGTTTCTCAACTACCATATACTTTGACAGTATCTACCCCTACCAGTGATCCTTTGATCACTAAATCTGTTTGCTTACAGTATCTTATAGTTGTTGAAAATAGGACATTTCTGGTAGAACTCATCTGTTTGCCTATGCAGCAGATAGACGTTATCCTTGGTATGGATTGGCTTTTAGCTAACCATGTAGTGTTAGACTATGCCCAAAAGACCTTATCTTTTCTTGAGCCTTCTAGCATAGTATCTGCTAATGAAGGAACAGCTATGAGGAGTGACGAGTCTCGGTAGTATGTGATGCTTTTATCTTTGGAAGCTAAGGAGACTCCGAGTATGGATTCTTTGCCTATCGTGAGAGAGTTTTCTGAGGTTTTCACTCCAGATGTTCCAAGTTTGACACCAGAGAGGAAAGTGGAGTTCGCAATAGATCTCATACCAGGGACCGGACCTATATCAGTAGCTCCTTATCGGATGTCACCAGTGGATTTGGCAGAGTTGAAGAAACAGCTGGATGACATGACGAAGAAGGAATTCATCAGACCGAGTGTTTCGCCTTGGGGAGCACAGTATTGTTTGTCAATAAAAAGGACGGAAGTTCTAGGTTGTGCACGGATTATAGGCAGTTGAATAAAGTTACAATCAAGAACAAATATTCGTTGCCTAGGATAGATGATCTAATGGATCAGTTGAAGGGAGCTTCGATGTTTTCCAAGATAGATTTAAGATCAGGATACCATCAGATTAGGGTGAAGAAGGAGGATATACCTAAGACCCCTTTCAGGACGAGGTATGGACACTATGAGTACCTAGTTATGCCTTTTGGTGTAACTAATGCTCCAGCGGTGTTCATGTATTACATGAATAGAATCTTTAGACTGTTCCTCGATAAGTTTGTGGTGGTGTTTATAGATGATATTCTCATCTATTCTCGTAGCAGGGAAGAGCACGATGAACATCTGAGAGTGATGTTACAGGTGTTGAAAGATAGGCAATTGTATGCTAAGCTATCCAAGTGTGAACTTTGGTTAGAGGAAGTACAGTTTCTAGGGCATATAATCGACAAGGAAGGGGTAGCTGTTGATCTAGTTAAGGTAGAGGCAGTGATTAAGTGGGAGAGTCCTAAGTCAGTGAGTGAGGTGAGAAGTTTTCTAGGATTAGTCGGGGTATTACAGGAGGTTTATCGAGGGTTTTTTGAAGATTGCGTTGCCTATGATGCAGTTAACGAGAAAGGGTACGACGTTTGTCTGGACAGAGAAGTGTGAGGAGAGCTTTCAGAAGCTCAAGGAGAATTTGACTACATCTTCAGTGATGACGTTACCAGATCCATTGGGACAATTTGACGTGTACTGTGACGCGTCATATCAAGGTTTGGGATGCGTTTTGACGCAAGAGGAAAGAGTTGTGACTTATGCTTCCCGTCAGTTGAGGGTTCATGAAAGGAATTACCCAACCCATGATCTGGAGTTAGAAGCCATAGTGTTCGCATTAAAGATATGGCGTCACTATCTTTATGGGGCTAAGTTCATTGTGTTCAGTGATCACAAGAGTTTAAAGTATTTGTTTGATCAGAAGGAGCTGAACATGAGGCAACGTAGATGGATGGAATTCATTAAGGACTGTGAGTTTTATCTTCAATACCATCCAGGGAAGGCTAATGTTGTGGCGGATGTACTAAGTCAGAAATCCTTGCACGTATCCGCAATGATGGTGAAAGAGATGGAGTTGCTTGAACAGTTTAAAGATTTGAACCTAGGTATGGATTTGACTGAGGATAGAATATGCTTAGGTATTATCACCATCAGTAGTGAGTTTTTGAGAGATCTTAAGGTTAAACAGGGTCAGGATGAATACTTGGTAGAGGTCAGTCGAGGCATAGATGAGGGCAAGGTGTCAAAGTTTAGGAGAGGATCAGATGGGGTGTTAAGGTTTAGAGATCGGATATGTGTGCCACAGGACTTAGAGATTAGGAAGATGATCTTAGAGGAGACACATAAAAGTAAGCTGAGTTTCCACCCAGAAGCCACCAAGATGTACCAAGACATAAAGAAAATGTTTTGGTGGCCAAAGATGAAGAAAGAAGTGGTGGAGTATGTTCTATCATGTTTGGTGTGTCAGAAAGCTAAGATAGAGCATCAAAAGCCTGCAGGGTTGTTGCAGTCCTTGGATATCCCAGAGTGGAAGTGGGATAGCATAGCGATGGACTTTGTGGTTGGATTGCCACGAACTTCGAAGAGGTTTGATGCGATTTGGGTTATCATTGATAGGTTGATGAAGTGTGCTCACTTCTTACCTATTGGTGAGAGTTATAGTCTTGAAAGGTTGACCCAGATCTACATCAAGGAAGTAGTGAGGTTGCATGGTGTGCCGTCGAGTATTATCTCCGACCGGGATCCTAGGATTACATGTAGATTTTGGAGGCAGTTACACAATGCTTTGGGGACAAAGTTGAGGATGAGTTCTTCTTATCATCCTCAGACGGTTGGACAATCAGAGAGAACGATTCAGTCGTTGGAGGATCTTTTAAGAGCTTGTGTGTTGGAACATGTGGGTAGTTGGGATGAGTTCCTACCTTTGATTGAGTTCAAATACAATAACAGTTTCCACAGCAGCATCGGGATGGCGCCGTATGAGGCTCTGTATGGGAGAAAGTGTAGGACTCCATTGTGTTGGTATGAAACTGGCGAGAACCAAGTGTTGGGTCCTGATATGGTACAACAAACAACAGAACAAGTTAGGAAGATAAGAGAGAAAATGAAGGAAGCCCCGGATCGGCAAAGAAGCTACAGTAACAAGAGGAGGAGACCCTTAGAGTTCCAAGAAGATGATCACGTGTTCTCGAGAGTCACCCCGAAGACCGGAATTGGCAGAGCTATAAATTCTAGAAAGCTCACCCCCCGATTCATTGGACCATTTCAGTTTCTTCGACGAATTGGTCCAGTAGCTTACCAGATAGCCTTACCGTCTTACCTTTTCAACCTTCACGATGTCTTCCATGTTTCCATGTTGAGAAAATATCACCCAAATCCTTCTCATGTCATTGAGCCTGAGTCCATACAACTCTGAGAGAATCTAGAATATGAGGCTTTACCGTCTAAGATTGCAGATAGAAGGATTAAAGAACTCCATGGTAAATAAATTCCCCTGGTCAAGGTCATATGGGATAGTGTCATAGAAGATGCTACTTGGGAGTGTAAGGCGGACATTCAGCAGCAGTACCTCCATTTGTTTTCAGGTATGTAAATTCCAAGGACGAAATTTCTTTTAATGGGGGTAAAAATGTAACATCCGTTATTTTATGCATGGTTAATTTGAGGATTAGGGTTAGGACTTGGATTATATAGCTGGGATGTGGTTTGAGGCATAAAGACCCTTGCTTGGCAAGCACACAACCTTTTCGAGTGAGTTTGAACGTAGAAACAAAATTAGGGTTTCCCGGTTAGCATCTTTGAGACATCTGAGTGTAAAATTATAAATTTGGAGTTAGGAATGAGATTAGACCATTTTGATGGTTTGAAGTTGTTTATTAGGTCTTGATGAGCCTATATCTAAAATTTGAGGTCAATCGGACGTCGAACGGGTCAAGAATGCAAAGAAACACAAACCAAGCGTTTTGTGATCGATTAATTAATTGAAAGTCGGAATATTAATTTAAGTCGGTCCTGAGTACAATAAGTCTTAGGATTAACATAAAATAATTACAGAAAAATATTCCAACAGTAGGTTGCACATGAAGATGCAAAAGAAAACACCCAGTTGTGCCGACGGAACAACACCCACTGATACGTGTCGTTACTAGAGGAAGATGGCCATGGTGACGCCACCTCACATTCCACCTAACCCTTTTTCATGTGTGACACCTAACCCTTTTTCATGCATGACACTTGTCTTCCCACTAACTTATCAAAACCTACCTAAATTCATCTATAAAAGCAAAATCACAAAAGTGACTTCATTTTTCCTCCTCCAACCTCATTTCATTCATCCCTCCATAGCCAATTTCGTTCCCTCACCTCTGCATGTGTTGACTGAATAGTTAAGTGAAGGAAAGAACAAGTTGCATACTCATTCACAACCAAAAACTCATCTTATCCTGTCTCTATAAAACCACCCCCTCACCTTCTTCCATCGTTGGATCGTGTTGAAATTTCATGGACAGGTTCTAGGCTAGTAGTTCTTCACATCCAACGGTTAAAAGTTCTTTACGTTCCCTAAAGAGAGAGTTATTCAACTCAGAATAAGGAGATAAGCTCAACCCGAGTAGCTCCTGACCAGTCACCTTGGGAGGTTCATCCTAGGCTCATTCACCGTTGGATCGAGCTGAAATTTTTGGATAAGGTAAGGAAAAGGTAGCTCTTTAATCTCACCGTTATCTTTTGTAAATAAATGTTTGGGTTGTGAGATATAGAGCCAAAACAGTGGCGGATTTTATGGTGTATGTTGCAGATTCTAAGTTCCTTACAAGGTGTTGTTCACAATGTGGTTTCTTAGAAGGACTTTCAGAGACTCAGGGGCCTAGGTCCGTGTGAGGCAGAATCGTGAGGAGTAGAGGACGAGTAACTTCGTTGCGTCTAGGTCATGGTACGACTCTCCGGGTAGGGGAAAGAAATTATTTAACGTCGGAAACGGCACGGTGACGTTTAATTCGATAATCGCGTAGGGCGACCCAAACCCTACGTGATTGCGAGTAATGGACAATGTCCATATCACGCTGGGGACTACTTAGTAGTACTCGTGATGATATTGAGATTGTGCGTTTATCACCGTTATGTTTATTATATATTATTTTATTATTTTATGATTGTCTGCTTAGATGATTTGACTGGTTGAATTGATGTTGATAACTGCTGGATGATGATGTTATGAGTTATGATTATTTATAAGCATGATATCTTATTATTTTAATTAGATTTTGATAATGATTATTATTTTGGAAATGATGATTTTATGACATGTTAGTAATGATGATGCTATGACATGACGATATTATGGTATGATGTGTTGAGTGTTATAATTGTGATTAGAGTTTGAGTAAATGATAAGTTATATCGAGACATGAGAATGTATTAGGGAATTCATGTTATATGTGTTAGTAGTGCCTAACTGAGATGATTCCTGAGATATGATGATAATGAGATTGATGAGATAAGATTTTATTGAGGTTACCCGTGAGATTATGATGAGCGGTTAGGGCACTAGGGGGTGACCTGAAACATGGTCTATGATATGGTGGACCTGAAACATGGTCGTGTGGGGTCTATGCCTCGGAGGGAGAATTCTTGGGGATAGGCTAACGGCGGACCGTCCTAGATATGATTTCATTTTAGTTGCAGCTATAGTTCATGCGTTGCATGAGCACCCTGGCCGGGGTTCAGAGCTGTGCACTGGATTGTGCAGCTATAGTGCCATTTCTTTGCTTGGGCATCCTCCATCCGCGGACGAGGGTGTGTGCTGGGGACTCTGGGATGTGTCGATTTATTGATGTGATATCCAGATATGGCCGATACCTGATGAGATGATTCATACAGCATTTGCATTGCATCATGATGGAGGGTAGAGGAAAGATCCTAGATGTGGATTGAGGATGATTGTGTTTTATTTGTGTATACTCTTGGAGATGGATGTTTAGTGTGCCGTTATTTAATTAAATGTTGGTAAACCCTTTCCATGTTTGACGTTATATTGTTTCTTATCCCTTTTCTTCTTCTTGTTGGGTATGTTTTATTTATGTGATCGCTATAAGAAGACTTGGTGGAGAAGCCGGCTATGGAGGAACTAGATGGAACCCCTTATGAGCCAGATGCTGGTGGACGAATAGTGGACCCGTGTAGTTGAGTAGAGAGACTACGGTCAGTGCTTCTTTTTGAGGTGTTTTATCTTTTGCTGTTTATATTAGTTTGTACCAGTTTGTACCAATTGGGATCCTACTGAAGGGATTCCCTCTACTGTACTGCATCAGGATATGACGTGTATATGTTATGCATGTGTGTATATATGTTGTTTATATTTTAAGTTCAAATTTTTTCGCCGTTTTAATATATACACTTAACGATAATAACACGATTATGTCCTAAATATTATGGGTTTTCTTTAATGGGACGTCGGGGCGTCTCATAGAACACTCACTAATCAGTCCTAGGGTCTTTAACTAAGCCCTATGAACATAACCTTACCTCTCACTCTATATTCATGTATTATGAACAACTAGGAGAAACATCCCTTAATTCTCATTATTATCCTTAACGTATTTTAACATCTTAACATCATTGTTGGCATTAGCATCATCAACAATCAGTACTCATAAAGAGCACAACACAACAACGGCCAATAACATCATACTCATCATAATCATGGCATCACAACATCAACATATTTATAATAAACAACATCAATCAATAATAACAGTCATGCCAATCATCAACATCATAACAGTTAAGCATTATATAACAAATATAACAAATAGGCATAAGGCATATAGACATGTTATCAAAGGAAAGGGTCATGGGTAACCCTTCGTCTTACGCTACCCCCAAGCCTACATACTCATACTATTTCTTCTCCCCATATTTGGAATCGAGATCACGATTCAAAAGAGAGAAAGAAGATCCACTTGGGTCCCTTCTCACTAGCTCTTGTCTACAACCTCAAGAACGACAAAGAGACACTTTGGTTCAATTCTAAGATCAAGAAATCAAAAGGAAAAGATTAAGACCTTCAAAGAAAGAACACAAAGGACAAGGTGCACGAATTTTACCTTTTCTAAAGTCTCAAACATCAAGCACAATGTACCCCTATTCGTAGTGATGTTCTCCTATCAAGAATCAGTGAAGAACGGTGCAAGAACGGGTTCCCTAGAGAGAGTTTTAGGGAGAAAAACCATAAGGATTCAAAGGGGAAGGAGGGAGGCAGTTTTCTGAGTGTTGGGGTCGTGTAAACTAGGTTTAGGTAGAGTATAATGGTATATATATGAGTTTGGGTCATTAGAGGCAGTTCAGAAGCCCAAAAACATATTTATGGTGCGTGTCGATTCGTGGGGTGAACGACTTTTCGCGGGGCGAACCCGGGAGTGCCAAAAACTGTCTGTCAGGTTCGCGGGGCGAACCAATGCTCGCAGGGTGAGGCCGAAACAGTCGAATTGGCCAAAACACCTCAAATAGGACGGGTAGATAATTCTCTTAGCTTTCCAACGCCACAAGGATTGCCTCGATCAAACATCTAGAACTCAAGATATGGCCAAAACAGTGAAACAGGTTACTTAGACTCTAAAAGGATTAAACTTTTCTAAGGCTAAACCTCCCCTAAACATGAACTTAGGCATCAAAAACAAGCATATACAAACATATATATGACATATATGAAAGCACTAAGCTTATTTACAAAAAACGGGGTGTTACATCCTCCACCCTCTTCTTAGTCTTTTTATTTCTTTTTTTCTAACAATGATGGTCCCACTCTTGTTTCTTTTTTGTCTGATGACAAAAAAGGGGGGAGAAAGGATAAATAAAGAATTAAATTTTATAAAGTCGGATTTTTGATCTAAGTGTTTTCTGCATATGTATATCTATTTAATTGCTCTTTATTTGAGATGATGCATGCTTCTATGCTTTGCTGATTAAACATATGCTCTGATACTATGTTTTCTCTGATACTATGATTTAGTACTTATGTTCAATGCTTTTTTATCTGCTGATTGAATTTTATTAAGTTTGTGTATGCTTTGTCTTAGGGGGAGACCTATAGCTCTCTTAGACTTTGCTCACTCAAATTTAATTGGTTTTTGTCATCATAAAAAGGGGGGAGATTGTTAGAACCAAAGTGGTTTTGGCTAAAATAATCTCTTAAGTTTTGATGTTAGAAAAGGGTTAAATTGAAATGGCAAAGTTGTGTCAAAGATCTAACTTGTTTATTCTATCTCGAGGTTCGTTAAAGTGTTGCTAGATGAGGAAACCTATATTTAGCTTCTTAGTTTTACTAAGAAACTATATCGGGTGTTAGCTCTCAATTGCTAGACGAGCCTTCAAAAACATGGTAAAATTCTGAGTCTATAAGGTTATCGCTAGACGAGGTTTTAAAAATTGGCTAAGGTAAAAGACACTAGACGAGAGTCTAAGCCTATGTGTGAAATGAGTAATAGACGAGCCTATTAATAACTCTTAATAGCAAGTCCAAAGACTTGAATCTAGAAGAGAAGTTAACTAGACGCAAACATCAGTAGACTTCCCAGTTTCTATACATAGTTAAAATTGCGCGTCCATAGCAGGGCCGGCCCAAGAGTGAGTGAGGCCTAAAGCAAATTTTGAGTGAAACCTTTTTTATTTTAAGTGAGAGATTCTACTTGGATAAGATGATATTTTAGGTTGGGCCTTTTTGTTAGTATGTGTGGTCTTTTTGGTTCATAAAAACTATGAGTAAATAATTTTTTTCTTAGTGGGCCTAAAGCTAGGGCTTTAGTAGCTTCACCCTTGGCCCATCCCTGGTCCACAGGTCACTGAAATTGAACCTGTCTATTAGAAGTGAATTTATTTCAAATGATTCTATATTTAATATAAAGGAATGTATGTTTGTTTCCCTTGTTGCTTCAATTATTTACTCTTTATTTCTTGAGATTAGAAACTTAGTACCATCGAGAACATAAACCTTTGTACTCTGACACCTATATTACTGTAAATTTAAACCAAGTACAAAGAAGGAAAGTCGGAAAGCAACCTTCGGTACAATAGGGAAGTGACAACACTACTTTGAGCATTCCTCTAATAACCAAGAGAACTTCCCAGGAAGCATATCAAGCTGTCAGTCTTAACGGACCTCAGTACTAAATGCTATCTCTAAACGGATATTTACTCAAGACCGTTTAAGAAAAGATGAAGATGTCTATATACAGTAGACGATCCCAAGAGAAGAAACAACTTGATGCTGTGAAATTTTCAAAATACAAAATCTCTGATCAAATTTCATTTGAATATTTTCAGTTGTATTCTTCGTGATGTAAAACTTTCATATTATCACACATAGTGAGTTCATAGATCAAAATCTGTAAATCTCTTTGTTAGAGTTAGAACCTGAAGAGGCTTGGTAAAGAAAGAATACTTGTAGCCTGAAGATGTGTTGAATACTTGTAATCTATTTGGAAAATAGTGGAGAAAACCTTCAGGTAGAAGGGACTGGACATAGCTCTCGGTTGGAAGAGAGTGAACCAGGACAAATCACTCGTGTGAATCTTCTATCCATATCTTTTACAGTCTTTGTTTATACTAACTGTGGGGATTTGGATGAGTCTATTAACTCTTTAAAAAGGTTTTCTTGTTAGTGTGTACTTATCTTGTTTTGCTTGCAAAAAGGTTTAAGAAAAGGCTATTAAGAAACACAATTCAACCACCCCCACCCCCCTTCTTGTGTTTCCCTGTGTCAACTTCATAAATATCATCCCAATTAAACACTAATACAAAGGGAAGAACATCAATGTTCCCCACAAAGTGGCTTTGCTAACAAAAACAATGATGGTAAAGCAACTTCAAGCATTAATTTGTGATACTAAAAGTTATCAGTGGTACATATACTTTTGATGCACAAAACCACCAATTAGAAGTTCAAAGTAATGGTAATTTGTAACATTTTTTCATATGCAAAAAGCACTATCTCATCATAATCTAAAGCATATACACATCAGGATATCATTGGGATAACTTACTATTTAGTCTGCTTCATCGATCATCTCCTGAATCTCTGTTAGTGAAATTTTCGCCTAGCTCTTCTATAACATGCTTGATGGTGTTTGATGCAGATATATTTCCCTGCATTGACCTCAAATAATGAGAATCAAGAAGTAGAAATGATGTATAGCAGTGGAAAACTCACATTTTTATCTTGATTAATATGTCCTTTTCTCCTATTTTAGATGTCATCATGTTTTTTTATAAAAAAAAAATGTATTAGAAAAAGGATATCGGAGGTACCCTAACCTATATACATAACCGAAAGACAAAGTAAAGAACCACCGTAACCAAAATACTGGACAAACATAGCCAACATTGCTATTACACCAATCTAACCCATCCACACACAAAAAATAAAAAGAAATAACAAAGAAAAAACTACACCCATCAATCAACACATGCCATTTGTTCAAATGTACCAAATAGAATAATAGGTTATCTGATCACAAGGTCTACCTCCAAAAACAAACGCATACCACAAAATAGAGCACCTATGCTCAACAGGACCAATGTCCAATTGAAATGAACTGAAATGTAACTTGAAATTAGCCGAACTTCACTTGAGGAGAACTACGGGTGTAGGGGATAAAGATCATGGTCTGACGAACTATTTATAGCAGACCAATTTGTGCTGAAAAATACCGACCAGAGCTCTCAGTAAATTACCAAAACTTCCTGAGAACATATAACAACCATCATTAAATAGCAGCGGGATCAAATAAAAAAACAAAAAAAAAACCAACTGAAACACGATAATTCCAGCAACACGAATGGCAACAGTAAATCCCAAATGATATAAACATAATACAAACAGAAAGAAATGACATCAGTAAATCCCAAATGTTGTTCTACACAAATCATCACAATATTAAACTTATAAAACTGAAGACCAAACCCTATTGTGAAAGAAAATCCCAAAAAAAAAAAAAAACATAATCTAAGCAGGAACCCCTAGCAAAGGCCTTTACCAAGGACTTATGCACCAGTATATTTGTTGTCCTATATGAAAATATCTGGTTGATCTTCAGCTCCCAAGAACTTTACCAAATTACAGTAATTAACATCTTCATTGTTGGAACCTCCTCTCCTAGTCCCTGCCAATCACTATGCTTACTCTTAGATACACCCAATGAATATTCAATCTTCTATTACCTAAGAAAAACATATAAATGTGAAAATAGGAAGAAAAAAAATTAATAGGAAAGGCCAAAAAAGAATCCTTAACTATATAAATGACTCAAATGGACATACATGATACTATATTACCTTTTACTAATTGCAATTAAACAGAAACAGACGTACAAATTAAATAGAAAAGCTAAGCCTGGATAATTTATAATTACATATTCACATCAATTGTTAATTCACTAGTAGCTACATACTACTTGCTCTTTTGATCGGTAAGAGAATATAAGGAGAAAGCTATACACACTACACAGAAGACTCACACAATCACGATGATTCAAAACCACATGATAAAAGCCAAAACAGATCTCATTTTCATATTGAAATTCTTCACTCCCCATGAAGCAACATAAATATTTAAAATTTTAATTTTAATATAAGGTTAATCATCATTCATCAATGTCCCTCTAACTATCCATATTTGGTTAAATAAACTCACCTTAGTGAATAAAGTAGCATCAAATCATTTAGCACGGTTATTAGAAGATGATTTCAATTTAGAATTTGATGTAATTGACTATGATTTCTGATTTCAATTCTATTTCATTCAAATTGAGTAACTGGTTCTATGCTTAATGCTTCTATTGGATTGATCAACTTTGGATTGATGTTTGATTCAATTTCACAATTTGAAATTTTGTTATTGGATTGGAATTGAAGTAGATTACCCTTGGAATGTGGATTCTAGGAATAGAACTCAATTGCAATGTATTCTTATGAATCTCATGCTTAATGTTTGTGCTAATTCTTGAATCACTTAAGGAATTAGGATTCTTAATTGGTACAAAAGGATTATCACCTAAGGAATTTGGGATAAATCTAGGTTAGTGATTTGAATGTCAATTGAACTGAATGAATTGGAATTTGGATTGAATAAGGTTACGTCAAGTGAAGAATTGGAGGATTCTGATGCCTAACCGCTTTTACCTACATTGAATTCATTTGTTACTTGTATTACATTCATTCATTCTTGTGACAATTTGTAATAAAAATTCATAAACATTCTTGGAATTAAAAAATTCATTCGTTCAAATAGCTATTGCTTAAGCTACGTTGTTACTTGAAATACAATCCTCGTTGGGAACGATACTCTACTCTCACTTTATTACTTGTACGATTTGGTACACTTGCCAATACATCAACAAGTTTTTGACGCCGTTACTGGGGATTGTTGATTTCAATATCAACAAGGCTAAAGCATTGTTAATTTGAACATTTTTTCTTTCTTTTTTATTCTATTGCTTTTGTTAAACTAGTGATATATTGGATATTCTCATCTTTGCTTGAGCTTTTGTGTAGTGTATGCAAGGTAAATCTACAGGTGAGCTGTCATTTGATCCCGAAGTTGAGAAGACGGCAAAGAGGAATCAGAAAGCATCAAAAAAAAAGAAAGAAGCGAGAGAAAGAAAAAGCAAATTCTTCTTCTTCATCACAAGTTCAACAAGAGGTTATCATGGCTGAAAATGTGCAAGGAGACTGAAGGACATTGGGAGAGTATTCTAATGGTCCAACCAACCGAAATCATTCAAGCATTGTTAGACCTCCGGTAGCTGCGAATAATTTTGAGATCAAGCCGGCATTACTCAATATCATGCAACAAAATCAATTTAGCGGAGTTGATGCCGAAGATCCAAATAGTCATGTCTCAAATTTTCTAGAGATATGTGAGACTCTCAAGATTAATGGAGCTACGGATGATGTTATAAGGTTGCGGATGTTCCCCTTCTCATTGAGAGATAGAGCCAAGGCTTGGCTCCAATCTCAACCAAGAGGAAGCATTACTACTTGGGATGACTTGGAGGAAAAGTTCTTAGCAATGTATTTTCCACCGTCAAAGTTTGTGAAGTAGAGAGGAGATATTTCAAGCTTTGTGTAACGTGATGGTGAAACTTTGTATGATGCTTGGGAACGGTTCAAGGAACTCTTAAGGAAGTTTCTGAATCATGGCTTTGATGATCTTCAACAAATATAAATCTTTTGTAATGGATTGAGGCCTTCTACAAAGCTCATGTTAGATGCATTGGCGGGAGGTTTTATGAATTCAAAAACCGAAGAAGAAGCTTTGAGGTTGGTTGAAACCATGGCATCTAATGATTATCTCATGAATCATGATAGAGGAGGCACATCAACAAAGGGGATGATAGAGCTTAATTCTCAAAGTGCACTTTTGGCTCAAAACAAAATCATCACTAATCAATTGGAGGCAATCACAAAGCAACTAAATGCTGTGAGTTTAGGGCCAATGCAAGCACAACAAGTAATGAGTTGTGATTTTTGTGGAGGAGAGCATGAGAATGGAAAATGTGAAGTATCTCTAGGCTCTCAAGAGGAAGCAAAGTACCTGGGAAATTTTCCAAGACAAGGGCATAATTCTTATTCAAATTCCTATAATCAAAATTGGAAGAAGCACCCTGACCTTCCTTGGTCACAAGAAGCTCCACAAGACAACACATCTTCACAACAACCAATACTCAAAAATCAACCACATCGAGATACCGTTGAGAGAATGAATAAGTTAGAGAGCACTCTTGCACAATTCATCCAAGTCACACAATCTAACTTCAAGAACACCGATGCATCAATCAAGAACCTTGAAGTGCAGATTGGACAGCTTTCTAAACAAGTTTCAAGTGCATTAATGGCTGGATTTTCTGGAAATGCCACTAATAATCCAAAGGAGGAGTGCAAAGCTATCACGTTGCGAAGTGGAAAGTTAGTAGAGCCGGTTGTTGATCATTCCACAAGTCAAAATGCTGAAAGTTCTTAATTGGGAAAGAAGATGGTTGGGACTAATGAGAGGGAAGAGAGTTCAAAGAGAAAGGAAGAGTTGGAACCTCAAGATGATAGGAAGGAAAAGAAGCTGAAATTAGTTGATGAAAATTCTATATTGAGGAGGACGAAGAGTTAACTTTTGAAAGAAAGGGGCAAGCCACAAGAGATTCCTTCGTATGTGAAAGTGTCATATCCAATTGAGAAAAAAGGAAAAAGAAATAAGAGCAATTTGATCGATTCTTGGATATCTTCAAACAATTGCAAATAAATATTCCCTTTGCCGAAGCATTGGAGGGCATGCCATCATATGCAAAGTTCACGAGGGAATGGCTTGCAAAGAAGAGAAAATTTGAACCAAGTGAGGTAGTGACCTTGACTGAAAATTGTAGCTCAATTCTCCAACACAAGATTCCACCTAAGTTGAGGGATCCGGGATCCTTTACAATTCCTTTTGTCATTGGAGAGGTAATAAATGCTAGAGCCCTATGCGACCTTGGAGCAAGTATCGATCTTATTCCATTATCCATATGAAGAGGCTTGGCATTCATGATGTGGAACCAACCATGATCTCATTGCAACTTGCGGATGGATCAATTAGGAGACCATATGGTTTGGTGGACGACTTGCTTGTGAATGTAGGAAAGTTCATATTTCCCATGGATTTCTTTGTCTTGGATATTGAGGAAGATGTGAGCATTCCTTTGATTTTTGGAAGACCCTTCTCAGCTACCGTCGGAGCCTTAATAGATGTACCAAAAGGCGAGCTTATATTGAGGGTGAATGAAGAACAAATGGTTGTGAACATGTTTGACAAGGAGCCTATGGACACTTCACCAATTATCCATGCTCAAGTTCATTTTGTGCAAAATCAAGAGGTTCAAGAAATTCACAAAGATGAACATGGGAAGAAAAAGAAGAGCAATGGAAAAAGAAGGAAAAAGAAGAAGAATAAGTCTCAATGGTCATCTCAATTCCAACCACTTTGGCCAAAAGAGGATCATTCATCAAAGAAGGGCAATACACCATTGTTTGATGTTGAGGACAATGTGAGGAGTGGTGGAAAGAAAAGCAACAAAAATGCACCATTCTTCTCATTATTCAAACCACCTTGAGCATCAAATAATCAGGCGTCAAGCTAGTGACGTTAAAGAAGCGCTACTTGGGAGGCAACCCAAGCATTTTCTTCTTGCATTATTGTTCTTTTTGTTTCTATCATGAAAAAAAAACAAATAATTCATTGAGTTGTTCCTTGATGTGTAGGCCATCTAATGTGGTTTAATTGCTTTGAATTGTTGTGCAGGCACATCTAAGGAAAAAGGACCAAAGGAAGGGGAAAAAATGGCACAAGAAATGGTGAAAATGACCCTCTGTGGGTGTCGGGCGCTACTGTGAGCGTTGAGCGCAAACAGAAAGCAGAATCAGCGAAAAATACTCAACCTTGGGCGTTGAGTGCAGGTTCCTAGCACTAAGCGCTAGCAAGAGTTTTTTTTTTTTTTTTTTTTGCACATGCTCATCCATTGTGCAGAAGAAAGGGGGTGCTCTAAATTCTTTACTTTTTAAACCTCCTTAATTTCTAGTTAGTTGTAGTTGACTAAATAGCCCAAACTTGCATATCTTGCACAAAAATTGTATTTTGAGTGGATTTTTGTTTAGATTCTCTACTAAGCATAGAACTTTTGCTTGGCTGAAATTTCGTACACCATGAATTTTGTACGTGCTGAGCATATGATTTCATTGAAACCATTGATCCTTGTGAATTGTTTGTGCCAATTTTTCATGCTATGATTGATGCAATGTTGGATGTACGGATTTCTCTTGCACATAACCATGAACTGTGAGCTTTTGAGCCCAAACACATCATATCACTTGATTTCTTTCATGTGTGCTTGTCCATCACTTGCATATTCTCACTTTTTCTTGCCTTGATGCTTGTTACTATCACATTGTTCCTGCATAGTCATAAATGATTGAGACACCAATTCTTTGTTTAAGCTCAGGGCCATAATTACTATTGATGAGCCAAATTGAGCCTTGGCCTATTTTTCTTGTTATGATAGCTCATCATAAGCCTAAATCCAAAAAACAATTTTTCCCTCTATTTTGGCTTAGAGGAATGTTTGGACTTAAGTTTGGGGTTGTTCTCTTGCTTAGGGACAAGCAAGCAAATAAAGTTTGGGGTGAGATTAGGCCACTAAAGATGCCTACTATGAAAAAAAAAATTCGAAAAAAGAAAAATAGAAAAAGCCAAAAAGAGAAAGAGAAAAAGAAAAAGAAAAAGAAAAAGTTTACAGCAGTTGAGAAAAAGGCAAAAATAGAAAAGAAAGAAAGAAAAGAAGGAAAAAAAAGAAAAGAAAAAAGTTGTAAATAAATAAAAGGTGTGTTGGTACAAATTCCGTGCCTGTGTACTAAGCATTTGAATCCCAAAAAGTCAAAATATTCCTTAAAGCCAAAATAGCTTAACCTACATTCCATGATTTTATCCACCCTCACCTTAGCCCCATTACAACCTAATAAAAGACCTCATGATATGTGTTGCATTAACATGTGTGATATGTGTTCTTAGCAACTTGTCAAGATTAAGATTGGGGAATGCATTGTGATTGGAATTGCAGGAAAATATCACCTAAGTAAGGATGTGTGAAACACTTGATAGAGAGGTTGCAAAAGAATATTTTGTGCATTCAATGGAGCTAATTTTGTAGTATGTTTGATTGTTTTAAAGCACGAAGCATGTGATCAATTAGAATTGATGCAATGATTGTGTGATGCTTGTGCATTTTGCAAAAGTGTTAAGGAATTGAAGTTTTGCATGAGTAATGTGTTTCACAGGGGAATTGTGTAACAGCCTGATTTTTAATTACGTTGTTTAACCAGTTAAAATATAATTAAGTATATTTTAATCTGAGAGTTAGAAAGTGATTTTAAATAAAATAAAATCATATTCATAGTCTCTCATATGGTAGAAGGCTACGGTGAAATTTTGGGTTGAAAATTCAGATGGAGCCCGATCTGCGTTTTTTTAACTGACAGTATAATTTTATACTGACAGAAAACCCTAATTTGACCCGAAAACTGAAATTTGTAGATTTTTTTATATTTTGTCCGTGGGAAAGTCTACTTTTCAAATTTCTGATCAGAAATAAAATATTATGTTTATTCGAACGAATTTTGGTAAAAGTTCGGACGAAAAACAGTCGGCGTTTTCACTGACAGTAAGATTTTAATGATCAGAAAACCTAATTTTGACTCGTGAATGAAATGGTTTATATTTAAATCATATTTCCAACGAGTTTGGTTAGTTTGAAAATTTTCAGTCGAAAACGAAATATTATGTTTTTATACGAGCGTAAAACCCTAATTGGGAAACCGACGGAGTCCAAAACGGAACTGCAGAGATCGTCAAGAGATCGGGACAACGAGTCATACATGATGACTCATGGAGGATGAGTCACCAAAAAATTATGAGCATTAAATGCTAGTAATCATGACTTTTAGGCGAAAAAGACCAAAGTACCCCCAAGCTTTCGCGGGTATTAACCAGACAAATCTACGCACTCTTAACCACTCATTTTACGTGGTTGTAAACCTCCCACATCTCCTCAATTTCTTGCATCCATATAAACTCAACCATACCTATTTCATTTTGCTTTCGTTTCATTATTTTCCTCTCAAAAACCGAAATCGGGTAAACGACGGAGCTGCGTACGGAATTTCCGGGAACCGCTAACGGATAGGATCGGTGAATCATTGGTGAGTCACTTTGTGTGGCCCAAAATCAGTCACACCTCCATCAAATGTGAGCCACATATTTATTAATCATAGTTAAGCAAAGTAACCCTAGTTAAGTTAATTATTAACTATGGTTAAGCTTATATTAATTAATTAATCACAAAAACCATTAATCTAAAAGTTAAAAACCAAACAAGGCCTAAGATTTCCCTTATAAAAGCCCTCAAAACCGTGGCCTCCCCTCACCATTTCACTCATCTTCTTCATCTTCTTCATTTCTTCACCAAAAACATCTAAACTCCATTTTCATTCTTCAAGAGCTCCAAGTGATTCCATTACAAAGCTTGCCAAGATCATCATCTATTCTTCTTCTAATTTCCTAACTTGAGGTAACATGATCATCTCATCTCTTGTTTAAGCTTTTGTTCTTCATATGTCATAGTTTTCCATTTCTAGATCTAGAACTTGTAACAACTCTAGAAAATTGTAGAAAAATCATAAAAATGTGAAACCAATTTCTATGATCTAGATATAATCCCTAATTTCATTATCCAAAAGCATGTTATCAAAGTCATTTTCCTTCCCTATTAACCATTCTTGGCCGAACCTAGGTGAGAAAGTGAGTGTGAAGTTTTTGTGTCATTACTCAATTCTATCACTTGTATCATGCTCTCTAATACCTATATGGTTATAATCTAAGAGCTTAACTTCAACAAAGATTTCTATCCTAATTTTATGGTGTTTCGCCGAAAATCTAGGGTTTAGGAGTTTATAGATTTTGTTAATTTAATGAATTCTAATGATTGGTTAATACTCTTAAGTATCTATTTAATCTAAAACCAATAGCTAGAATCAAAATAAATTTCCTATCCTATTTTACTAAGTGAGGCCGAAACTTAATTAAAAAGGAGATTAAATTATTTTGTTAATATTTCCGAATTATGATAAATTATCTAAGCTATCTAAGACTATAGGGACAAGAATCCAAAAGCTTGGAATGAGAAAAGAATCCTAACCCTACTTTAAATTAGGAGGTCGAAACCTAGTTAGTTAGGTTAAGAGTGATTTTGTTGATTAATTATAGTTGTATTGTTTGGTTGAAGGAGAAATTGTTAAACTGTGGTGTGATAACGAGGATCGCCGAAGTCGAAATTCCGGTGCTAACTCAGGTGGGGGAAAGAATCATTCTACCGTCGGAATTGATAAGTAGCATATTATATAATAATTGTGCAGGGCGACCAAAACCCTATTAGTAGTTGAGTAATCGACAAGATCAAAATCATATTGGAAACCTTTTCTGTAAAACCAATGGTGATTTGGGGATTGTAGGTTTATCGACGTTAGGATGATTTTATCTTATCTGAGGTTGATTGAATTTATTATTATTATTGCATTGCTTATGTGATATTTTGTGGTATTTGAATTATTTTATGATAATGTGTTATGCATGATCTGCCTGGTTTTTAATATTGTGCTTAGCTTATTTTAAGTAAGGATATGTGTTGTTCGGGAGATAATTGTTTGGGTGAGAGCATAAAGGTGATTTAGAGGTGCCTAGCCTAATTAAGTGGTTTTATCTATGAGGAAAAAGGTGTTGAGACTTTGATGGAAGGTTAAGGCACTAGGTTGTTATTGATGTAATTTAGGGAGATTCATTTATAGATGTATTGTTATTCACAGCCGTGTGAGTGGAACACACGAGGTCGGGATATCCTATTTTGGGATATCGGATATTGCGGGTGAGTGCCCTACGGATGTGGATGCCGAGGTAGACTACCGTAATATTCTTTTAGTTCTTGATATGTTCGCATAATCTTGGCACTGGACCGTTCTGGATTGATACTCATTGACGCGTTCGCATATTCTTGGTACTGGACCATTTTGGACTAATACTCGCTTAGTCATTGACGCGTTCGAAAGTTATTGGCACTGGACTGTTTCGGACTACTGACTAATGTGACAGGAGTAAAAATGGCCACATCAGTATGAAGTCTTAGTTGTAGGGGCTGAGGGTAGAGGATGATATAGTGAATTGAGGATGATTGTTGATTTTGAGTGATGCGTGTCTGTGGCTATTATTATATTATGTGCTATGTATTTTGTTCCGCTTTTGATGATGGAACTGTTTCTTATCCCATGTATCTTTCGGTATGTTTTATTTTATCTTTTATGGGATCGTATTTGAAGACCCTATGGCTGAGCTGAACGAAGAGGGGTTGGATGGAACTCCCTATGAACCGGAAGCCGGAGGTCGAGTCGTGACCCATGGTGATTAGGGTCTAGTTAGTCTATGGCCAATGCGTCTCGTGAGACGTTTTATATTTTCCGCTAAGCACAACTTTTGTTTAAGTATATGCCTGTGAGGGATCCTACTGAGAGGATACCCTCAACAGTGTTTTGGTCATGTAATAAATAAACATGTGTGTATGTATATATTACAACCTTGGCGTGTTTAATTTGCAAAAGTTATGTGATTGTTTAAGTAAAGTTTTAATTTTTACATACTTTTCATGCTGAGTGCGCGATTAAGGAATTAATTAATAAGGTTTTAAACTAATAAAACACCGGGGCCCAACGGGGTGTCTCAAATTGAACATGAAAAACATATCTTAGTCACCCCTGTTTTGAACTTAATTGTTTGCTAGAGGACAAGCAAAATCTCTAAGTTTGGGGTTGTGATGAATGTGCAATATATGTTAGTTTGGAAGTGTAAATAGGAATAAACTGTAAATAATCTTAGGAATTGTGAATGAAAGTGAATAGAAAATGTGCACATTCAATTTATTAGAGTTTTGATCCTTTTACATGAAAATATAATAAAAACATGTTGAAAATGTGTAGGAATAAAGACCGAGCGCTCAGCTCGGGAAACGGGCGCTCAGCCTCGGAAGAAAAAAAAAACGGAAGCTGCAGCAAGGCTGGCGCTCAACGGAGGAGGCTGGCGCTCAAAGCTGTTGCTTAGGCGCTCAGCCCAGACAGAGAGCAGCCAGGCTAGCGCTTAGAGCTGGAAAGCTGGCGCTCAGCGCCAGGTTCTGATAGCAAATGCCATTTCGTGCAGCAGAGGGGCGCCCAGTGCTGGCTAGGGGCGATTAGTGCTTGGCGACCCGCAAAAACTCTATAAAAGCGCATTTGAACAGATGGAGAGGGATCTTTGGCTCATTTTTCACATTTTCTAACTTTGGTTCATCACTTTCTCTCCACTTCCTTGAGGATTCAAGCTTGGGAACAAGAGTTGAAGCTTCTATGGATTCTTCCACACTCTCCTACTCAGGTTCTTCAATCTTTACTCTCTCTATTATGAGTTGCTAGATCAATTAGGTTAGGTTAGGATGATTTCAATTTAGAATTTGATGTAATTGACTTTGATTTCTGATTTCAATTATATTTCATTCAAATTGAGTAACTGCTTCTATGCTTAATGCTTCTATTGGATTGATAAACTTTGGATTGATGTTAGATTCAATTTCACAATTGGAAATTTTGTTATTGGATTGGAATTAAAGTAGATTACCAATGGAATGTGGATTCTAGGAATAGAACTCTATTGCAATACATTCTTATGAATCTCATGCTTAATGTTTGTACTAATTCTTGAATCACCTAAGGAATTAGGGTTCTTAATTGGTATAAAAGGATTATCACCTAAGGAATTAGGGATAAATCTAGGTTAGTGATTTGAATGTCAATTGAATGGAATGAATTGGAATTTAGATTGAATAAGGTTACGTCAAGTGAAGAATTGGAGGATTCTGATGCCTAACCGCTTTTACCTACATTGAATTTATTTGTTACTTGTATTACATTCATTCATTCTTGTGACATTTTGGAATAAAAATTCATAAACATTCTTGGAACTATAAAATTCATTCGTTCAAATAGTTATTGCTTAAGATACGTTGTTACTTGAAATACAATCCTCGTTGGGAACGATACTCTACTCTCACTTTATTACTTTTACGATTTGGTACACTTGCCAATACATCAACAAGTGTTTGTGCATTCAATGGAGCTAATTTTGTAGTATGTTTGATTGTTTTAAAGAATGAAGCATGTGATCAATTGGAATTGATGTAATGATTGTGTGATCCTTGTGCATTTTGAAAAAGTGTTAAGGAATTGAAGTTTTGCATGAGTAATGTGTTTCACAAGGGAATTGAACATGAAAACCATCTCGGTCACCCTTATTTGGAATTTAATTGTTTGCTTGAGGACAAGCAAAATCTCTAAGTTTGGGGTTGTGATGAATGTGCAGTATATGTTAGTTTGGAAGTATAAAAAGGAATAAATTGTAAATAATCTTAGGAATTGTGAATGAAAGTGAATAGAAAATGTGCACATTCAATTTATTAGAGTTTTGATCCTTTTACATGAAAATATAATCAAAAACATGTTGAAAATGTGTAGGAATAAGGACCCAGTGCTCAGCTCAGGAAACGGGCGCTCAGCCTCGGAAGAAAAAAGAAAACTAAAGCTGCAACAAGGCTAGCGCTCACCGGAGGAGGCTGGCGCTCAGCGTGGACAGAAAGCAGAGCAGCCAGCGCTCAGGGCTGCTGCTTAGGCGCTCAGCACGGATAGAGAGCAGCCAGGCTAGCGCTCAGCGCTGGAAAGCTGGCACTCAGCGCCAGGTTCTGATAGCAAATGCCATTTCGCACAGCAGAGGGACGCCCAACGCTGGACAGGGGCCCTCAGCACTGGGCGACGCGTAGAAACTCTATAAAACTGCATTTGAACAGATGGAGAGGGATCTTTGGCTCATTTTTCACATTTTCTCACTTTGGTTCATCACTTTCTCTCCACTTCCTTGAGGATTCAAGCTTGGGAACAAGAGTTGAAGCTTCTATGGAGTCTTCCACACTCTCCTACTCAAGTTCTTCCATCTTTACTCTCTCTGTTATGAGTTGCTAGATCAATTAGTTTAGGTAGGATGATTTCAATTTAGAATTTGATGTAATTGACTTTGATTTCTGATTTCAATTCTATTTCATTCAAATTGAGTAACTGCTTCTATGCTTAATGCTTCTATTGGATTGATCAACTTTGGATTGATGTTAGATTCAATTTCACCATTGGAAAATTTGTTATTGGACTGGAATTGAAGTAGATTACCATTGGAATGTGGATTCAAGGAATAGAACTCTATTGCAATGCATTCTTATGAATCTCATGCTTAATGTTTGTGCTAATTCTTGAATCACCTAAGGAATTAGGGTTCTTAATTGGTACAAAAGAATGATCACCTAAGGAATTAGGGATATATCTAGGTTAGTGATTTGAATATCAATTGAATGGAATGAATTGGAATTTGGATTGAATAAGATTACGTCAAGTGAAGAATTGGAGGATTCTGATGCCTAACCGCTTTTACCTACATTGAATTCATTTGTTACTTGTATTACATTCATTCATTCTTGTGACAATTTGTAATAAAAATTCATAAACATTCTTGGAACTATAAAATTCATTCGTTCAAATAGCTATTGCTTAAGCTACGTTGTTACTTGAAACACAATCCTCGTTGGGAACGATACTCTACTCTCACTTTATTAATTCTACGATTTGATACACTTGTCAATACATCAACAAGTTTTTGATTATATTTTTATGTAAAAGGATCAAAACTCTAATCAGTTGAATGTGCACATTTTCTATTCACTTTCATTCACAATTCGATTATTTACAATTTATTCTTAATTACACTTCCAAACTAACATGTACTGCACATTTATCAGAAGCTTTAGATGCCTAGCTAATTACTTAAAACTAAACTGACATATTAAGGAAATAAAGAATGTATAGGAATGTATTTGCCAATTTGGTGGTCAAATGAATCTGCGTTGACATAGTTTCCATCAAAATTAGTAAATTACTATTAGGTTTATAAAAAAATAGTAAATTACTATTAAATTTATAACACTATAAACTGTGCTAAATGTAGTCTCAGATCAGAAATAATGTCATTTTTATTTCTAATGCTTATAATTGGATGCACTACAAGGCCTTTGTATCCACTTCGAAGATGTTTCATTGCAAGGCATCTAACAGGTAAGTTGGCAACTGAAACTATATTATTGTAAATTTTCCAGTAAACAAATCTCCAGAACTGAAAGCTGGATCTTAAGATATGCAGTCACACATTTATTTTGGATTGAGGACAGGAAAGATCAATTATGGCAATTAAAAATTAAAAATGCACATACAAAAGAGGCACCCTAGAAGGAATAAAAGTTCAATGGAAACACCCACAATTCTAAGTTAACAGAATAGTCAAAAGTTGTATAATCTTCATGCATATGCTAAACAAATACGCACAATCTTGACAGATAAGCACCATCATTGTTAATTTTAGCAAGACCATACAAATTTGACTAGTAGCAAACATCAATTAGAACATAACAATAAAATTTCATTTACACTATATACACCATAACCCTATATATACTGCAATTAATTTACAATTAAGAGAGAAACAAAAAACACGTAACATGTAATAATAGGAAATATGATATAAAATCACTTGTGTGATTTAATTCATCAAGAAGTTAGACCAACAACCATGCTAAAAAAATTAAAATACATAAATAAGGGGTATGAAAAAATATATAAAAAGCAAAGCATTAAAAGACTAAAAGTAGGAACAATCCTCAAATGACACATCCCATTGCTTCCACTGCAATATAATGCAAGGTCAAGAATTGAAATTGAAACTATAGACTTTCCAAATAAATGTGAAGAATACGCATTGAAATGGCAGCAACAAAAGGTGGAGAAGGGAACCTCTCTGACAAAATACCAAGACATAGTATGTAAACAATGCTTATAACCAAAAAGTTTATATTATAATGAACACTTGCTGCTGCATGATTTTTGTTAGTGCAAGAATCTCCAATAATTTTAACCTTGTTTACTACATAAAGTGGTTCAAGACTCAACCTTTTTGTGAGCAAGGGAACAAAGATTAAACTGAGAACCGATCTATTGAAAAGGATATATGAGCCACCCCATCCCATTCAAAAACAAAAAGGAGCATAAAAGATCATGAGTTTTTGGAAGCATAGCCCAAGGTATTCATTTTTTGTGTGGGTAATGTAAGGTATTCATATTCAGTCATAAGTAGAAAGTAGAAACTAAAAAAATTCAGGAGTTAAAAGAGACAATTTATAAATACTCGATAAGTAGAAACTATATAATTCACTTCTTGATATAAGATGTCTTGCCACAAAAATTAATATCACGTTCCATTGCTTGCATCATTTCCATGAAACCTACTCCATTAGACCATGGTAGTAAGTATCGCAAGTATCATATGATACGAATCGCGAAACGAGACGAAAACGAAGGTCCTCGATACGGATCGTATGGCTGAATCGAATCATGCCTTGAATCGCACATGTATCTGTTGTATCGTTCCGGAATCGCAGGAATCGCGATACGGCGGAGTATCGTACGATTCTTTGCGTGCTCCAGAGTTGGAAGGAAACAGGTCGGGTCATGCGGGCCAGACACTGAAATTTACTTTTTTAGGGTTTTTTTTAACTTTTTTTTAAGAAAAAGGGGAGGGAAGTGCCGAATAGTCAAAAACAGAAGGACCCAAGGTGTTCGCTGCTGCTGCTCTGCTTCCTTGTACTCGCCCCCTTCTTCTGCACCTGAACGTCAAAAATTGAGTTCCAGTGGTCGGTGCCTTTTGTCCAACAGCTACCCACTTCTTTATTTGGTTGGTGGTCCCCTTTTCTTTATCATTCACAGGTTAGATGAACTTTCATCCACACTTTGTCTTCTTTATTTTTTAAGATTCGGTGTCTTTTGTTGTTTTGTGCCTCTCTTTTATTTTGTTTTGGTCCCCACTGAATATTTTATCCTCCACACCACGTGTTTGTCTACAGCGCAGGTGAGGGTTTTATTATTTGTTTTATTTAAGAGTGGGCAATGGGTCAGACAAAGAATGAGACTAGTCTAAAGTGTAGTTAGTTAAATTATGTTTTTTTAGGGGAGGAATTGAATACTTGTTGGTTTTTTTTGTTTATAACTTGAATCTTGAACTATTTTGAAGTTCATATATGACATATCAACATATGTTTTTTGTTTATGTTATCTTATGTTACTTGTTTATATCATATTTTTTATTGATCATGTATCTTACGATACATAATAAGATACGATTCACGATTCGGAAAATAGGTCTTTCCGATACGCGATACGTATCTCGATTTGATAACCATGCATTAGACAGATAACAATCATATGGACCTTTCTCAACAAAAGGTCTTGTGTTATTTTAATCAAAATAAAATGATCACAACTTGACATAAAACAGCTACATTCAGGACACTAGTGCAGAAAAGGGATTCCACATCGGTTATTTTTGGCTTTTCACATCGGTTTTCAAACTGATGTTGAAACGACCGATGTTGTTTATTGATACTTTTCACATCGGTTTTAAAACCGATGTCTAAAGTACACTTTTAACATCGGTTTTTGTATAACCGGTGTGAAAAGTCTCATTTTTTTTTAACTCTTTTTACATTTCTATCATTCCTTTCCCCTGTTTCAGTAATCCAGATCAATACCAGTATAACATATTCTAAAAATTCTCAACACAATCACTTTTGTACAATAAAAATACACTAAATTAATATATACTGAATTTATTACGAACAATACATATGTTCAATTACATTCAGACAACAAAGATAATTAGAAACCAAAAAGCTACATGATATATTATAGATTTCATATCAAAATATATATCAGTCAAAAGTACACTATAGCAAGTACATGATAAGTTTTTAAACTAACTACATATAAACTATGGTTGGTACACTTCAAGAAAGAAAGTTACCCAACGCCTCCTTATGTTATTGATGTCGGCATCAGATAATGGAATCGGATTGTTGAATATCTGCAAGTTTAATTGGACAAAAGATTATATCTTTTAAGTAATAAACTAACATAAAACATATAACGAATCTATAACTGTTACTTCTAATTGTTACCAATTAATATTTACCTCGTGCCATCTTTTAGTGATCCTGGAGGAGATAATTTCGACCATCCACTTCATCACATAGTATCCACATTCCTATGATCCACATTGTATACGGGACTACGTACAAATGAAACCCAATTAGAATATGAGGAATTAAATAGAAATCCATAATTATACCCATTGCATTTAAAGCGTTTGAACTAATAATAAATATATTACGTTAGGAATAATCCATCTAATAGCCTGACGCCTTTCACCACGCAACATGTGGTTTGCATTAATAGAACTATCATGACAAAATAAACATTAATTAAAGCATATCTAATAGATTTCAGATAATTAAAACAACTGTATTACTGATTATAAAGTATTTTAATGCTTACGTTTCCATGATCATCTTCAGTTCATTTGCCGGCTTATTTCCCATTGAGCAGAAGAAGACCACGACATTCATCCGAGGGTACAAGATCAACAGTTGCCAATGCTTGCTGTATTTGCGGAACAATTAGTGACTAAGTCATATATAGTTATAATTAAATAACTGGTACTTACTTATTGAGATAAGGTGCAAGGTAGAATTGATGATCGTCTCGGGCAAATATGTCACGTGTGGTGGTGACCGGGTCGTCTGATGCTAGGAGAACATCATCCTGAATGAACATGGGGTCAATGAACCCATAAAGGGTGAGGTTACCCTGATCAACTAACATACGATGCAGATACCTAATATATTGAAAAAACATGTTAATTATCTAGTATTTAAAATTTAATTACTTAACTTATAAATAAAATGTACTTACGTGCACCATAACGATAGGTGTGCAGAACTAGCCATTTCTTTATCGAGTACAATCTCCATAAGTTCCTTCTTTGGGATATACAGTTCGTCACCTGGACTGGCATCATATTCCAACCTTACCAAAGTTGCGTCATTCTCCATGGTCACAACCTGTATAGCCAGAAGTTTAAAAACATCACCAGGTGCCCATTTGTCGATCCCCTAAACAACAAAGATATATATCAGTAATCACAGATAAGTGACCGCGCTGTCGCCACGCGCCAAAAAGAACGAGCGATTATAAAATAATGCAGTATAGTGCGACAACTCGAGTATCATCTCTCAAGGACTCTTTAGTTGTTGTTATTATTAACAGAAAATTAGTAAAAGTTAGAAATGGGGGTTTTGAGATTAAAATAAAATAAAATAAAGGAAACAAAATAAAAACAGAATAAGAAAAGAGATTAACAAATAAACTAAAGACGATTAACCTACTGTTCTCGGTTTCCCCACTATCATCGGTTCATGCATATTCTACTAAGCAGATACTAATCCCCTCCCGGTTGTAGCAACAATTAACAAACGAAAACCGCTACTACAGATGTATGTTCCTATTCCCGAAATAACAAACGGGGTTAAGCTCTCATGAACAAACGAACATGAATGAACACACGCGAAATAACAAACGCGATTATATATAGGAACATAACATCACCGAAATGAAACAATACCACACTATATATTCCTGAAATAACAAACAGAAACATACAGCATTGCATTGAAAAGAGAAAAGCAAATGAAAGAAGAATCACAGAACCTCAAGTGTGGTACTGGAAACCAATTACAGTAGATTAATCCTAGGAGACTAGCTCTCCATTACAAAAGAAAACAATAAACTAAGAGAAAAAAAACAAAAGACTAACAAGCTCAGAAACTAGCCAAAACTGGCTAATTCTCCCCAGCCACTTCAGTTCTGCCTAAGACTGTTTTATCTACACGTTTATGGAATCCAAGGCCTCACGAGGCGAAGCACTGCTTGCGAGGCGAATAACATGAAAGGTCTGCAACTCTTGGTCTTCTCGTGAGGCGAGCATATCCTTCGCGAGGCGAACTCTTCAAATTCCAAACTGTAACGCCCGTGACCTCCAACATGCCCAAACTGTGATCGTCTCTGACTTTTCCAAGGTAGCATTACTCGCGAGGCGAGTCCAGTCTTCGCGGGGCGAGACAGAAAGGATGCAATTTCTCTGGCACAGTCACCTTCTGGTTCGCGGGACGAGCAGCCTTCTCGCGGGGCGAAAGCTCCAGATTTATTTTATTTTATTTAACCTGAAAAACAGAAAATAAAAGTAAATACTTTATTCACTCTAAATCAACTAAATTAACCTAAAAACACTTTACAGACTCAAAATACTACTTAAGGACAATCAAGTCTAATTTGGGTGAAAATGATATAAAATAAGCACAAAGCCAAGGTCTTTACTAGTTAAAAAACCAGTCAAACAGAGGCTCATCAAAATACCCCAAACTTAAACTTTGCTTGTCCCCAAGCAAACTACAACTTAAAAACTCAAAAAGACTCAAGACCTGGCAAAACATGGCAAGCTTAAGGATTCAATCAACTTTACACAGATTTCAAGCAATTTAACAAAACAAATTTTTTTCCAATGTTCCCCCCTTTTCAAGCAAAGTAATCCCCACATTTATTTATTCTAAACAGTTGAGAAATTAATCATTCAGACAATCAGAAATCTAAGCAGGGGGTCAAAGTTACACACAAAAGGGAGATCACCAAAATCAAACAACTGCCTTCCTCACAAGGGAAATTTATGTTCACTCAATCGCTCAATTTGTGTCTAGGCTTTCACTCAATTTCACTTTTAAGAGCACTTCCCATAAATTTGGTTTTCATCTCAAAATGGTTCCCACAGAAAACATGCGAGCAACATCAAAAGGTCTTTTATGGGTTGTAGTGGGGCCTGGCTAAGGGTAGGATATACACAAGGAACTAGGCTGAAGACCCTAGGAACTAAGAGAGCATGAACATTATTTTACACTTTGAAATTCACTCAAGTTCCTTTCTTTATTTTTTCTTTACACTTCTGGGTGGCTACAGCCTTTTTATTTCTTTTTGACATTTTTGCACTTTTATTTTTTTTCTGTTTTTCTTTTCTTTTCTTTTCTTTTTTTTTATTATTTTTTTTTTTACATAAATTTTTTTCTCAATCCCAAACAACATGTTACACCTTGAAGCCACCCCAAACTTAGTTTCTTGTACCCATTCTAAGATTACATGCTCTCCTAATCCTAAGATCGGGTTAACATGGTTTTCCAGATTTTTGGGCTTATAACATTAGGTTATCAAGAAGCAATAGGCTAATCAGGCTCAAAGGGGCTAACTAAGGAACATGCATCAGGAATTGGTTATTTTTAGGCTAAGTAGCTATTTACAAAGAAAATGCCTAAATCATTTGAAGCAAACACATAATCATGCAAACCATAAAGAGTTTCAAGCAAATTCAGGAAAGTGCAACTTAAAAGAGATTCTCACAGTAAAAAACATGTTGGAGGCTCAAAACCTCACCTGGACATTTTTGCAAATTATTTGATTGAGATTCTATCCATAGTGTGTGCTTCCTATCACCCCAAACTTATCATAAATTATGCCATCATAATAAAATTTCAAAGTTCAGTTTTCAATCATGTGGGGATCATTTTCAAAAACAATTCAAATCCTAGGGGGAAAACAGTCAACACTATCATGCAATCAATCTATGCAAAAATTAATAAAATCCAATAAACTTGTCATAACCAAGACACAAACACAACTCCTGAGCTTCTCAAATTATTCAGGAGCTTTATTCAAAACAAAATAGAATTAAAGTAAGGAAAAGAAAATTAAAAAGAAGAAAGGGTTAAGAAAACTCATTAAGGGCGGTTCCACCAGGATCCCATTGCTTGTAGCATAAGGCCCACGTGATGGACAAAGAGTAGAAGTTCATTCCATGCTTTCCTAACTCGCAGCCTTGATGTGGGAGTGAGCGTTTGACAACCATGATGACCTCGCCGAGTGCGGCGGACTTCTCACTCCCCTTCGGGTCACAGCTGACCTCTTTATCTACAAAGTCTCCCCAATAGAAGTGGGGCTCAACCTCTTGGACCGGCCATGGTGCAAAATCCAAAGGCTTAAACTCCATCACTGGTTCCTCAGGGGGAGGTGGCAAACAGTTAGCTGGGGTTACTGGTGCTTCTTCATTTTCTGCACTTTCTTCATTCACTGCACGAACAAATTCATCACCTGCTATACATGCAGAAATTTCAGCACACACCACACAAAGGTTAGAGTTAGTACATATATTACAAGAAAATGAATCAGAAAAGTTAGAATGTCTGGGAATTCTTCACACAGTGCATCCACCCCATTACTCTCAACACATGCATTTGTTTTAATTGCATCATCTACTCCCAAAGGTTCTTCTTTATCCTCAAGCACGGTGGAGCGGATGTCCTCATGATCCTCCTGATGCTCATTTCCTATATGAACATGGCCCTCAACCTCATTTGTCTCCTGTTCCATATGGATGCTTTGCTTAACATACCTTTCAAAATAACATTCTACACACAAAGCAGTGCCAGAACAATAACAATCATCAGGGGATTCAACACACAATTCATCATCAACAGAAATATTATCAGAATCATCATCATAAATATTTTCAGGAATAACTTGTGACTCTGTATGTTCTTCAATGGGCTGTGGAGTTAGCATTGCAACCGAGTTGGTGTTAACTTGATCAATTAGAGCGGACAATTTCTGAGATTCAGCTTGGCTCCTATGGTATTCAGCCTCCATCTTCTGTTGAAATTCAAGAGTTTGTTGTGCCATCCGTTGATTGTTCTCTTCCATTTGTTGTAGCATTGAAGCAATCTCATCCAAGGTGCTCTGTGAAGGTTCGGAAGGTGCAGAGGTGGTCACTTGGCTAGGATGGTATGGTGGTGGCTCACTAAAATTAGGATAATACATGCAAGGTGGTGGTTCATAATAAACATTAGGCAAATATCCATACATGTAATTATCCATGGCAATCAAACATCCAGACAAAGCAGACAGAATTAATTAGCAAAGAACTAATTAGCAAAGAACTAATTTTTAATTTTTTTTTTTTTAATTTTCAGCTAATAACAACAAAACAGAGTCCCCGGCAACGGCGCCAATTTTTGACCACGCTGTCGCCACGCGCCAAAAAGAACGAGCGATTATAAAATAATGCAGTATAGTGCGACAACTCGAGTATCGTCTCTCAAGGACTCTTTAGTTGTTGTTATTATTAACAGAAAATTAGTAAAAGTTAGAAATGGGGGTTTTGAGATTAAAATAAAATAAAATAAAGGAAACAAAATAAAAACAGAATAAGAAAAGAGATTAACAAATAAACTAAAGACGATTAACCTACTGTTCTCGGTTTCCCCACTATCATCGGTTCATGCATATTCTACTAAGCAGATACTAATCCCCTCCCGGTTGTAGCAACAATTAACAAACGAAAACCGCTACTACAGATGTATGTTCCTATTCCCGAAATAACAAACGGGGTTAAGCTCTCATGAACAAACGAACATGAATGAACACACGCGAAATAACAAACGCGATTATATATAGGAACATAACATCACCGAAATGAAACAATACCACACTATATATTCCTGAAATAACAAACAGAAACATACAGCATTGCATTGAAAAGAGAAAAGCAAATGAAAGAAGAATCACAGAACCTCAAGTGTGGTACTGGAAACCAATTACGATGAGATTAATCCTAGGAGACTAGCTCTCCATTACAAAAGAAAACAATAAACTAAGAGAAAAAAAACAAAAGACTAACAAGCTCAGAAACTAGCCAAAACTGGCTAATTCTCCCCAGCCACTTCAGTTCTGCCTAAGACTGTTTTATCTACACGTTTCTGGAATCCAAGGCCTCGGGAGGCGAAGCACTGCTCGCGAGGCGAATAACATGAAAGGTCTGCAACTCTTGGTCTTCTCGTGAGGCGAGCATATCCTTCGCGAGGCGAACTCTTCAAATTCCAAACTGTAATGCCCGTGACCTCCAACATGCCCTAACCGTGATCGTCTCTGACTTTTCCAAGGTAGCATTACTCGCGAGGCGAGTCCAGTCTTCGCGGGGCGAGACAGAAAGGATGCAATTTCTCTGGCACAGTCACCTTCTGGTTCGCGGGGCGAGCAGCCTTCTCGCGGGGCGAAAGCTCCAGATTTATTTTATTTTATTTAACCTGAAAAACAGAAAATAAAAGTAAATACTTTATTCACTCTAAATCAACTAAATTAACCTAAAAACACTTTACAGACTCAAAATACTACTTAAGGACAATCAAGTCTAATTTGGGTGAAAATGATATAAAATAAGCACAAAGCCAAGGTCTTTACTAGTTAAAAAACCAGTCAAACAGAGGCTCATCAAAATACCCCAAACTTAAACTTTGCTTGTCCCCAAGCAAACTACAACTTAAAAACTCAAAAAGACTCAAGACCTGGCAAAACATGGCAAGCTTAAGGATTCAATCAACTTTACACAGATTTCAAGCAATTTAACAAAACAAATTTTTTTCCAATGTTCCCCCCTTTCAAGCAAAGTAATCCCCACATTTATTTATTCTAAACAGTTGAGAAATTAATCATTCAGACAATCAGAAATCTAAGCAGGGGGTCAAAGTTACACACAAAAGGGAGATCACCAAAATCAAGCAACTGCCTTCCTCACAAGGGAAATTTATGTTCACTCAATCGGTCAATTTGTGTCTAGGCTTTCACTCAATTTCACTTTTAAGAGCACTTCCCATAAATTTGGTTTTCATCTCAAAATGGTTCCCACAGAAAACATGCGAGCAACATCAAAAGGTCTTTTATGGGTTGTAGTGGGGCCTGGCTAAGGGTAGGATATACACAAGGAACTAGGCTGAAGACCCTAGGAACTAAGAGAGCATGAACATTATTTTACACTTTGAAATTCACTCAAGTTCCTTTCTTTATTTTTTCTTTACACTTCTGGGTGGCTACAGCCTTTTTATTTCTTTTTGACATTTTTGCACTTTTATTTTTTTTCTGTTTTTCTTTTCTTTTCTTTTCTTTTTTTTTATTATTTTTTTTTTTTTACATAAATTTTTTCTCAATCCCAAACAACATGTTACACCTTGAAGCCACCCCAAACTTAGTTTCTTGTACCCATTCTAAGATTACATGCTCTCCTAATCCTAAGATCGGGTTAACATGGTTTTCCAGATTTTTGGGCTTATAACATTAGGTTATCAAGAAGCAATAGGCTAATCAGGCTCAAAGGGGCTAACTAAGGAACATGCATCAGGAATTGGTTATTTTTAGGCTAAGTAGCTATTTACAAAGAAAATGCCTAAATCATTTGAAGCAAACACATAATCATGCAAACCATAAAGAGTTTCAATCAAATTCAGGAAAGTGCAACTTAAAAGAGATTCTCACAGTAAAAAACATGTTGGAGGCTCAAAACCTCACCTGGACATTTTTGCAAATTATTTGATTGAGATTCTATCCATAGTGTGTGCTTCCTATCACCCCAAACTTATCATAAATCATGCCATCATAATAAAATTTCAAAGTTCAGTTTTCAATCATATGGGGATCATTTTCAAAAACAATTCAAATCCTAGGGGGAAAACAGTCAACACTATCATGCAATCAATCTATGCAAAAATTAATAAAATCCAATAAACTTGTCATAACCAAGACACAAACACAACTCCTGAGCTTCTCAAATTATTCAGGAGCTTTATTCAAAACAAAACAGAATTAAAGTAAGGAAAAGAAAATTAAAAAGGAGAAAGGGTTAAGAAAACTCATTAAGGGCGGTTCCACCAGGATCCCATTGCTTGTAGCATAAGGCCCACGTGATGGACAAAGAGTAGAAGTTCATTCCATGCTTTCCTAACTCGCAGCCTTGATGTGGGAGTGAGCGTTTGACAACCATGATGACCTCGCCGAGTGCGGCGGACTTCTCACTCCCCTTCGGGTCACAGCTGACCTCTTTATCTACAAAGTCTCCCCAATAGAAGTGGGGCTCAACCTCTTGGACCGGCCATGGTGCAAAATCCAAAGGCTTAAACTCCATCACTGGTTCCTCAGGGGGAGGTGGCAAACAGTTAGCTGGGGTTACTGGTGCTTCTTCATTTTCTGCACTTTCTTCATTCACTGCACGAACAAATTCATCACCTGCTATACATGCAGAAATTTCAGCACACACCACACAAAGGTTAGAGTTAGTACATATATTACAAGAAAATGAATCAGAAAAGTTAGAATGTCTGGGAATTCTTCACACAGTGCATCCACCCCATTACTCTCAACACATGCATTTGTTTTAATTGCATCATCTACTCCCAAAGGTTCTTCTTTATCCTCAAGCACGGTGGAGCGGATGTCCTCATGATCCTCCTGATGCTCATTTCCTATATGAACATGGCCCTCAACCTCATTTGTCTCCTGTTCCATATGGATGCTTTGCTTAACATACCTTTCAAAATAACATTCTACACACAAAGCAGTGCCAGAACAATAACAATCATCAGGGGATTCAACACACAATTCATCATCAACAGAAATATTATCAGAATCATCATCATAAATATTTTCAGGAATAACTTGTGACCCTGTATGTTCTTCAATGGGCTGTGGAGTTAGCATTGCAACCGAGTTGGTGGTAACTTGATCAATTAGAGCGGACAATTTCTGAGATTCAGCTTGGCTCCTATGGTATTCAGCCTCCATCTTCTGTTGAAATTCAAGAGTTTGTTGTGCCATCCGTTGATTGTTCTCTTCCATTTGTTGTAGCATTGAAGCAATCTCATCCAAGGTTCTCTGTGAAGGTTCGGAAGGTGCAGAGGTGGTCACTTGGCTAGGATGGTATGGTGGTGGCTCACTAAAATTAGGATAATACATGCAAGGTGGTGGTTCATAATAAACATTAGGCAAATATCCATACATGTAATTATCCATGGCAATCAAACATCCAGACAAAGCAGACAGAATTAATTAGCAAAGAACTAATTAGCAAAGAACTAATTTTTAATTTATTTATTTTTATAATTTTCAGCTAATAACAACAAAACAGAGTCCCCGGCAACGGCGCCAATTTTTGACCACGCTGTCGCCACGCGCCAAAAAGAACGAGCGATTATAAAATAATGCAGTATAGTGCGACAACTCGAGTATCGTCTCTCAAGGACTCTTTAGTTGTTGTTATTATTAACAGAAAATTAGTAAAAGTTAGAAATGGGGGTTTTGAGATTAAAATAAAATAAAATAAAGGAAACAAAATAAAAACAGAATAAGAAAAGAGATTAACAAATAAACTAAAGACGATTAACCTACTGTTCTCGGTTTCCCCACTATCATCGGTTCATGCATATTCTACTAAGCAGATACTAATCCCCTCCCGGTTGTAGCAACAATTAACAAACGAAAACCGCTACTACAGATGTATGTTCCTATTCCCGAAATAACAAACGGGGTTAAGCTCTCATGAACAAACGAACATGAATGAACACACGCGAAATAACAAACGCGATTATATATAGGAACATAACATCACCGAAATGAAACAATACCACACTATATATTCCTGAAATAACAAACAGAAACATACAGCATTGCATTGAAAAGAGAAAAGCAAATGAAAGAAGAATCACAGAACCTCAAGTGTGGTACTGGAAACCAATTACAGTAGATTAATCCTAGGAGACTAGCTCTCCATTACAAAAGAAAACAATAAACTAAGAAAAAAAACAAAAGACTAACAAGCTCAGAAACTAGCCAAAACTGGCTAATTCTCCCCAGCCACTTCAGTTCTGC
Source organism: Sophora flavescens (assembly GCA_030762895.1). Classification (NCBI taxonomy): domain Eukaryota; kingdom Viridiplantae; phylum Streptophyta; class Magnoliopsida; order Fabales; family Fabaceae; genus Sophora; species Sophora flavescens. Next base: position 95,279,653 of record CM061066.1, read on the forward strand.
CTAAGACTGTTTTATCTACACGTTTCTGGAATCCAAGGCCTCGCGAGGCGAAGCACTGCTCGCGAGGCGAATAACATGAAAGGTCTGCAACTCTTGGTCTTCTCGTGAGGCGAGCATATCCTTCGCGAGGCGAACTCTTCAAATTCCAAACTGTAATGCCCGTGACCTCCAACATGCCCTAACCGTGATCGTCTCTGACTTTTCCAAGGTAGCATTACTCGCGAGGCGAGTCCAGTCTTCGCGGGGCGAGACAGAAAGGATGCAATTTCTCTGGCACAGTCACCTTCTGGTTCGCGGGCGAGCCTTCTCATGGGCTAAAGCTCAGCATTTATTTTATTTTATTTAACCTGAAAAACAGAAAATAAAAGTAAATACTTTATTCACTCTAAATCAACTAAATTAACCTAAAAACACTTTACAGACTCAAAATACTACTTAAGGACAATCAAGTCTAATTTGGGTGAAAATGATATAAAATAAGCACAAAGCCAAGGTCTTTACTAGTTAAAAAACCAGTCAAACAGAGGCTCATCAATAAGTTATTTCATTCGTAATTAATTAAATGGTCAAATGAATACCTTGGCAGGAGCAGACATCTCTGGTCTTCCTGGATCCGACCGTTTAGGCAGAATATCATTTCCAACATCCTAAAACAAATAAAAATAAAGCATTATCTTTAAACAATAATAAATAATTTCAACTATGAATATAGAAAAACACAACTAACTGAATACCTCAAATGCAACAAGAAAGCTGACCAGTCTTCTTGACCAGGGGATGAAGTTACCGGGGGCCTGACCCACTGTTTGAACCTCCTCAGTGGGCACTGGGACTCGAGCATCAGCATCTCGAATAATCTCAACAACGACCCTCACCTGATCATCCAGTAATAAACGATGGTGTATGGTATTACCGAAGTTATTATGTGCCCTCCCCAATGCAACTAAGCGGCGATCATGATGATCATCAACATACAGCTCACACCTATCAGGTTCGTCGTCATCATCATCATCATCATCATCATCACCATCACCATCATCATCATTTTCAGGCTGATGATGAGGATCACATGAGCCCTTAGTGCTCACATGGACACAGGGTTGGACACCTGTCATCTGCTGGGACATAGAAGTCAATATTGCCAACTGCTGGGCAAACTGCTCGGTAATCTCCTGTCTAAGCTCAGCTGCAATCTCCTGTTTTAACCGTGCTCTATCTGCATCAACATCCCTGTGGCATTGGTGTGAAGATGAACCATGGTATTGGCGAATGTCGATGCCCCATCCAACACCAATGACATGCCCCGGGTGGTCTGGTTTACCGATGGCAGCATCTAAGATATCATCACGTCGTCTAGGAACAAAGGTTCCTTGGGTTACCTGCTCGTCCAAGGCATCCTATAACATATAAAATATCAGGTCACATTACAATTCGGTAACAATGTTAAAATGACAATTACAATTACAATTCAAACTATACTTACAATCTTCTCAGGTACTTGGCGGGCCTCATCAGATGTATATTGTCCTGTATTTCTTTGTCGGGCCCTCTTCCATTTACGATGGCATGGGGGTGGAGGTGGATCAACAACTTCTGGATGATTTTCAGCGTTAGGATCCGCCTGAGATGCTGCTTCCTGAAATGCATTCTTTGCCTCTTCCACCATTATCTGACCAAGTTTTTTATATCCCCCACGAGACAGTACATGGGGGTAGACATTCTTGCTTTGGTTTTCCTGCCCATTTTTCCTCTTCTCTTGTTATAAATAGAAGACAATTAAATTACATAAGTAAATAAAATTAATGAAATTACATAAATTTAGAGTCAAATCAAATAAGTTAACCTGAAAGCTGGGATCATGTCGGCTCTGAACAAAGCGATCCCACGTCGCCTGGTCAAGAAACGGGTACACCTCAAGTGGGTTCTTTTCACATGTTGGATTGAATACATAGTATCTGCCCAGGTCGACCTTAAAAGCCCTCCAACGCTGACCAGCATACTTTATTAAACGCTTCTTCATATCCATCGTATCCGGTATGTCAAAGGTGAGCTACATTAACACCAAAAGAATCAACGAATTACTGTATGATATTAATAAGATTAAAATAAAGTAGATACAGACAAACACAGGACGTAAAAGTATAGATACCAGAATACTCTCCCATATCTGACCATTCACGTCCGCTGGTACATCTTTCCAATTATCAGTAAGTATACTAGGCTTGCTTCTAGCAAGGGTCGCCACAAAACTGTTAAACTGCTCTGCCATTGGCCCAATAGGATTGAGGTTATTATCAAAGTAGATTCTTATCCTTTGATTTGAACCACGGTTGGCAGTCAAATTCCTCATTCGTGTGGCACGTCTACCCTTTCTACCCATAGACGGGGTCTCCGACCCACTGCATGAATGAGGGATATCCTCAGGATCAGCCATGTATACTTGTTTAAACAAAAAAAAAACTTGTTAGTGTGTCAGGATAAATATCAAACATAACTTATAAATATCGATCAACGTACGTAAACATAACTTATAAATATCAACGTAAACATATAATGACTTTAAACATAACTCAAACTAAACTTACATTGTGGCCAATTAGTAAAGTTCTCCCATAACCCTTCTTGGTGATCATTACGAGTAGCATGTACATCATCCACTTCATTTTCCTCATTGAAATTAGGCAGCCGTGTTGAGAAAGAAGGAGTATCAGAAATATCAAGAGTTGAATCTTTATTTCCCTCACTACCATTATACATGTTTTTTTCCTGGAGAACCACTGACCACCTTTTGTTAGAAGGATCATGGATATAAAACACTTGTTTTTCTTGGGATGCCATGACGAAAGGCTCTTCTTTATTACCTACCTTATTAAGGTCCACCAATTTGAATTCTAACTCATCGGTTTGCACACCATTGTTACTGTCGACTCACTGCCATTTAAAAACAGGTACTCTAAACTTCGTGTAATCAACCTCCCATATCTATTCAATGATTCCAAAGTATGAAACAAATGCCATAACAGGGTTTTTATCTTTCGAACTAGAGAAATGCATGGACTCAGCAACGACCATAACCCCACTGTTTTGCATAGTACTTTTGTCATCCTGGGACTTTTTATAGAAGGAAAACTTATTGATATTGTAACCCACTCCAGCATATGCCATCAAAGTTAGGCCCCTGTGCTAAACATTTTAATGTATCAGAAGCAATACCATCCTTTGCAATTTTTTCTTTAAACCAGTTCAAGAAAGTCTTGTTATGCTTGTTCAAACACCATTTTTCATTCATTCTTGGGTAAGTTTCATTGATGATGCTTTTGTACTCACATAAGTATGGTTCAACCTCATCAGTGTTATTCAATATATACAAATGTGCTTGAAGCACTTCCTCCCGATCCATTCTCTTAACAATGATACCTCGTGTACCCTTACCATTATATCTTCCTTCGTGACGAGACTTTGGAAGCCCTACAGGTTCCGCTTCTGACATATAGTCTGTACAAAACTCAATAGCTTCTTCTGCAACATACCTTTCAACAATAGATGCTTCGGGACGGTGTGGATTCTTCATATATCCTTTCAAGATCTTCATGTATCGCTCAACCGGGTACATCCACCTTAAATAAACGGGGCCGCACAATCTAATCTCCATCACTAGATGAACAATCAAATGAACTACGATGTCAAAAAATGAAGGTGGAAAATACATCTCCAATTGGCACAAGATAATGGCTGCCTCATTTTCCATGTCATCCAACTTTTTAGTGTCAATGACCTTGCTACATATAGCATTGAAGAATAAGCATAACCTAGTAATGGCATGTCTGACTTTTTTAGGCAAGATGTCACGAATGGCCACCGGTAGTAGTTGTTGCATCAAGACATGACAATCATAAGACTTTAAGCCAACTAATTTGAGATCTTTCATTGAGACAAGTCTTTTAATATTTGAATAGTAACCCTGTGCCACTTTGACTCCCCGTAGACATTCACAGAAACTTCTTTTCTCTTTTTTTGATAAAGTATGACATGCTGGGGGCAAATAAGTCTTCTTATCCCCCACTTTATGTGGAGCTAACTGCTCTCGTATACCCATCGCAACTAGATCCAGACGAGCATTCACACCATCCTTTGTCTTTCATTGAATGTTTAGAAGCGCTCCGATTAAACTGTCACACATATTTTTCTCCACATGCATCACATCAATACAATGTCTTACATCAAGCTTGCACCAGTATGGAAGATCAAAGAAGATCGACCTCTTCTTCCATATTTTCTTCTCGGTAGCCTTCTTCTGGGTCTTCCCATAGATAACATTAGTGTTTTTCACCCTTTCATAAACTTGCTCTCCAATCAAGGCCACCGGAGCAATTTCATTCTCCGGAAGTCCATTGAAAGCTTTTCTCGATCTACGATAAGGATGATTACGTCGGAGAAATCTCTTATGCCCATGGTAAACTGTCTTCCTTCCATGTTGCAGTTGATGGTAACATGTGCCTTCTTCATATATTGGACATGCTTTATGCCCCTTAACACTATACCTACATGATAGTGTGATTTTACACCATGTTTTCTATATACTTTTGCATGCATTTTTCATATAGATTAGGCATTCTTTATTTGATTTTAGTTAGATTTTCCCTTGGAACAGGTGAAGCGTTTTCTTGGTGTTGTTTTGCAGGAATTCAATGTAAAAATGCTCAGAATTAGCCTTGATGGATGCTTGGATGAAATAGAGCCTGAAAAGAGAAGAAATTGAGCCAAGCAGAATTCTGGAGATTCGCCCCGCGAGACTTTATTCGCCCGCGACCACCGAAAGCCGATCATGTTGCAGCAGAATGTCATCTTTCTGGTTCGCCTCGCGAACCTTGTCTCGCCTCGCGAGTATGGAAACAGAAGCCATCACGCCCAGGTCCTGATGCTCCTCACGGGCATATTGAAGAACCATTTTACTGGCTCGTGACGCGAAGCAACTCTTGCCTCGCGAGAGCACATTTCTCAACAACAGCATATTTTAATATTCGCCTCACGAGAAGACATTCGCCTCGCGAACGCGCGCAGAACTGATTGGTATAAGTTGCTGTTTTATGGCAGAAAATGGGAGTTTTTTTGGGGAGCTCTTGGAGGAGGCACTTGGAGCTGCGGCTAGATTAGGGTTTCAACCCTAGTAGGGGATGTTTTCCTTGCTCTGGGAATGGAAGAAGATTGGAGGATTCTTCTATGAGTGTTCTTCATCTCTTCTCTCCTTTTCTTTTGTATTCTCATTTATTATGAGTAGTTAAATCCCCTATTGTTGGGGTTAGATGTAGCTTTTCTGAACTTGTTTGTATTTGATTTGGTTGTTTTAATGCAAGTCTCTATTTCTTTATGAATATGTGATTCTGTGCTTAATGCTTTCCTTGGCTTAGCTACCCATGGGAATGATATGTTGCTTTGATAGACAATTGACAGATTGATGTTAAGGCATGCTCATGAATCATATGCCAAGTAGTTCAAGAATCTAGACATAGGTGTTGGCTACTTGCAATCTTATAAGTCTTGACTTAATGCAAAATCTCAGGTTAATCCACCTAAGACATTAGGGTTTAATTTGGGGTTTTAGGCTCAATGCACCTAAGATATTAGGCTTGAGTATTTTAGAAAGGGCTTGATTGTCATTATTGAATTAGGACTTGTGTTAGAAGCCATTTCATTACAGTTAAGGGAGGATTAGTGTAGTCTAACCCTGACAATCTTAACCGCATTTCTGTTGCCCTCCAAGTGTTCGATAAAATTCCAAAAAGACCAAAAATATTGTATTGCTTTGTTTTCTGTTTTAATCTCTCATACTTTAGTTTAGTCTAGATAGTTGTTGAGTTTGTGAATTGATAATTGACAACCGATCCCTGTGGATACGTAACCGGTCTTACCACCGTATTACTTGTTTGCGACGAGGTGCACTTGCCTTTATTCTAAAAAATCACGCATCAAGTTTTTGGCGCCGTTGCCGGGGATTGGCTTTGCCAATATCATTAGTAACAAATGAGATAACTAATTTAGACATTTTTTATTATTTTATTTTTCTGTATATATTTTTGATATCCTTCTTTAGTTAGTTTTGTATATATTTTTGATTTTGTGTTTCTTAATCTTGGGCTTAATTGTCTGTGAGGTGGAAATTGATTTGACAGGATCATGGACTATAATTGCTATCAACCATCTGATGCAGAAATGGAAATATCTGAGCTGCAGCTACAGGTAGATATGCTGCAATTAGCCATAAACATCCAACAAGTGAATAATGAGTTGTCAAGGGCAACTGTCTCTCCTCCACCAGTGGTAGCCTATTCTGAACGGGGAAATCAATTTTCCAACACTTACACTCCATGGTGGGGGAATCCTCCAAACAATACTTGGATTGATCAAGAGGAACATTGGGAACCTTCCACATCTTCATATCAACCACAACCATCTCAATGGTATGATGAGCCATCACCATTGGAAGTTGCTTGGGAGAACTTCAAATCCGAATTCGCAGTCAATTCTGAGCAACCTATTCCGGATAGTCAGTCTCACCTAAAGGATATTTTGGAGAGCTTCATGGTAACAACAATGGAAAGTTTAGAAAACCAAGAAGATACCATTCGAAGTCTCGGGGTACGTATTGAGGAACTCTCTAACCAACTATCCGAAATGCCAAATGGGAACTTGATGGATAATGATGAAGATGATGCATTGATGGATGATGATGAAGATGATGCAATAATGGATGATGAGGAAGATGAAGAAGTGGGAGCAACTGAATTAAGAAATGAAGACCCTATTTTGGAGAACATAGTTGCACCATCCCCCATTGAACCCTTGACTAAAGAGATTGAAAGGAAGAAGCATTTGGAGGACATCTATTTCACCATGCTAGAGGAAGATGAAGAACTGTTGGACTTAGATGATTCTATTGGTTCCTATGCATGTGTTGATTGTGATGGGAGAAACACTTGTGTGGTGTGTGCTGAGATTTCTGCATATTTGGAAGGTGATGGATTTGGTAATGCTGAGAATGAAGATTGTACAGAAGCCAAAACAGCACCAGTGATCCTCTCGACTTGTTTGCCACCTCACATTTTAAAACAGTCAACAATGGAGTTCATGCCTCTGCCTGAGAAATTGGATTTTGGATCTTTAAATATGCAGGCACTATGGCCAGTCCAAGAGGTTGAACCCCATTTTTATTGGGAAGATTTTTTTGATGAAGGGGTCAATTTTGACCCAAGAGGGAGTGAGAAATTCACCACATTTGGTGAGGTCACCATGATTTTCAAGCGCTCACTCCCATATTTATGCTGCAAACCGTGGGATCCGATTGAAGGATCTCACATGGTTAGCATCCCTTGGTCCTTATACCACAGGTTATGGGATCCAGGTGGATGCTTCTTAATGAGTCAAGCTAGTGACGTTAAAGAAGCGCTTATTGGGAGGCAACCCAATTTTTCTTTTCCTTTTTCCTTTTGTTTTTGACTTTTAAACTCTTGAATAATTTGAGAAGATCAAGAGTTTTCTTTTATTAATAAATTTGTTAAGTGTTTTCAGGATAATAAGGAAGGAGAAGCAAAAAGAGCAGGGAAAAACAAAGCCAAAAAGCATGTGAACTAGCACCTACTACCGCCTCGGTGAGTCGTTCCAATTTTTCTCCCCTCTCTAACTTAATTATTTACATTGGGGACAATGTAAGTTTTTAAGCTTGGGGTAGGGGTATTTTTGTGTAAATTTTTGAATTTTTGCATTCTTATGCATGTTGCATTCATATAGACATAGCTTTGCATGATCACACAATTAGATTGCTCTTGTTTAGATTTTGCATCCAATTGTGAGAACTAAGTGCCAAATAAATTGTGATAGTGAATTTTTTAACCCAATTTTTTTTCATTCTTGTGATATGGCTGCAAATGAAAATGTTTGAGATAATCTTGGATAGTTGATAGATTTGTGTTTTTCATTGATTCTTGAACTATTAAAATGTGAGATTTTGAGCCAAAGGGGTACTCACTAAATTTTACCCCATTCTTTGTGTTAGAGTGTTTTTCCTCTTGGATTGTTTTCTCTAGAACTTGACTTAAAACCATTTTGAAGCTTGAAAATTTTTGAAAACATTTGAAAATGATTGAGGCACTAGGTATTTTTCTGGCCTTCTAAGCTTTGATTGTTGAAATGTTACCCCTTAGTTGCCCAATTTTGAGCCTACATGGATGAAATACTTTTCTTGGTACCCTGGAATAATTTTGATAAATATGCTTGATAAGGTACCTTCTAAAGTATTACAAAAGGGTAAAAGGGTAGTTGAAGAAAGTATGGGATGAAAGAATCAGAAAAAAAAAATTCTCTTGAGCTGAAAATTTTCCCTTCTCCAAATAAAAGAAAAAGAAAAGAAAAAAAAAAGAAAAAAAAATAGAGAAGGGGATGACAAAAAGAAAAGTGAGAAATAAAAAGAAAAAGAAAGAAAAGAAAGGTGGAAAGTGAATTGAAAACCCAAGAAGGTATTTTAGAAGGTCATGTTTGCAAAGCTTGATGTTTATGTAGCCTTTTGAAATGTCATTTTCTTGTTATCCCCACCTAACGATTAATCCCATGGCCACGTTACAACCAAGTGAAAGACCTCTTGATTCTTAATTGTTTTCATTAATAAAGTAGAGATGTGGTTGATAGTCAAGCCTATGGTAGGATTCATTCCTTGAGGAAAATTGAGTGAAATGTTTTATCCCCTAAACACTTGAGTGGTGAGGAAGAGAACCAAGCAAATGATTAAGCTTGGGGTGAGCTTCAGGTGAGAAAGAGTACCCAAATCAGTGAGAACATGAGTCTAAGAAACCTAAGCCTCTAATTGGACTTGAATTGATTGTCTCTTGCTGAATTGTTTGGATTGCCTATTGCTTGGATCATTTACTCGGGTTCTTAGTTCACTATCCATGCTCTGTTTATTCTTCTGGCCTTAGTGATTGCTTAAGGACAAACAATTGAATAAGGTTGGGGTGATTTGATAGTGTGATTTTACACCATGTTTTCTATATACTTTTGCATGCATTTTTCATATAGATTAGGCATTCTTTATTTGATTTTAGTTAGATTTTCCCTTAGAACGGGTGAAGCGGTTTCTTGGTGTTGTTTTGAAGGAATTCAATGTAAAAATGCTCAGAATTAGCCTTGATGGATGCTTGGATGAAATAGAGCCTGAAAAGAGAAGAAATTGAGCCAAGCAGAATTCTGGAGATTCGCCCCGCGAGACTTTATTCGCCCCGCGACCCTGAAAGCTGACTGTTGCAGCAGAATGTCATCTTTCTGGTTCGCCTCGCGAACCTTGTCTCGCCTCGCGAGTATGGAAACAGAAGCCATCACGCCCAGGCCCTGATGCTCCTCACGGGCATATTGAAGAACCATTTTACTGGCTCGCGACGCGAAGCAACTCTCGCCTCGCGAGAGCCCATTTCTCAGCAACAGCATATTTTAATATTCGCCTCGCGAGAAGACATTCGCCTCGCGAACACGCGCAGAACTGATTGGTATAAGTTGCTGTTTTATGGCAGAAAAGGGGAGTTTTTTTGGGGAGCTCTTGGAGGAGGCACTTGGAGCTGCGGCTAGATTAGGGTTTCAACCCTAGTAGGGGATGTTTTCCTTGCTCTGGGAATGGAAGAAGATTTGAGGATTCTTCTATGAGTGTTCTTCACTCTTCTCTCCTTTTCTTTTGTATTCTCATTTATTATGAGTAGTTAAATCCCCTATTGTTGGGGTTAGATGTAGCTTTTCTGAACTTGTTTGTATTTGATTTGGTTGTTTTAATGCAAGTCTCTATTTCTTTATGAATATGTGATTCTGTGCTTAATGCTTTCCTTGGCTTAGCTACCCATAGGAATGATATGTTGCTTTGATAGACAATTGACAGATTGATGTTAAGGCATGCTCATGAATCATATGCCAAGTAGTTCAAGAATCTAGACATAGGTGTTGGCTGCTTGCAATCTTATAAGTCTTGACTTAATGCAAAATCTCAGGTTAATCCACCTAAGACATTAGGGTTTAATTTGGGGTTTTAGGCTTAATGCACCTAAGACATTAGGCTTGAGTATTTTAGAAAGGGCTTGATTGTCATTATTGAATTAGGACTTGTGTTAGAAGCCATTTCATTGCAATTAAGGGAGGATTAGTGTAGTCTAACCCTGACAATCTTAACCGCATTTTTGTTGCCCTCCAAGTGTTCGATAAAATTCCAAAAAGACCAAAAATATTGTATTGCTTTGTTTTCTGTTTTAATCTCTCATACTTTAGTTTAGTCTAGATAGTTGTTGAGTTTGTGAATTGGTAATTGACAACCGATCCCTGTGGATACGATAACCGGTCTTACCACCGTATTACTTGTTTGCGACGAGGTGCACTTGCCTTTATTCTAAAAAATCACGCATCACTACACAGGTTCCCGTATGCTAGAAAGTCATTGATGGTGCAAAATAACATGGCACGCAATATGAATGTCTCACGGCAATACCCGTCGATCACATCAACGCCTTCATCCCACAACATTATCAAGTCTTCAATCAAGGAACTCAGATAAACATCAATATCATTTCATGGCTGTTTAGGACCTGAAATCATCATACTTAACATAATGTATTTGCGCTTCATGCACAACCAAGGAGACAGGTTGTAAAGTACCAGGAGAACAGGTCATGAACTATGAATACTACTTAAGTTTCCATATGGATTCATTCCATCGGTAGCAAGTCCAAGCCTGAGGATTCTGGGCTCATTGCCGAAATCCGGAAACAAACTATCAATTATCTTCCATTGCAAAGAATCGACCGGATGGCGAAGCTGTCCATCACACTTCCTCTCATCTGCATGCCATCTAATGTTCTTTGCATCATTTATATTAGCAAACAATCGCTTGAACCACGGAATCATGGGAATATACCATAACACCTTCGCAGGAGGACCTTTGGTGACCACATCACAACTAGAATCACCATCCTTCACTTTGTAGCGTGATACCCCACACCTGGGGCACTCGTGCATCTCTTCAAACTCTTTCCTGTACAATATGCAATCATTGGGGCAAGCATGTATTTTCTTATACTCCATACCCATCGGACACAATATCTTCTTCGCCTCATAGTTTCGAGATGGCAATGTGTTACCTTCTGGAAGCATGTCTTTCAACAACTCAAGCAATCTGGTAAAGCTTTTATCGCTCCACCCATTTCTCGCCTTCACATTGAACAATCTTAACACCGCTGACAACCTTGTGAAATTAGTGCACCCCGGATACAAAGCCACTTCCGCATCACTGCACAAAGTATCATACACATGTGCGCTCCGAAAAGACTCTTGCCCAACATCACGGATCATGTCCTCTAGTCCATCGTCCATATCCACGTCATCAACTTCCTCTCTATCCGACACCCTCGGCCTGTCTAACGATTCACCATGACATATCCATGTTGTATTACTCTTGAAAATCCCCTCACAAATAAGATGATCACGTATCTCCTCAGCTTCTAGTCGTCTCTCATTCAAACAGTTAACACAAGGACAATAAAACCTTCCGTTACCACTATCAGGAGCATTTGTTTTTGCAAAATGTAGAAAATCTTCCACTCCATTCTCATACTCATCACTTGTCCGTCTAGCATTCATCCAACCGCGATCCATGACTAAAACCAATAACTTCGTACTTAGTCCAACATATTCATCAACCACTTCTTATGACAAGGTTTGGCCCTATCACATTCGAGAAGAAACTTTTTCAACATTCGGTTAACAATTAGTCCTTAACTCTCATGCTCATACTCGACGAAATTTCGGCAGCATTTCCCTTCGGACTCCGACGTACACGACTTGAACGCAATGACATCCACCACGATAACGTATGCACCTGGAGAAAGAAAGGAAATGTATCAATCCGAACTTTCATCAAGTATATAACATTAGAATCAATGAATAACTATTTTAACTGAATGAAGAAAAAGTTTTTTCCCAAACTGTCCAACTTTGGACAATTCAAGATCCAATACAATGAGCGGTACATTAAGCACGTACATGTGTGCTCATTAGTATTGCATCTCAAACGGGAAACTAAGGCTTTACTAATTATTGTGGGCATATTCTCGGATCAGATAAATTTTCAAGCAAATACATTAAAACTCCAATGACAGCTTTTCAGCCAAAACGATGGAAATCAAACCTTACTTTGTAATTTTCCAATGCAAAGCGGCTATCTGCTGGTATAACTCCTTTCTTGTATTTTCCTATTAGCACACCACATGCAAGTGGACTCCAAGTGGTCAAACCCAAGCCATAGTTACAGGTTTGATTTGGATCTGAAAAAATAACATTGCCTCATCATAAACCAAATGACTTGACAAAACCCGTGAAAGTATAATCTTAAATGCTTCTCTCCATGAATCTCAACTCTTCTCAATTTCATACAAAATTGGTAAAACTACTATGGGCAAGAAGCTCTTACCTTTTGTATCCAAGGATTGTGCCCCTCACTTAGAGTCTAAAATCAAAGCATGAAAAATACAGTGTTAGCTTATTTAAGACCAAAAGATCATATAAGAAAATGAGTAGCGAAGAGCTATGGCTATTCAGGCAGGAAGCAAAGAACATGAAGAAAAAAACTAAATCCATCAGGCCATCATATATATTCAATCAAAAACTATATATATCCTTTATTCTCCTTAAGAAAACACAATGTTTCCCTTCCTGCCATATATTTTGGTGCATATTGTAGTTGAAACACAGCTTCTAAAAAGGCAAGCGAAATGTAAATGACCAACTTCTACAATAGACCCGAAACTCTTAAGAGCTACCAAATTATAAAATAATCTCTTTGAACACTCGAAGTCTCTAGTGCTTAAGAGATCGCCACACAGAGACTAATATCTTGCTACAACAAAGTATCGTAGCATCTGAATAACAAGCAAGCAAAATATTACCAGTAAAATAAAATTAAAACCAAAACAGAAAGCAAGAAATATTACCAGCAATAATGTCAAACATTTCACTAAATAAACAAAACATAGAGGCCACAAAATACTAGAACTGCTCAGATCCAAACCACAAGACCTCAAAGTAAAAAGGGACAAAACACTAACAAGTAGTAATAACCGAATCCAAGTTCTCAACATCTCATAGTAACAACAACAAAACAAGTAAATAAGCATGCACTCTCACCAGAAGCAAATGCAGCGGAGACCGGCGAGCTGTAGGGAGAGACAGAGATGGGAGGCGGCGGCGAAGCAGTGATGGACGGCGAGCACAGAGCAGTGAGAGAGATGGGGACGAAGTGGCGAGCACAAAACGAGGGAGGGAATGAAAAACAAATGAATGGAAGAGCAGAGCAAAGACAAAGGAAAAGGGCGCGTGACAGATGGAGGGAATGAAAATAGAAACAAAAAGTAGGGTTTTGTTAAATACTACACATCGGTTGTCCAAAAACCGATGTGGTTAGTCATATTTTATATCGGTTCTCTAGTAACCAATGTCGAAACTTACGATTTATTTTTATTTTATTTTTAATTTATGACATCGGTTATATGTAAACCGATGTGGTTAATATATATTAGACATCGGTTATAATACAACCGATGTGGTTAATCTATATATTAGACATCGGCTCTAAAAGAACCGATGTGGAAAGATAAAAATTTTAAATTTTAAATTTTTTTATTTTAATTTTAGACATCGGTTAAAATACAACTGATGTGGAAAATATTCACATCGATTATTTATGAAACCGATGTAGAATCCTTTGCTTTTAATTTCAAAAATGTCACCGCCTCGTTTTACCCATTGGTTTTTGTGAAACCGATGTGGAATCTTCGATATTAAAAATATATTTTACACTAGTGATGAGAAAAGCAAAGTAATTACATAACATGGAAATTTAAACTGTAGTAGAAACAAACCTTATAAACTCTAAATAAATATAAATATATACCAACATGTAATCTCTCATATCCAACAAAATTAACAGCTTCTAGTTACACAAATTACTAACATAACAGGATGAAACTTAGCCAAGTACCCCATGGACTAAAACTATTCATACCAAAGCCACTGAAATGCATAAAATCAAGAAATTAATAAATTAATAAATAAATAGAGAGATAAAAAATGAAGTGACACACCTTTGACATTCCCTGCTTCTTTGGTAACCTATCCCCTTCTCAACTATCTTAAGATCCACCATCTTGGCAACCTACAAAATTGCAATACATAATGTTGTATCCATAATCTGTGTTTGAGTTCTTGAAGAAGATGGGTCTAACATATGACTAAGGTTGCTGCAATGAGTGCGCAAAGGCTACAAAGATCAATATGAAAATACAACCATGTAATTTTTCAGCAATATGAAAATATCAAAGATCAAAACTTTATTGGTTTTAAAAAATACTCAGTGAAGAAAAATAGTGTCTTTTGATTCAATCAGAGTAAATGTGAGTATTTGGGAATATTTTAGTTGATAGTCAATTGCAACTTTTAGAGTTGTATGATGGACCCAATCAATAAGATGAACCACACTTCCATATAAATTAAAAGGAACTCAGAAGCAATATATATAGCAATCTGTATTACTTTTGTTAAATTTAAATAGCTTATGAAGCTGCAAATCTCTTTCTATATATATTCTTGAAACCAAACACACAAAGCATCACAACAAAGACTTAAAAGGCTCAAGGCCATAGGAGGTAGAAACTCGATCCCGAGCTAATATGATTCCATTACTTCCACAGCCCGTACTTATTAATTTTTATTATGATGAGATGGGAAATGTAGATCACATTTCCATAAAAGGGTACCTTTTCTAATGTACTTAGAAAATACCTACCTAAAGCACAAAGTTCCAAAAAAGAATCTCAAAGACCAAATAAACCTGTCAATGATGATGCAGAAGAGATGAGGCTACGAAGGAACTACTGCAGGGACAACATCATTAACCCTTTTAAAGCTAAATTATGAAGAAGAAAAAAATAGTGGTCCAAATGTTCAATATGATTTTGTCCAAATACCACGAACATACATACACACATAGAATAAAACCAAAAACCCATTTAATAATCTCATATTGGCATTATTTTACTATATATTCATTTTGCTATCAAGTGATTATCTTTTCATTCTCTTGTGCCAATGCAGAAACTCATCAGAGAATCTGATCCAAGTAGTTGAAGAAATTAAGAAAGTTATAACAGGAGATTAATATTTTTGCATCCTACAACTCATGATTAAGCAAAGCCCCAAATCAATAAACCCTAGATTAGAATGAAGAGAAAAACAAAAAGATGAATGAATGAGTTGGAAGCCAAGAGACCTTGCCGGATAGAATGAGGGATCAGGAAGAGAAGAAACCAAAGAGGAGAAAGATGCAGGGCACGCTATTTCATAATAAGAAGAAAAATTGAATCTTAGAGAAAGCAAACTTTAATTCAGTTGAGAGGAACCTAGGAGACCGAGGTTGTTGACTTCTTTCGCCATTCAGAAACCTGCCGCCGTCGCCTTACTCCTTGTAGTCATCTCCGCCACCGCCATTCAAACTCGTCGTCGATTCTCCTCAGTGTGGCCATCGTCCTGTGTCGATAGAGAAGGAATAATGGAGAAGAAAATGTGAAAGAAGGACAAGAGGAGATAAAGAAAGATCAAAGAAGTCGTCACTGGTCCTTGATTGCGTTTGACCAGAGAATATAACGAAATGAAATTTGTAGCTAAGTACTCCCTTCCTTTGTCAATGTCCTATCCTCATTAATGATTGCCTTCCTTCCCGTGTAAGGAATAAAGATATAAGAACTTTAATTTAATAAATAAAAAATCAACAGAAAATGATGAATAAAAAACTCATTATTTCTCCTTAAATTACGGTTAGTAGGTCAACTTAGCTTTGCAACATAGCTTTAGTAAAGGTATGATTTTGAAATATATTACACCCATTGACTCAGGATCGTGAATTTGCCACTATCATCCGCTATCCGCCAACTAATTCACTATCCTTAATTTTTATCCAATTGAACCTTGATACGGGAGATGCTCTAAACATTACGGATTATACGTATGCCTGTGACTATGCATATAATATAAATAACTAATGTAAATGTATTTTTTAGATAATCTAAACCGAGTGAGATACATTCTTTCATTGGGTCGGCTGATTCCGCAATGCTGGGAGCTCTCCACGTTGCCTATGCCGACACAGCTAACACATTATCCACACGCATACGGTGTTGAGTCACTTGCTTTTCGTCTGACCATGTCAACCATCTTACTTGAGGTTTTATTTCATTATTATTAGTATATTATTCTTATTTTTTGAATCTATTTTCTTTTTTCTTTTTTTTTTGATGAATTTTGAATCTAATTTCTTGTTTTAATAAAAACATGGCAATGTCATATTTGATGTTTTAATTTATTTATTTTAGTTAAGGTCTTGTTTTTCAGTATCCCAAATACACTAATTAAGCAACAAAAAAAAATGTAAGTTTATATAAAATTTAAGAGTCCGTTTGTTTAGTTTTCTTCTTAAAAAAATACAAACACTTTTTTAAACACAATTACTTATTATAGTTTTGAGTTTTTTGCTAGGCATTTTAAAAATGAATTTTAAATATTCAATTTTAGGAGAAATTGAATTTTTTTTATGAGAAATTTTTTTTTTCAATGACGAGAGAGGAATAATTTATAATTTGTTTTTACAAAATTATCCTCTAAAATTTTAAAGATAACAACAAATATCCCAACATTTTTTATCAAATAAATTATTAAATGAGTTTAATTTCTATGCACTGTTAGTGTAATTGATTTTATATTGACATCCAATAATATCTTGATAAATCAACATTATTGTTATTTATCTCTCTTAATTATTAAAATAAAAATACACTTATCAATCTATTAGTGAATGTAGATGTAAAACTTTTATTTTATTTTTCTCTAATAAATCCCAACTTGTTGACTTCTTTTAAGGTTTATTAAAAAATTGCAATAATATTTTTATAAAAAAATATTAAAGATGTTGAAAAATAAATTTTTTTCGATTTTCATGCAAAAATTGTCGGTTAAAATTTCTCTTGTCCTAGCAAAACTTTTTTCTTATATAAAAACGAATTACATATTTTATAAAATTAACGATGTATTCTCTTGTATAAAATTTTTAAGAATTGCCTAAAAAAAACTTTTTTTTACAAGAAGCAAATTTATTTCATATCACTCAGAATCAAATCAACAATACAGGTTGGAATATAATCAAAGACATTGTGACTAACATAAAATCGTGACGCTCTAACTAGAGTATGAATATGAACAACATGATTTGCTTGCCTCAAGATAAAACTAACTCCATAGTTTTGAAAAAAAATCAGCTTGCCTTTACAACCAAAATACAACCAAATTCATTAACAAGAAAATTGTCACCCACAATGCCATCTACTACAGATTTGCAATCAAGCTCAAAAGTGACTTTGTAGAGATTCATGCTAACTTTTTAAGAATTCTTCTATCCATTTAAAACTAATATGTGTCGTATGTTATAAGTTATAAATAAAAATATTAAATAATTATAATCTTCAAATTTTAACATTTAAAAAAAAAAACTCTTATTGTCCCTGGTGCTCTAATAATATTGAACATATTTGGCATATCCTTGTTTCTTGTTCCAAAGTTGAGGCGGTGTGGCCTAAGGTAAATCTTTGGGAAAAAATCCACAATACTCTTATGATTGTGAATGATTTCAAGGAGCTTTTCTTTGTTCTGCTTGATCAGTTTTCAGCTAATGACAGGTTGGTGTGGTCTATGACTTTATGGAGTGTATGGAGAAGCCGAAACTTAAAGGTTTGGGATGGTGTTGATGACTCTCCGGTACATTAGTTCATTGTGGCCATAATCTCTTGGATGATTGGGCTAAGGCTAGGAATAGCCCTCTGCAGTGTCAACCTCTGGTTGCTCCGGTGCCTACATTTGATGGTTGGACCAAGCCATCGGTGGGTTTTGTTAAGCGTAATGTGGATGCCTCCTTTTCAGTTGCTACTAATAAAGTGGGCATTGGTATGTGCCTCAGATGAAAATGAAGTGCGTTTGGGTGCCAAAAGTGTCATCTTTTCTCGTGTCTTGGATGTGCACATGGGGAAAGCTGCTCGTCTCTATTTTACTATTCTTTGGATGCAAGAGATTTGAGTGAATAAGGTGATTTTTGATTTAGACTCAAAATTAGTGGTAGATGGTTTTAACTCCTCTAGTGTAGATTTAATTGAATTTGGTTATATTATTTACTCTTGTAAGGATCTTCTAGTTTCTTTTTTCAAAACTCACATATAAAGTTCTCTAGGAGACAAGTTAATATGGTTGCTCATAGTTTAGCTAAGGTGGCGATTTCTCGTACCTGTTCTCAGGTGTTTTCTGATATCCCTACATATAATGTTACTGTTTGATATTTAAATATCATGTTCAGTCATATTGCCTCATTCAATCTCTTAGAGAGTTGTTTTCCTTCACCAATGGGCATGAGTTGGTCTATAAATAGAACCACTATGCATACAGGAAAGGTATCCAAATTTGGATTAGCCTTCTCCATTCCAAATCACTTCCTTTCTTCCCTTAATGCGCAGAGAGAATTAAGGAAACTATTATTCTGTAAAATGCCATTGACGATACGCTTGGTTTAGGGTATGCAAACCAAACCAAGGTTTTCCATTGTATCCTGAAGGGGATTCGTCGGTTATACCTGTTGCATCCAATCTACGAGGAGAGATTGGTGGGGGCGAATCGAACCTAAAGCCTAGTGTTCTTACACGTCTTGGAGGGTGCGCATGTCACTTGTTTTTCTCTTCTTTGTTGCAGACCAGGCCCCATATTTTCTAACAATCTTTAGGTTTGATTATCGTTTTATAAAATGGTTGCAACAATGAAAGAGATGACATTTGACATTGTCAAAGTGGAGAGGTTCGAGGGTGGAAACTCCGTTCGTTGAGAGAAAGAAATGAATGATCTTTTTACAACAAGGAGAGATGAGTACTCATATGCTTCAGAAAAAAAATATGTTTATTTGTGACCATGGTAAAAGGTACACAATTATTTTTTATGGCTATGATATTCTTAGTATTCTAAATCATGTATGTGTAATCCTAAAGGCATTCTTTGTTTATGTTAGTTTTAACATGTGGTATTAGAGCATTAGATGCATGATTTAGAATAAAATCAGGTATGTGAATTTTGATGAACATGAATATGTTTGGTTTATTATGCATGCAAGTATGTTGTTCTATTTTGATAGAATGGTCTTGAATATAAATGATTATATCAAGTGCATGCATTAATGGAATTGTTCCATTCAAGATTCAATTAATTTTAGAGTTGACATTCTTATATTGTGAGTGCATGATTACGTGAATATAAGATTAGGAATTTTTTCTTGATTTTGTAGAAATTAGAAATGTTTTTGGATTGTTCTATCTTGTTAAAATGGACGTGGATGTTCATGAATAAATATTATAGAAAATTGAAAATGATTGAATCATTGTTTTGTTTATTATTATTATTTATTTATTTATTTTATAATGAAAACATCTAGATTTATCCTTGAACATGTTTAGACATGGTGAATCCAAAATATAAAGACAAGGAAAATAAGTTTATGATAGAATTGAAGTGCCAAAAATGGATGTGGTTCTCGAATGGATTGTGGAAACCCGGTTTCCTGCAAAGCGGGTCTGGGCGACCCAAGCAGGTGTTGTGCAGGCGTTTCTTTGATTCAAATAATTTAACGGTTGCAAGTTTTGACCAAACAAAGCGTCGGTCTGGTGGCAATAACGCCCCTATAGCAATCATGCCGGACAGGGTTTGAATCTCATGTTTGAGCATTTTCTGCCTTTGTTTTAAAAAAAAAGAAAAAATGAATAAAAGTTGACATGTTGCGTTCGTTGGGTTTGAACTCGCGATGTTAGGAAAGGCAAGACAGTGTGTTTGCCATCAGGCCAAACAGATTACCATAGAAGAATTCGTTAACTATATTATTTATTACCCTTTTATAACTGTTTGGTGGCTTTTGAAAAAGTCGTGTCCCCTACACAATATTTAAAAGAAATTTATTACGTTAATGAATGTTCTTAAATACTACTTATGTCTCTGATCTATTATAAATGTTATCTTTATAACTTGGTTATGAATGGTTTGTTAATTAACAAAGTTAAGGAAAATTTAAAAGTATTTTCAATTACCCAGAAATTTTGATACTTATGTATGTTATTATATAGTGTGGGTAAATTGAAGTTGTTTGTCATAAGACACTTACTAAGTGTTTAGGAGTTATAAGATTAGGATAATTCTATAACCCTAGTTACTTTGAGTCTACTAGAATAGTTGACCAAACAATTACACCTTATTCCCCACAACAAATTGTATAGCTGAAAAAGGAAAAATAGGATATTAGAAGAAATGGTAAATACCATGTTATCCTATGATGGTCTAGCAAAATGATATTGGAGACAAGCCATATTGAAGGCTTGTTAGATAGTAAATAGGGTTCCAAACAATGGAACAAGATGACCCCATATGAGCTCTGGAAAACAGAAATTCTGTTCTCATATTTTTCAAAGTTTGAGGTTGTAGGGCAATAGTAAAAGTTCTTGGAACAAAATAAAGAAATTAAGTGAAAGGGGCATTGAATGTGAGTGTTCCCGGGCTATGCTAAAATTAGCAAATCATATAGATTCATAGTTATGGAATCTAGTGACTTATCCTGTTACAACAGTGATTGAGTCTGGGGATTTAATATTTCAAGGAAATAGGTTTAACTTAATTCCAAGTCACATGATAATGTTCATAGTAATGCACATAATCCAAAGAACAATGTATCTAATAAAGATACTTTGGAGAGTTCATAACTTAGGAGAAGTTAGAGAGGTAGAAAAGAGAAAACGTAGAGACCAAGCTTCTCATATTCCTTGTTGAAGGAACAAGAGAGTCCATAGACAGTTATGGGCCAATCTATTATTATACAGAAAGTTATCCATAGACATTTGAAGAGGCAATAAAGTCTCAAGTTGTCGCTTTCTGGAAGGAGGCAATACAAGAATAAATGGACTCAATAAATGGGGAATAAAATGTTCAAATTAGTAGACCTCCCACCTGGTTCTAAACCTATAGGTTGTGAATGGATTTTCAAAAGGAAAATGAAGGTAGACGGAACCATCGATAAGTTTAAGACAAGATTAGTTGCTAAGGGATTTACACAAAAGGGATTGTCTATTTTGATACATATACACTTGTGGCAAGAATTACCTCAATTAGAGTGCTATTCGCATTTGGATCCATCTATAAGTTTGTCATCCATCAAATGGATGTGGTATTCCTAAATGAGGAAATGGATGAAGAGGTGTATATGAGACAACCTGAAGGGTTTGTGGTTAATGGTCAGGAAAAGAAAGTGTGTAAATTGAATAAGTCATTGTATGGACTAGAATTAGATCCTAAGCGATGTGATCAAAAGTTTGATCAAGTTGTTCTAGCTAATGGATATAAAATAAATAAATCTAACAAGTGTATTTATAGTAAATTCAATAGTGGAAAAGGGGTCATGATTTGTTTGTAAGTTAATGATGTGTTGTTATTTGGTACTAGTCTAGGTGGTAGAAGAAACTAAGAGTTTCTTATCTAGAGATTTTGATATGAAAGACTTAGTGGTAGCTGATGTGATTCTAGGAATTAGAATAATAAGATATGGTGAGAATGTAGGTTTACCCCTATCTCACTGTGTATAAAATGTATTAAAGAAATTTAATCACTTTGATTGTTAACCTATCACTACTCCATATGATCATAGCATTAATTTAGTACCAAATAAAGGTAGTTTAGTAGCACAACTTGAATACTTAAAAGTAATTGGATGTTTATATATGCCATGACGTGTAGCCGGGCAAACATTGCATATGTTGTAGGGAGACTAAGTAGGTATATAGGTAATCCAAGCAAAGACCACTGGCATATCGTCCGAAAAGTATTGAAATACTTGAGGGGGATAATGAACTATAGTTTAAAATTTAAACTATAACGGGTATCCTTCGGTATTATAAGGTTACATGGATGCTAGTTGGGTGACTTATACAAGAAGATCATGCTTCAATAAGCAGTTGAGTCTTCACAAATGGTGCGGGTGCTATTTCTTGGGGTTTCAAGAAATAAGACGGCATTGCCGGTTCCACCATGGCTACAGAATTCATAGCATTGGCAGCAATAATAAAGTGATCGAATGGCTTATAAATTTGTTGTATGGGATACCAATTTTAATGGCGCCAATATCCATACAATGGGATAGTAAGTCAATACTATCAAGGGCATATAGCCAGGTTTATAATGGAAAGTCCAGGAACATTGGGCTAAGGCATAGTTATGTCGATGAACTAATTGCAAATGGAGTAATATCCAGGGTCTTTATAAGACGGAAATAAATCTTGCATCCTTTGACAAAAGGACTAACAAGTGATATGATGTGGAAAAACATCATTAGGGATGAGAATCAAGCCCATATCTACATGATCACCAATGGTGGAAACCCAACTCACACTTGAGTAGCATCAAGTCTTGAGTTCAATGTGGCCAAAGTACACTATGAGAGTGATTGCAAGTACTTGACAAATAGATACATCCTAAGGTTTAAAAGTACTTGGATACCATAAGGACAAAATTAAAAGGGTGAGCTTTTGCTCTTAATGGACCTATAGCATATATATGTTGAGGTGCCCAACTTATGGGGGTGCTTTTGGTAAAGTCCACCTATATGAGAGTGAAGTGGGGCCGCTTCTTAGAGTTGGGCTTGACTCTGTAATCTCTCATTAAAAGGATACACGACACAAGGCCTTACCAAATGTGTCACACTACCACGTCGTTCAATGGTACCAAGATTTCATGTGTAAGTCATGCACGCTTGTACTAATGAATATTTGGTTCAAAGCTTATCTACCAAATTATTCGGGGATGAGTGAAACTCATGACTTACTAAGCAAATGTTCAAATCGCCAAGATACCTTTATCTGAAAGCATGCGATTTCCGGAATAATGGGATTTGGGTTTATTTTGAAAATGGTGGGGGATTGTGAGGGATTTCCAAAATACAAGTTGGAAGGTTGCGTAGAAGTTAACATTATATACATTTAATGGTTGTTTACTCATCAAATGATGTGTTGGTTTAGTGGTAGGATGTTGGCATAGTGTCCTATTATGACACGGTTCGATTCTCATCTGTTGAGTTTTGAACATTTTATGACCGTTTTATTAAAAATGGGAATAAAAGGTGACTGACACCCAATGGGTTTCAAACCCGAGACCAGGAGGTGGAAAGCATGAGTGCTAACCACCAAGCTACCACATAAGATGTTTATAATGTTACTGTTTGATATTTAAATATCATGTTCAGTCGTATTGCCTCATTCAATCTCTTAGAGAGTTGTTTTCCTTCACCAATGGGCATGAGTTGATCTATAAATAGAACAACTATGCATACAAGAAAGGTATCCAAATTTGGATTGGCCTTCTCCATTCTAAATCACTTCCTTTCTTCCCTTAGTGCGCAGAGAGAATTAAGGAAACTATTATTCTGTAAAATGTCATTGACGCTACGCTTGGTTTAGGGTGTGCAAACCAAACCAAGGTTCTCCATTGTATCCTGAAGGGGATTCGCCGGTTATACCTGTTGCATCCAATCTACGAGGAGAGATCGGTAGGGGCGAATCGAACCTAAAGCCTAGTGTTCTTACACGCCTTTGAGGGTGCGCATGTCACTTGTTTTTCTTTTCTTTGTTGTAGACCAGACCCCATATTTTCTAACATTATCTCTTTGATTATGAATGAAATGCAGTGATTTTCCTTTGTAAAAAAAAAAACATTTTTAAAAAAAGTTATATAAGAAAAAACTTGAAAGAGAATATATCATTTTTTGTTTAAGAAACAAAATCGGACACACCGTTATTATGGACTAACTAGACTAGATAACGGTGGAATTCATAAGAAAGCTCTACACACTCGAACCAGAAAGGCTGTCACTCACTCAGTTTGTGCAGTTCACCAGTAAGAACATACGGACCCGCCAGCACTAGCAGTATTACTGGCAATAGCATTGTCTTTTGTTTGATTGTATGTTTAGAATTTAGATATTGAGAACTCTGTAAATCCTGAAGCTTGTTATTATCTTGATGGATTCCTGTTTGTGAATTCCAAGAGGAAAAGGGGCTCACAGTGGCGTGTGTTTTACGTAGGTTTCACTGCAAAAAGGTTGCGGAATCTTCTTCCTTAGTTTGTTTTTGAAGATATCCAAACACAAACACTCTTTGATACAACTTTACACCTCCAGCTCTATTTCTTTGGAAAGTGGGAATTGTTAATAATAACTCAATCTTATGTTATGGAATTGATTTTCATTATTTCTATGAAAATCTAAAGCAGTATTAAACTTTCTTTTTATTTCAAGCTGGGTTAAAGTAATTATTAGATAGACTTGATAAAAATTTTACTTTTTGGGTTTCTACTTGATTATTCATAATTGTTAGTTATGCATCAGTGCCATATCCTTTGTTTTGTATCCTTTCACCTTTGAGCTGATTACTTCAACTTTGAATGGGGAAACATAGTTTCCAATTTTATGGACACCAGAAGGATCTTGGTTTGTTATTGTGTTTGTACTGGTTGGGATCATAATCTGATGTGGTTTGTTAAACTCCAGGTTAAATTTTGGTTGAAAGAGAAAAGGATAATAAGAATCACATCATCAATCAAATTTTTTGGCTTGTAGATTATGTAGAAAGCTGCTTATGTTTGTTTTCTCATTTAATGAATTGTAAAATAAAAATCTTATTGAAAGGCATGACGAGGTAGTTTCAGCAAGATTTCAATTCAAATTTGCTTTTTATGATTCTAATCCACTTTAGTCAACATTCATTTCTTTTAATCATGTCGCAGGAAGGCACACATTCTTTCTACCGGAAAAATGGCTACGCTGTCAGATATTGGGGTTGCAGCTGCCATAAACATTTTCAGTGCATTTCTTTTCTTTGTAGCATTTGCTATTTTGAGGCTTCAACCTTTAAATGATCGAGTATACTTCCCAAAATGGTATATCAAGGGTTTAAGAACAGATCCTGTACACGGAGGAGCATTTGTGCGCAAGTTCATCAATCTAGACTGGAGATCATATCTTTTGTTTTTGAATTGGATGCCTGAAGCACTTAAAATGCCAGAGCCCGAGCTTATTGACCATGCTGGATTGGACTCTGTTGTTTACTTGCGGATTTACTTGTTAGGGTATGCAGCATTGAGTGAATACCACTTCATTAAAACATAATATAGTTCTGATATTTTCTGTTTATATTATGCAGGCTTAAAATCTTTATTCCTATAGCATTCCTCGCATGGACTGTTCTGGTTCCTGTCAATTGGACGAGTACTGGTCTAGAAGGAGCCAAGATAAAAAATATAACTTCCAGTGACATTGATAAACTCTCAGTTTCAAATGTCCATAGTCGATCTGAAAGGTCCGAAATCCACCCTCCAGTGCTGTTGCAATTCTGCTACTTCATCTTGATGTTGTCTAGTAAATTCTTTTCAAATTCGAATTTCCTGCATGCCAAGATCTGTTATTGACCTAATATGGTTTCACTACCTCCATGTTGCTTTATGTTTAGTGTTTAACTAAGGGCAACCTTAAGTTACAGAGAAAATCTGCTTTGCATCTCATTCATGGCTACTATGATATCCAAGTTACCTTTTTTCCCCATCTTAATCTTTAGGTCTGAGACAAGGTCACTTAGTTCTTCAGTTTCCATTCACATCATTACTGATTGTTTTTTATTCATCATCCCACTCGTTAAAGTTGCAGAGTTACTTTGTGGTTCATAATATTATCTGATGATCAAAATTAAATTATTATAGAGCATATTCTTTTCTTAAATTGCTACTAAATCTTTTTGTTTTTTGGTAAGCAAAAGAATGTATTGAATGACAGTACAGGGGTACTCTGATAGGGACATCCCAAGGCCCAATATTTCTAAGCCCACTATTACCAAAGTGTGGGTGAGGATGATGCACCTGATCACACTCCATGAGAGAAAATGTGTAACTAACTACTGCCTAGTTGGCAATAGCAATGAAGGAGGGTGTGTGCGTGTGAATGTTGTTGCTGAGGGAGTATTTGTATGGGAGGGGAGAGCATAGTGAGGCAGGCTGGACTTGGGACTTGGGAGAGAATTAGGCACTCTCTAATTTGCCTATTATCTTGTACTTCCTTCTTTCTTCTTCTTCCAGCACTGTAACTCCTTGTTACAGGCTAGAGAAATTAATAATACAGTTCAGTTTTCCTTATTTTGTGTCTCTATATTGCTGGGTTCCCATCAATGGTATCAAAGCTCTCGGTCCCGGGAGCTTGGATGGTCAGTACGCGCAAAGCAATGGGATCTAGAGTCGAGAATTTGGATCTTAACCGTCAGGGCTGGAGAACTGAAAACCAGTTGCATCGGAATGAGATTAGGCAGCCCTTGCGAGAAGGAGACCGAAGGCACCGAGAACAGCCTCGACGTCGACGAACTCGGGAAAGGAGTCGCCCTCCGTCTTACGATTTTGAAGGAAGGAAGCTCGAAATTCCAGTATTCGACGGAGAAGAAGACGCCTATGGGTGGGTGATTAGCCTTGAGAAGCACTTCCAGGAGAGGGGAACACCAGAGAAGGAGAAGTTGAAGAAGGCGGTGACGGCACTAAGAGGTGGTGCTCTCAAATGGTGGCACGGGTGGGATCGAAGCCAACCACGGGCGAGCTGGATAAAGTTCATGGTCGCACTACTCCGGCGCTTTAAGCCGGAGTACAGGAATGTTCTACCGATACTGGATGGGGATGATGACTTCGAACCAGAGGAGCCAAACAGCAAGAGCAAGGATGAGGGCCGAGAGATCGAGTACCAGAACACTGGGGGCGAATCAAGCCACGGTGATCCACAACCAGAGATAGAAATCAACATTGATCAGACAATGAAGGTGCTCGAATTTGCAAGAGTGGAGGTTCCATACATTAAAGCGGTGGCGAAGGTGGAGTTGTTACCCACACAGATAACAAGTTACGGACCAAGGTCGGGGACAATCACCGAGACTGTGAATCACCGCTATGCATGGGAGGAAGAAGTTGAGTTGCCGGAAAAGTGGGTCGGTAATGAGGGTTTTCAAGGAATAGGTGGTGGCCGCAGCAGAAGCGACGATGAACGCTCTGAGGGTGGAGGCCGAGGTAGTGTGGTGGAGGTGATGGACAATGGTGAGCCTTCACCGCCATCGGAACCGCCGGATCGGGACGTGCCCAGGGAGATGGGGACGCCGCCGACCCTTCGCCCGCCATCGGCTCAGAACGCATCAATGGCGGAGGTTGGGTCGTCACACGGCAGGGTCGATCTTCCACTGTCTCTAGCGGCTGAGATGAAACGGGGCAAGGAAAAACAGGAGAGGGAAAGGGCAAAAAGGGAATTTCGAAGAAGTGGTCAATGTTTTTCCCTAATGGGCCAGGCCCAAAAGTGTTCCTTTAATAGAATTTGTCTTTGAAGTAAGACCAAGTTCTCACCGAAACACAATAGTGGGTCTCAAAGCAAGTGATAAAAAAGGAGATAGTGGGCCAACTTAGTGAAAAAAGAAATGGGCCTTAGAGGAAGATAAGGAGCAAACCATCACTGTTACAAAAATTGAGGACTTAAACCGGGCCTCCACATTCCATGGTTGGCTTAATTTTGTTTATGATAAAGGGAAGAATTGCAAGGAAACAAAGGAAGGGGACTTGAACCGTGCATCGGGACTGAACTTCTTGAGACGAGGTTCTGTTTTAGATGCGACAATTCTGGCGGGACCGCTGTCGTCCCCATCATTAATCCAATCACCAGAACTGAATTGTATTTAGATGAGTGTTCCTCCTTCCAACAGTATTATGCGCCATGTATTGTGTTTATTTGTCAAGGTGGTGATGTTAATGATTTAGAGTGCAAACATCTTGGTTGATAAAATCTACCAAGTTCTATTAAAGGAGGAGTATATGGAAACAATTATTGCTAGAACGGAACATGCTGGTGCGAGGGAAGGTTCCGGACCTGCTGCATATAGCAGTACAAGACGGGCTGCCAAAGATTTGGAAACTTGGCCATTTGCTTCAAGCAATGGGACCCTGGTGAAAGTTCCTACATAAGTTGGTCCTTGTATTTCCAGCAGTGGGATCCTGGGGGAAGAGTTTCTGCTAGGTGCTTCTTGTACCTACACCTTGAGGACAAGATGAGTCTTGAGGAGGGGAGTATTGATAGGGACATCCCAAGGCCCAATATTTCTAAGCCCACTATTACCAAAATGTGGGTGAGGATGATGCACCTGTGATGCACCTGATCACACTCCTTGAGAGAGAAAATGTGTAACTAACTACTGCCTAGTTGGCAATAGCAATGAGGGAGGGTGTGTGCGTGTGAATGTTGTTGCTGAGGGAGTATTTGTATGGGAGGGGAGAGCATAGTGAGGCAGGCTGGACTTGGGACTTGGGGGAGAATTAGGCACTGTCTAATTTGCCTATTATCTTGTACTTCCTTCTTTCTTCTTCTTACAGCACTGTAACTCCTTGTTACAGGCTAGAGAAATTAATAATACAGTTCAGTTTTCCTTATTTTGTGTCTCTATATTGCTGGGTTCCCATCATACTCTAACCCATACACAAAGGAACCAAAAAAGAGCAGGACAAGTGTAAGTATAATACTGCTAAAACAGAGCAGTATGATTATTACAATAGCCTGACCCAAATACCAACTAGATATACAAACCAAACACCCCAGAAAGAAAAAAAAAAACCAGATCAGCAACCAGTAACAAATGAGGAACTAAGCTGCAGCAAAGGGAAATTCCTGAAACAGCCGCAAAAAAACCACTATAACTTCAAAGGACCCCACCACAACAGGCTTAAAAACTTTAGCTCCACGATTCAACCATGCAACCGTGTGAGCCCAAATGAATTCCTATCAATACATAAGCTACCAAAAACAGCATGGCCATCAAAGCCCCACCACCACAATCTTCATACGTTAAGCACAAAGGCACAAGGCAAATAGCAGACAAGAGATTGGCATTCCTCTTGCTCATCAATATAAAGATCCATTAAAACCAAGCCTCAGAGTCCAGCCAAAGATAAACACCAACCATGTAGAGATTGCTAAGAGCCACAGATAAGTTAGGTTGAACACCCCACCACACGGCAGCAGCATAGACCATAATGATGACAACAGAAACCAGCAGCACATCAAACCAGAAACAGAGACCATCAGAATTAGAGGATGCATCACCATAGAGTGAAAACCAAGTCACAAGACAGAGACCAAAAAGACAGTAGCCGAAGCAAGTAGCACAAAAGAGACTAATTGAGGAAAAAGAATAGAAAAGAACCCTCAAAAAGATTCACTCCCTCACCACCACTCACAAAGAAACTTTTTGTGATTCACTCCCTCACCACACACAACTCACAAGTATTTCACTGTCTCGTCACAAAAATCTCACTAGTGTTTCACTCAAGCTCCACCTTCTTGATCGGTCCGGCTAGGGAGGACTTGCCAAAGCTCCAATGTTAACCTGCAAAAAATCAGAAAAAACAGCAAGAAAACCATAACAGAAACTGATCAATCACCAAACACTTAGGCTACTAAATTTGTTGCTCTACTAATATTTGTTCACTTCCTCAGGTTTTGGGGACACATAGTAATGGCTTATGCATTTACCTTTTGGACATGCTATGTATTGCTAAGGGAGTATGAGAAAGTCACATCAATAAGACTACAATTTCTTGCAGAAGAAAAGCGTCGTCCTGATCAATTTACGGTAAATTTGATTTTTCACCCCCCATTTCTGTGAGGAATTATTCTCTGTAGTACCAGTTGGTTGCAAACTGTGGTTCTCTTGTGCTTTTTTAGTAGTTAACTTATGATTTTAGGTTTCATGCTTTAAAGGTGGTATTCTACTTAGTCATTTTTCTAGGTACATCTCGATTGCAGACTTAATAGTTGTTGCATTTATTTATTTTTTATTATTATTATTATTATTATTATTATTATTATTATTTATTTAAGGTTGCTACTTTGTGATTGGAGGTCACAGTTTCAAATTTTGGAAACAGCCTCTCGACTTGTGGGGTAAAACTGCGTACATCTATCCTCCCAGACCGGAACCTTGTGCACTGGGTTGCCCTAGGTTATAGGTGCAATTTGCTATTCATAATAATAATATAGCTATGTATATCAGTGAATAACCAAAGCAATAGATAGACGAGTGCTTTTGCGGCCTTTAGATATATGAAAGAGATATAAGAAAGAAGGACAAACAAACAAAATTTTGTTAACGTCCTTTTAAAAATAAAAAATGTTAGGAGCAAACAAAGTTTTGATACAACGGAACTTTCAAATTATTATGCATCTTTATACTTGGCAAGTTGTGGGAGTTTTCAGTTACAGACTGAATTGTCATACACTGGCCATCCTGCATATATTGCTTATGGAAAAGATATTATTCTCAGGTGCTTGTTAGAAATATTCCGCCTGACCCTGATGAATCTGTAAGTGAGCTTGTGGAGCACTTTTTTCTGGTCAATCATCCAGATCATTATCTCACTCACCAGGTTGGTTCCTCCTGTATACACTTATACTGATAGAATGATAAATTCATATAATACCTCGTTGATTTTGATATTAAGCATCGGCTGGTTTCTTTTTTTTGATGTTCCATCTTTTACTACAAGGTTTGAACTTCTTATGACCATAAGATGTTCACAACGTGAATTGAATTCAAGTTTACACTTAGAAATTTTGTATATGGAACATGGAGTACATTATTATCTAGATATTAAACATTTAAACTATATATTGAATGAAAATTTAAATTTCCTTTTCTATTGTCCTCTCTTTTGACACTCAATATAGTGTTGTTCTTAAGATAGATTGGATTTATAATTGCATAACCAAGTCAGTTGAATGACTAACAACGCCATATTATTGTGTTATTTTATTGTTTGATGGCAGAAGTGCTATTATTATCGTAACATTTATACAGGTTGTTTATGATGCAAACAAACTTGCAAAGTTGGTTAAAAAGAAGAAGAAGTTGCAGAATTGGCTTGTCTATTATCAAAATAAACTTGAAAGAACTTCAAAAAGACCTGAAATGAAGGCAAGTATAAATTGACATGTTTCAAAAGTTTACCATAACCATCTTCAGGTTTACCTTGAGCTTTCCTTCTTATATGCTTTTACCAGACTGGTTTTCTTGGTCTTTGGGGAAAGAAAGTGGACGCTATTGATTACCACAATACCGAAATTGATAAGTTGTCAAAAGAAGTGAGTATTGTGTATTTTTTCTCTGTTGGAGATTTTTTCAACATTATGCATGCTAACAGTTTTATTTTAATAGAAATTCTTCATGCTAATAATTGTTAACAAACTTGTGAAAACTATTCTTAAATGAGAATCTGTTTTTAATTTTGTAGAGTTCATATAATAGGCTATTATATCCCAATTTTCTTACTAGTACTTTATCACATTTACATCAGTATCATTCTGCTTTCAAGAAGTTACTGCCTTATGTAGCAGTTTTTCATTACTTATTATTATTTTTATAAAAATAGATACTTTTCTGATTGTTCACAAGAATTTTTGCATATTGACTTTGGAAGACTTTAACGGATGCTGAAGGAACTTGTTTAACTCAAAATCTTACTAGGCCGTACATTTCTAAATAGCTATATTGTTGTTTCATTGGTGTTGTTTTCTTTCTGTAAGAATTCTCTTGTTGGTCAGAGTGATTTCAATTGATCACACCTCTTGCAGATATCTGTAGAGCGGGAAATTGTCTCAAATGACCCCAAATCTATCATGCCTGTTGCATTTGTTTCATTTAAAACACGATGGGCTGCTGCCGTTTGTGCCCAAACTCAACAAACCAGAAATCCAACACTTTGGTTGACTGGTTGGGCTCCAGAGCCACGAGACGTATATTGGCCAAACTTGCCAATTCCATATGTCTCCCTCACTATCAGGAGGTTAATCATAGCTGTGGCATTCTTTTTTCTTACCTTCTTTTTTATAATCCCCATTACATTTGTTCAAACTCTTGCAAGTCTTGATGGAATCCAGAAAGCTGCACCAGGGCTGAAGCCACTTGTTAGTGTGTAAGTCTAATCTCATTGTTGGACCTCTGAAGATATGATTTCATTTGCATCACTGAATATTACTTATTCAAACTTGATTTCATTGTGCAGCCCTTTCATTAAGTCACTCATTCAAGGTTTCCTGCCTGGTATTGTATTGAAGATTTTTCTTATCTTCTTGCCAACAATATTGATGATGATGTCTAAATTCGAAGGTTTTGAATCCCTATCATCTCTGGAGAGAAGATCTGCTTCTAGATATTATCTTTTCAGTTTTGTGAATATATTTCTTGGGAACATACTTACTGG
Source organism: Sophora flavescens (assembly GCA_030762895.1). NCBI lineage: Eukaryota > Viridiplantae > Streptophyta > Magnoliopsida > Fabales > Fabaceae > Sophora > Sophora flavescens. The sequence continues at coordinate 95,312,146 of CM061066.1, forward strand.
AACAGCACTTCAACAACTTGACTCTTTCATTCACCAACCTGCTAATCAGTAAGCCATTCAATATATAAAAACTCATCTCTTTTTTCTTGATTGGAAATTATTTCATATTTTAATTGACATTATATTTTCTGTGTTGTGAATGTATTTTATATACAGCTGCAACAAAAAGTTTTCCTGTGTATATCAATTTGGTACCCTTGTGTCTGTGTTCAACACATTATATTACTCATCATTAGGTGAAAAACAAAGAAGTTTCTTACTTCTGGTATGGTCTTGCTATTTAAGAATCTTGGTGTTGGGTTGTTTAACTGTGAAATATTATTTTTAGTGAATAATATTGTTAACTTCACTAATCAAGCTCAGATTAGTTGAATACATGGCTGCAAGAATTTGTCTTAATCTATGAATCATGGACAAACCATTTTGGTGCCATGTCTGTGTCGGACACCTGACTGTGTTGAACACGCAATTACACACATGACACGTGTCTTACATGTCTGATTGAAAAATAATTCTTTTTTTGCTCAGACATGAAGGACCCCAGGGACAACATAGGATAGACCAATTTAAAATTACAAAAAAAAAACTCAATTACCATTTAAAATAAAAGAAGTAATAAACAGTGATATATCCAATTACCAACAACCCTTGCCCAAGCCCAATTACTCAATTACTAGTACAACTTACTCAAGACAGACCAGGTTTTTTCCACTGTTAGGCCTCCCTCTCCCATCTAGCCATTTGCGATTAAGCCATTGTGCCATCACCTCTCTGATGGAGAGCAAAATGAGGTTAATCTTTGGATGCTCACTCTAGTTAATTTTTTTGGCTTGTACATGTACTTGCACGTGGCTAGTTTTACTAGGATGAGTTGGTTTAGTAGATTTTATGGAGAATGTCTATAGAAAATTAGAAATGATGCTTAGTTTTTTGGGAGGGGCTTGCTAAGTATCAAATGTTGGTACATGTCACGTATATCAAGATGATGTAAATCTTGAAGCTTTTATTATCATATTATGAATCTTTTTACTTAAATTTTCAATTATATATATATATGTGTGTGTGTGTGTGTATGTGTATAGGGGGCATATATAGTGAGCAAGTTCATTTTAAGAATGTGAGAATAATAAATCTTGATCATACAACCCATACATGGATGGTCAAGATTAAAAGCTTCTTAGTGGTCACATGACCACTTTAAAATGTCATGTGCATTCATCTTTTAATGTTGATCCTTCAAATAATATCCAATGGTCAGATTCATTGTTCTCACATTTCTTCAAAATACAAATTATTCCCACCTAATATGGTCCGTCTATATATGCTTCATAGGTTATTTATGCCATGTTGATAAAATAAAGCAGTCATTGTTATATTTTGGCAGATATCCTATAACAATTGGCACTGCAATTCCTTTAAAAGCAAGTTTCTTCATTACTTATATAATGGTTGATGGATGGGCCAGCATAGCTGCAGAGGTCTTGATGTTGAAACCACTAATTTTTTATCACTTGAAGAATTTCTTCTTGGTGAAAACTGAAAAGGACAGGGAAGAGGCCATGGATCCGGGGAGCATTGGTTTCCACATTGGAGAGCCTCGAATACAATTGTACTTTTTGCTGGGTCTAGTCTATGCTGCAGTGACACCTGCTGTTCTTCCTTACATAATAATTTTCTTTTGCCTGGCCTATGTTGTGTTTCGTCATCAGGTACAGAGTGTCAGATTTATAATGTGCAGGTCGATGACGATTGTAGTTTACATGCAAGTTTACTATTCTTTTGCCATAATCTTTCACTTAGGAATGCACACAGAAAAGTTAGAACCACAATGGCTTATACAATTAGAGTCCCCATTCATTGATAAGTACCCTGAATGGCTTTATATAATCTCATGTAGGAAGGTAATTGGGAAAATTACAAAAATGGAATTCTTGGTAAAAATATTCAGTTTAAGAACAATTATTACTCAATTGATTAACGATGTTCAAAGTGTGGTTAACAAGTCAACCACTTATTGACTTAATTAACCACTTGAGTGGTTAAAGTTCCTAAAATGGAAAAATTTTACCAAGAATTCCATTTTTTTATTTTATCAAGAAAATTTATGTTGAGTATCTAAATTAGTTTTTCTTTTTACAAATGCCTGGCTTATTTGAAAACCAAATATTTTTGAAGGCGGAGGTTTTCAGCAGTGCAGCCTGAAAAACATGTTAGATGTGACAGATATCTTTCTTTGGAATACTTATATTTGCCATTTTTTATTATTACTTTCCAGTTTCCATACATCGTTTAAAAGATCTGTTATTTTTCGATACAAATGTCTTAGCACTTGTTCATCATACTTGTATTTCTGTCTGCCAAGTGCGGAAGAGTCGCCCCAGCATTTATTTTTTTGGATAAGCAAAGATTTATTCAACACCAGCATTTTGTTTGCCTTTTATTTGTTTTCCATATATAAGATGAAAACCCCTACCTTCCAATTGCAGATTATTAACGTTTACAATCAGCAGTATGAGAGTGCTGCAGCATTCTGGCCTGACGTCCATTTCCGAATTGTATTTGCGATGATAATCTCGCAGCTAGTTCTGATGGGACTCCTCACCACCAAAAAAGCTGCTTCATCGACTCCATTTCTCATTGTGCTTCCGATACTGACCATATGGTTCCATAAGTACTGCAAAGGCCGTTTTGAACCTGCATTTGTTAAATATCCCTTACAGGTATGTCAGTTCATCATTTGGATGGTAGTTAATAATTCTTTGAAGTGCATCATTGATATTGGAATCCTTGTGTCTATTATTGCCTGATTATTTGCTAGATACCTAAAATCATTGAGATATCTTATTTGTTTTATAACATGTAGTCTTATCAATTTCCTGTATATGTTGTAACAACAAAGGTTTAGATATATTAATGATGCCCTTGGTAAGGTGAAGTGACTGCACTTCAGTATATCATCACTTTAATCTGTGGCTAAAGAATTAACTTGAACTTGCCAGAATAAGTTTCTGTTATATCAATTTGGACTTGGTACACAAGTTCTATGCTCAACTTGGACAGATTCAGGAGGGGAGCATTTGTGTTCGACTCCCCAGCTCACATGCTTCCCCTTTCATGAGTTTTTTGTTTTTCGGTAGACTTATGGAATTTTGATTTAGTTTTTGTTTTCTTGTAACTTTTTACACAGGAAGCAATGATGAAAGATACATTAGAACGAGCAATAGAACCTAACCTGAACTTGAAAGGTTATCTTCAAAATGCCTATATTCATCCAGTTTTTAAGGACAACATTGATGACGACGACGAGGAAGACATGCTCAATCAGAAGTGGGAAACTGAAAGTTTGACTGTGCCCACAAAACGCCAATCCCAAAGGAATACACCATTGCCTAGCAGAATTAGTGGTGCATCATACCTGTCTCTGCCTGATAGCATTCGAAATCATCCACAGCCCTAAAGCAGTGGAACAAGAAGTGGTGTCACTGTATATTTGACGTCTATATATTTCATTATATACCAGAGTACCAGACAGATAGGATGGTGCGGAAATATGATAAGCTACATCAATAGGATACATATAGTTTTGTAGTTTGTGACAAGCTGATGCTATCACTACATGCAGACAAGGCAGAGATCCTGTAATATTTTGGATTTTGTTAAAGTAATAGTAAATCTGCTTCCTTATGGTTATATAAACATGTTTTGTTTTCTTAGATCTGTATCAGCAAGCACGTAAAGGATTTACATTATATATTTATATTACACTGGGGAATGTTGTAAGTTATCTGAAAGCGGATTGTATGAGTTAATCTTAACCTTATCTGCCATTGTGAATACTGGGGGAAAAAAAGAGCAAGAAAGAACAGCATTATGAAGGCTGCTGGGTTGATGTTTTCTAACTTGGTGTTTAATTGCAAAATGAAGTAAACTTTTAATGCTGTTACTTGGTTCCGGATACAGTACACAGTGGTAGCAACCAAACAAAAGATGGTTTTATCTTTAGTGGGGGTTTTTGTGAAAATTTTCTGGTGTGGTTTGGGGGTTGAACAGAGATATCTTTCAACCTTATCGCATTCTTTATTTTGTGCTTTAGGTTGAGTCTATACCTTTTGTTCTTCCATGGTTGTAGTCTTTCTTTTGTTCATTGTAAATGGGTTTGAGTATCACGTGTACTCTATTCAATACAATTTATGTTTATAAAAAAAATAAAAATAAGAACAGCATTAGTTAAAGAAAAACTTGCATTTGTTCTTCAGTACTATTTGAGCTCTTTCTTGTTGTAGTTTATGCTCTTAACTACGATGTTCACCAGATAGGCTCATGTGATACGGATATTGACTGTTTTTATTTGTCTTTTAGTGTATTTTTAGTGATTTAGGTAATTTAAATTAGGAATATGATAGAATTTGAAGGAGTTTGTGAAAATCAGTAAGATTTGGGAAATCTAATATGAATTAGAAACGACTTTCGAAGATTAAAATGAAGGACTTGTTTGGAGATCAAGTAGCAATGGGTATTAATAGAACCAATGCCTATATGTGTTGTGAGACAAATAAAAAACAGAAATGATATTCTGACACGTATTTGACAATAATATGGGACAACATGTATTAATAAATAGTGTTTTGGCCTCTTTTTTTTTTTTGGACAATTCCTTTTTTTAATATTTAGATTTTTTAGTTAATTAGGTGAAAATTTTTTGTTAACCACGGGCAAATAATATTTAGATTTTTTAGTTAATTAGGTGAAAATTTTTGGTTAACAACGGGTAAATATTTGGTTAATGTAGTTCATTATATGGTCAATGGGTCATCCTGAAGTTTAGAATAATTTTCTATACAAATTAACCATATAATAAACTGAATTAACCAGATATTTGCACATGATTAACCAAATATTTACATGGTTGTCGAAAATGATTGTAAGCTTCAGGATGACCCATTAACTATTTAACAAACTGAATTAACCAGATATATATTTGCACGGGATGAACTGAATTAACCAGACACTTGCATTGGATTAACCAAATATTTGCACGTAATTAACAAAAATGTTAGTATTAAAAAGAGCTTATTTTTTATTTTTTATTTTAAAAAAGTGTGACACGGTAACGCTACAGTAGCACTACTGTATGTTGTCACCGTATGTTGTCCATATTGTGTGTCACAATAACACAACTCAATAGAAAACAAGAAGGGTATTTTCCGTGCTACGAGAGAGGGTGTATAAGGGGCTTAGTATCGGTTATATGACATTAGAGCATCTCCATCAAGGGAATGTTGTAAGTTATGTGAAAACTAATTATATGAGTTAAAGATTGAAAATTAAGAAATTTAGGTGATCAAAGAGATTTGTTTGGAGAACGAGTTGGATATAAGTAGAACCATGGTCTATTTGGTGAGACAGAGGGAATGGATAGAGGCACTTTTTCGGATTGTGAGTGAGATAGTTTGTACCAAACTGGATTCTCTGTGGCAGGAGATGTCTCCAATCCCTCTCCAGCAGTAGATTCGAACCGTTCAATCAGATCTAATGTTCTAAAAAATTAGAGATTTTAAAACATTAAAAAAATCAAATAAAGGTTAAACAAAACAATTATCCAACAGCAAGCCATCGTGGTCCTTGTTCCTCACCACCGCCTTTGCCATTGCCAGTCCACCGCCGTGGATAGGAAGCCGTCGTCGCCAGCCACCCCATCACGTCACTCTCTCTCTCTCTTCCAAGTCCTACCACCCCGTCGCCCCCTGTCGCGCCGTTCATGGCAAGCAAACTGGCTACCACCGCACTATGTTAACGGCGGAGCGCTCTACAACAGTGATGACAGTGCGGGGGAGAAGGGACGGACCGATGGCGGCTTATATGAATAGCGGCGGTTGGTGGTACTAGGTTTTTGGGACTGACAGATTTAATTGATGGTTGAGATTTCAGTTGGAGAGAGGTTGTAGAGAGAATCTAGATCCTAGTTTTTACAAGGGGTTGAGCATGGGTTAGGTTGTTGACGACATGATTATTCTTGTACTGTGTTTTTTCTAGTGAAGGTACTTTATCCTCTGAGTAGGTGTAGCAACCGTCTCGAAGGGCACCGCAAAAAATATTTGAATGTTAATTGATTAGAAAAGAGATTTTGGAGCCACCAATCGTTTTACCCATAAAGTAATGGTCTATGTATCAGAGTTTAAATTCGGGAGTCGATCGATTACGAGTAGGGAAGGTATTAGCACCTTACACCGTCCGTTTTAAAACGGTTACCTCTAATTAAATGTGTAAAATTATGATCTTTAAAATTTATACCCCTAAAATAACAATGATCACAAAATATTTATTTACTTAATTAAATTGTTTTAAGACAAAGAAAAAAAATTATTTATTTGTATAGCTCGACAGGGGTGGTCCCCGCTCCTAAAATGGAAGCAACTTAGTTGTCACAACCAGCTTAATTCTTTTCAATAATTTAGTTTTATTTTTTTTAAAAAATTTGTTTAATTTTATATATTATGTTTTTTTTTTAAGATTTCAGGATTTCGGAGTTGTCCAACTCTTGCACCCTAAAGAAGACGTAGGATTAACCTAGTTGTTACAACTAACATAATCATTTGACATAACTTGAAATTATCATATTTGAAAGAAAAAGAGAATTTAGGATGATAATAATAATTACGTAACTTTATTTTAAAGACAAAAATCATTAGTAATAATAATATTGTTATTTTAAGTTGAAAATCACACAATTGGTTTTTTTTTATTCAAATAATTAAAACAAAAACTCACATTAGTCATTAATACTAAGGTCACGTATAATAAAATAAAATTATAAAAAAAGGTCATAATTGCTTCATGAGAATGCAGAATATACTGCTCTCCATATTTGATGGCTTGTGCCTTTTATGTAGAATCGATACACGATGAACACTACCTTTCACACATGGTATAGTACTATAATGCCTCAAATTATAGTCCCTTCACCGACGTTAGGAACAAATTCAACAATCAGACTAGATAACTTACCTAAGTGCAACACTTTAGTGTGCTAACTTGAAAATTCCTCATCTGTGTTACTACCCTTTTTGTTTCCTTTCCTATGTACATGTTGCTCCTGAGCTGTACTTGTCCCTCTTTTATTTGATTCTGCCTGTAAGTTCTTTCTCTCTTTCGATTGTTGAATGACGAGGGCAGGGAGAAGGGAACACTGATTCCCAAAAGAATTTTTGTATCCCCAGATCCTTGACCCTTTGTTCGGAGGTTTTATTTATAGGTAAAGTGATATGTATGTCTTCAAATTTTTTATGATTCCCAATCACAAATAATTTTTTAATTGCGCTTTAATTTTTGGATCAAATCAGATTAGTTAGTTGATTTTCACTTTAATTGTCTGATACAAAGGATCAAATCAAAATAACTAGCTGATTCTTTTTTCGAAAATTTGATTTATTTTCCCTTTTTTAGTCTATCTTGAATTAAATAAAGAAAAGAAAAGATTTTAAGATAAGAAAATATTAAAAATAACATGCTCCTAACTTAAAAACACTATCTATTCAAACCACACTTATTTACATGGATGTCAGAAATTTGAATTATTTTCAAATCAAGCAGGGCAAATAAAAAAAGATATTTTCATTATTAATTCACCTTTTTATTTTTTAATTTCCTATTTTTATTTATTATTATTATTATTATTTTTTATATTGAGCCCAATTTTGACTTGCCCAAAAATACATGATTCAAAAATACCAAGACAAATTTGGATATCAACAGTAGGCATGTGATACAATAAATTTGGTTGTCTCTGTGCTCTTGTTATCATCTTATTTGTCGATCTCCCAGATGACCCCAAAAAATGGTACAATAACTAATGATTTGGATTGATCGGTCGGGATGAGAGTCAACTGTTTAGTTCAATTAAGATGAGGTGGGTAATAAGAGCAAGTGACATAAATTGGATATTTGATGTGATCATGTGATTGTGTGAAATATATGTTATAGGTTTTATTGGTAAAATGGGCATTCGATGGACAAAAGCATTTTTTTTAACATTTAATAAAGTTTGATGTCACCTTTAAGGGTCTTGTTAATCAATGTCCTGATGGCACTAGTTAAAGAATCGAGAAAAGGAAAGGTAAATTTGTATTGAAAAATTAAAATATTACTTCTCACTAACTTAAATACATCATTTTCCCCATAAAAGTTTATTTCTTTTGATTCCTTAATCAAAACCCTTAAGCATTACGCATTTGCACATCTTTAAATGCTTTGGAAAAAGTGTTATATTCGAATCAGAGCTCAGGGTGGGGGGAAAGAACAAATAAGGAGAACAAATCGAGAATGACTAAATGAGGTCTAACACCTTTTGTTCAAAACTCCAAATTCTTCATCTTAAAGCTTGGGGAAAAAGAAAGGAAAGGCTTTATTTTAAATTAAATGAAAAATTCTCACATTTTATCATTTCTATCGCATAAACATTAAAACATTAGGAAATTGTTAAGTCTCTTAAATGTCTGATGTGCATTTCCCTAAGTTTTGATGAAAACTAAACATTTGTTATTGATTTAATTAACCTTCATATTGGTTGCTAACCTGTCTATCCAGTGTGCAGATCAAAATAATAAGAAGTCACCTTCTCACCTGTCTGGCCACATAGATGACCACCTGTGTGGAGAAGCAAAAGTCAACCTGTCTACTGACTAGGATATTGATTTTCTGCATTGAAGTTTCAACTTGTTTTCTGATAAGTTCTCATACTCGTCTAAGGTTCTTCGATGGGGAACTCAAGTACACAGAGCTTTTGAAAGCTGTCCCCCCATATAGAAGACTCTGAAGCTCTCTCTTTCTTCATCTCACATTTATCAAGAAAGTCAGAAGGCCACTCTCACAAGCAACCTAGGAAATCAGAAATGAAGTCCAGTTAAAGAATCTTTCCAACTTTATTCAGTAGTACTCTTGGTTATTACACGAAAAGGGAAATGTGCTCTACAAAGTATAAAAGCATTATGCACAACTCTGATTTGGCTACCGCGCGATGCATAAAGCCATGATCCTCTGTGTTAGAATACAACCAATGTTCCTATTGCATTAATGGCTGCCCAGAACGACTCTATTGCATTTAATGGAGCTCTGCTTGAAGCCAACGTTTGAAGGAATGTCTCTAACGGATCTTAAATGCTTGAAGGCTATAAATACAGAAGTCGTTGAAGATGAATATACATAACACACAACATTAAAGATCCGTTACTCTGCGCATTTATTTCTTCACTCTTTCAATCTGTATTCTTCAATCATTTGAGTTATTACCCAGTCTTTCCTAAGCTTACATTTAATCCACTCTCTGAGCGTTAGTGAAAGAACTATCTGTCTAATTGTATTTATCACAAATAAACTTCTCAAACAAACCCGAGTGAGCCTGAAGAGGCTAGGTGAGCAAAGAATACTTGTCTTGGAGCATGAAGAGGCTAGGTGTGCAAACAATACTTGGAGTCTGTAACCTGATCAGTTATAGTGGATAAAACTTGGTGCTGCCAAGGAATGGACGTAGCTCTTTGTGTTAAAGAGTGAACCAGGATAAATAGCTATGGTGATCTCTCTTCCCTTAAACTCTTTAGTTACTTTGATTATATTATCTGAATTCTAACTAAAGCGGTTAAAGTATGCATATCAAACTTATTTTCAAGTTGTGTGCTTATGTTTTTTTCTATTAAAATCACACCAGACAGGTCACTTGTCTATACAGTGCTTTCACACTTGTCTGAACCTAGCTTCTGTGTGCGGAAAGTTTTTAACTTTATTTTAATTTCTGATAAACACAATTCAACCCCCCTTCTCGTGTTTACAGTTGTCTGTTTCAGTTGGTATCAGAGCTCAGCCTCTGGGTTGAGCATCTAACAGTGTAGAGGTAAAGGTCCTGAAGAATAGACATGACTGCTAGAGCTAGTTCAAGTGGGAGCCATCAGACTGAAGGAGCTTCCCTAACCAGACCTCCATTCTTCAATGGAGAAAACTACAACTATTGGAAAGATAGATTTCAATGGTTCATTCTATCTACAAACTCTGATCTCTGGGATATCATCACTGATGGTCCATTCATTCCTAAAAATGATGACAACACTAACAAGCCAAAAGCTCAGTGGACCCCTGCAGAAAAGACAAAATGAGAGATGAACCACAAAGCCAGTTACAACATCATTTGTGCTCTCAATCCTGAAGAATTTGAAAAAGTTTGTGTGTATGATTCTTCTAAAGAAATATGGGATACTTTAGCTGTCACACATGAAGGAACAACCAAAGTTAAAGAATCAAAGATTGCCATACTTGTCAGGAAGTATGAATTGTTTCTCATGGAGGAAGATCGAGAATCAGTTGCTCAGATGATAGGGAGATTCCAAACTATCATCAATGGCCTAAAGTCTCTTGGTAAAATTTATACTAATGTTGATAAAGTTGGAAAGATACTAAGAAGTCTTCTTAAGAAGTGGAGACCTTTGGTTACTGCCATCTCTCAAGTCAAGGATCTCACTACCTTGACTATGGATGAACTTCTTGGTACACTCATTGTTCATAAGCAAGAACTTGGAGATGAAATTGCAACAAAGAAGGCAAGTCAATTGCTCTGAAGGCTGATTAAAAGTAAGCAAAATCTTCCAAAGCTCTGAAAGCGGACGAGTCATCCAGTGATGCTGAGTTAAATTGCAACAGACAAGAGTTCAATTGTCTGCCATGAGTGCAAGAAGCCTGGTCACATCAAAGCTGAGTGTCCTCAACTCAAGAAAGCCCCTTTAAGAAGTTCTTCATAAAGAACAAGAAAGGAATGATGGCTACTTGGGAAGATCTGGAGTCAACATCTTCTAATGATGAAGAGACAGAGGAAGAAGCCAATCTCTGTCTGATGGCCAACACTGACTCAGATTCAGATAATGAGGCACATCCTGACTATGAGGAATTACTTGATGCCTATGAGGAGTTGCTGGAGGAATCCAACTGCTTATCTAAGGCCTTCAAATCCCTCAAGAAAGAGTATGTAAAGCTCCTTAGTGAGCATAAGCAGAAATATCAAGAGTGTGAGAAGCTGGCCAAAGAGAACAGTGAGCTGAAGACTGAAAAGTCTGATGAAGCTAAGATCTCTAGTGAAACATCACAATTTGAAGAAGTGGAAAAACTTCAACAAAAAGTGGAAGAGCTGACTTCTGATCTTGCAAAAAAATTTAATGGCAGGGACAATCTGACTAAGCTGCTTGACTGTCAGAGACACTCCCTTAACAAAGAAGGTATTGGATATGTCCATCAGACACATCATAAAGTATCAACTAAAACTTCTAAAGTGTCTGTTAAGTCAACAATAATTAAATCCATATATACCTGTCTGTAACTTATGTGGAAAAACTAGACATGTTATGTCTAAATGTATTCACAAGAAGAGAAGGAAATCTTCACAGACTCCTAGAACTAACATAAAAAGACCCAGAAAATTAGGGTTACCTAAAGAACAAATAATTCCTGTTGCAAATGTCCTTAATAGGACTAAGAAAACACCACTGTCGGTACCTGGACAGTGGTTGCTCGCGACATATGATAGGAGAAAGGTCTATGTTCCTAGACCTCCAACTTAAGAAAGGAGGACATGTTGCCTTTGGAGGCAATCAGAAAAAGGAAGGTTATAGGCATTGGTACTATTGGTGGTAAACCCCCTCTTCCCTCTATATCTAATGTTCTTATGGCTGAAGGATTAAGACATAATTTGCTTAGCATAAGTCAATTATGTGACAGTGGTTTTGATGTCTCATTTACCAAGGATTTATGCATAGTTAAAGACTTTAGTGGCAAAACCCTCTTTTTAGCTAAAAGGTAACAAAATCTATATAAGATTGAATTGACTGATCTCTCAGATCAAAATGTAACCTATCTGATGTCTAAAGAGGATGAAAGATGGTTATGGCATAAGAAACTAGGACATGCTAGTATGAAACTAGTTTCTAAACTGAAAAAGGATAACCTTGTGAGAGGATTGCCTGATATTAGTTTTAAGAAAGATGTCTTGTGTGATGTATGTCAGAGAGGTAAACAAGTAAAATCAAGTTTCAAAACTAAGAACCAAGTATCAACCTCTAGACCTCTTCAGTTGTTACACATGGATCTGTTTGGGTCAGTTAGTGTTGCTAGCTTGGCTAGAAGAAAATATGGATTTGTCATAGTTGATGACTACTCTAGATTTACATGGGTAATCTTATTAACCCACAAGGATGAGTCTTTTAAGGATTTCTCAGTGTTCTGTAAAAGAGTACAAAATGAACAGGGTTTCTGTATCTCTACTCTAAGAAGTGATCATGGGGGAGAATTTGAAAATGAGCAGTTTAGATTGTTCTGTGAGGAGAATGGGGTCTCTCACAATTTCTTTGCACCTAAAACTCCACAACAAAATGGAGTGGTTGAGAGAAAGAACAGAGTATGTAAAAAGTGGCTAGATCTTTGCTCAATGGGAATAATCTCCCTAAGTACTTCTGGGCAGAAGCAGTAAACACTGCATGTTATGTACAGAATAGAATACTTATTAGGCCTTTTTCTAAAGAAGACACCTTGTGAATTGTGGAAAGGTAAAAACCCCAACATATCTATTTTTATGCATTTGGTTGTGAATGCTTCATTTTGAACACTAAGTATCAACTTGGAAAGTTTGATTCCAAAGTAGATAATGGTATCTTTGCAGGCTATTCTGAAATGTCTAAAGCCTTTAGAAATTATAATTCCAGAACTTATGTTATTGAAGAATCTGTTCATGTTACATTCAATGATGGTTTAAAGACTGATAGGGAACTATCAGATCTAGAAGATGATCTTGCAGGTCTTGACATAAACAAGCCAAAAAGTCAACAACCTGATCTAACCGAGACAGAACCTGTTAATGAACCAGATAGACAAGTGGAGCAGACAAGTCATGATCATCATGATGATCTCAAAAGGGACTGGAAGTTCAAAACTCATCATCCTAAGGATCTTATTATTGGAAATCCCTCAGAAGGAGTAAGAACTAGATCCACAATAAGAGAATCATGTAACGTGGCTTTTATGTCAGAAATGGAGCCAAAACACGTTGAAGAAGCTCTTGAGGATGAAAGCTGGATTCTTGCTATGCAAGAAGAACTCAGCCAGTTCACCAGAAATGATGTATGGACACTTGTCTCCAAGCCCAAAAACAAATCAGTCATTGGAACAAGATGGTTTTCAGAAACAAATTGGATGAGGATGGCAAAGTTGTCAGAAATAAGGCAAGGTTAGTAGCTCAAGGCTATAACCAGCAAGAAGGTATTGATTATACTGAAACCTTTTCACCTGTAGCTAGAATAGAAGCTATTCGCATATTATTGTCATAGGCTGAACAACACCAAAACACTCTTTTTCAAATGGATGTAAAAAGTGCTTTTCTAAATGGTATAATTGAAGAAGTGTATGTTAAACAGGCCCCTGGTTTTGAAGATATTGATAAACCAGATCATGTTTTCAAACTTAAAAAGGCATTATATGGTTTGAAACAAGCACCTAGAGCATGGTATGATAGACTTAGTTCTTTTATCATGCATGATAGTTTTACTAGAGGACAAGTAGATACAACCTTGTTTAAGAAAATTCTAAAGAGAATTTCATTATAGTCCAAATATATGTTGATGATATTATTTTTGGAGCAACTAATGAAAAGATGTGCAAGGAATTTTCCAAGCTAATGCAAGAGAATTTGAGATGAGCATGATAGGAGAATTAAAGTTCTTCCTTGGATTACAAATCAAACAGACAA